>CM021731.1:172842988-172880930 GCA_011075105.1 Heteronetta atricapilla
TTTCTTTCTTTCTTTCTTTCTTTCTTTCTTTCTTTCTTTCTTTCTTTTCCTTCCTTCCTTCCTTCCTTCCTTCCTTCCTTCCTTCCTTCCTTCCTTCCTTCCTTCCTCCCTTCCTTCCTTCCTTCCTTCCTTTTACATCATTGGAGACACTATAGATAGGGTGTAACACTCGCCAGACCACATTAAGAAACTAAATTTACTTTTTTGTTTTTTGATCTCTTCTATGAGTGACATAATTTACAGGAAAATAGATGAGACATATGTATCATTTTCTAGTATCAGATTAAATCCACACTGTGGATTTTTTCTCTGAGACTGAAAGTTTAACTTCCACAAATGTACTAGCATTGTATCAACTGTTAAATCTGCAAATACTACTCCTGAGATATACATACATTTCTTTAACTACAGTACAGGAAATGACTTGTACTACAAGAAAATTTAAAAATAAATTGCTTGAGAAATATCAAAGACTGACAAGAAAATGAGCAGATAAAAAGTGGAAAAAAAATCCTATACTTCTATTTTCATATAAATGTAAATGACTTTATCTAATAATAGGGTTGTTTTTAGAAATCATTTTCTCTTGGCTGCATTCAGGTAAGACAAAGATATTGTTTTGATGAGACCACTATAAACCAAATCACAGGGTCAGAAAGATGTATGTATTTTTAAGAACAAGACAGCAGAAAATAAGCTCCTAAATACGATCTAACTTTAATTCATACTTAAAAGGACATATAACTATTAACTTATGGATTTGGTTTATTGAGGATTGATGTTAAATTCCACAAGCAAAGGTAAAAGGTAAAACTCATATTTAAATAACAGTGGGTCTAGAACAAGAAAATCACTGACACGCAGAGACTTCATTCTTGAAGTCTTTGGTTAACCCCATTATAATGATTTCTTAATGATTCTTAATGTTATTACAGATATTCTTGCTGTTGGCAAAACTGAGATGTACGTATTTTTGAATGTTACCCTCTGTGTCACTGTTTGCTTGTTTCATGACTGTTTATCTGCAATATATATTTCAACAAAAAACTAAGACTCAGTATAAGACTATACTATCTGGCTTTGACTTCCCTTTTCTGGAAATCCACTGAAGTCAATATATATTCATGATCTAATCCAATAGAGCATGTGATTAACTTCATGTGCTCACATCCAAGGTAGTATTCACATGCTTCAAGTTAAATTGTGTCTGTCTTGACTTCTGAATAATTAAGAGTAAAATTCTAAGTATTCATTAAATAAAAAGAATAAACATCTTCAGATTTCGATCCCATCAAACTTGCTTGTGACAACTTTGACAATCTTTTTGTTTTACAAATATTGGCACCCTGAAAAAGAACTGCCTTATCAGTAGCTAGTGTGGGAAGAAGTTCTTAGTTGATTGTGAGGTAATTTAATCATACTGAAATATCTTAAATTGCTATTTCTTTGTCAATGCAGTCATTCTTGCTTTGTGCGCTTTGTCTACATATTTTTATGCAATTTTATAGGGCAGGAAGGAATACACTTACGGATAATATTCTTTTATGGACATTCTTCATGCATCACATCAGGAAATAATGGTAGATAGCCACATGTAATCACAACTCTTCATGTACAGTAATCAAAGTTGGAACCATTACTGCTGACATATGCACGTGATTACAAGTATATGCTAATTACATTTCAGATTAACTAATATCAGATCATCTAATCTTCCAGCTGTGTTTTTCCAATGAAAAAGCTCACTGAAACCCCCATCTGTAATTCCAGGAACTGTAATCATGGATATATGTATTCATTTATCTAGATTATTGGGAATGGGATCAGGTTAAATTCAGAAGAAATTGACATCTTGGTAAGATATGTTTTATTTATTTATTTATTTATTCATTCATTTATTCATCTCCAAGATTCAGTTTTGCATTAAACCCTGAGAAAAATGCCAGCTGTGAAAGCTCGCACTTCAGTTTTATTTGCAGTTTATATCAACCGACTGGAATGCCATAACCTTTTTGTACCGCATACTCCATAAGCTCTTGCTCTCCTGTCACTGAGTTTAGTACAGCTAAATTTGTTGATATTTCCTACATACTGACATACAGTAAACATTCTGTAAAATTTCAACACACTTTCGGTTGGATTCTCATTAAATAGTTTTAGTTTTCTTTTCATCGGTGTTTAAATTCATCAGCTTTAAGTGTGTTTTTGATTTACAACTGTTTGCAAAAAGAACCAAATGAAACCTTCATACCATGCTTTTAGCTTGCTAATGTGCTATCTACACATCTTTCAAGAAAGATTTCTCTTTACAGGATCACAAGACACATAATGTCTTCTACATCCTTTACTCAGTAAGTCTCCGAGGAACATATAAAATAAACTAGAATTCCTCAAAGAAGAACATCTTTTGGCAGCACAAGCTTTCTGAGTGGTCTACTGTACAAAATAAGCAGTAATCAACATTTTTTTAAGGTTTATTATGGTATGTTCATGCTGTAAATATGAACTTTTTTTTTTTTTTTTTTTTTTTCCTGTTATGATTAATTACTTTGAAAAGTCCCAGAAATGTTTTGTTTGCTACTACTAATAAAAAAAAATCTATAACCACACCATGATCTATGAGAAACTGTCCAACTAACATTAATTTTGTGGTAACATGGTTTTAAGATTCTCTGTCTTGAGGCCTGTTTAGTGCTTAGTAATGCCAAGACTACCTATATCTACTGTTCTGACAAAGTAGTGTTATTTTATATCTCATTTCTGCAGACTCATTCAGTATATACCTTCCCTGCCTCACAACAAGCCTTTCTTCATGATTTGTCAGCTTATATGCTTATAGAAGCATTTTCAAGACTTATTGCAGCATCCAGCAGTTTAGGTGGTGTTGAGCTTCGTTGCTGTGTTTGCTATGCTTATGTAGCAATACTTTTCATGCTAACTGCTGAGAATTGCTGTATATCATATTGACCCTCCCTCATATATAGTATTTACCCATCTACCATCTGTGTGCTGTGACACTTTCCCAAACTGTTAGAATACAAGTACCACAACGATTACTGAGAGGAGAAAGCTAATCAGCTGAATCTTCTGGTTAAATCTTAGAAATAGAAGGCTATTACAGTAGCACTGTTTTATAAAGGTCCTTTCCAACTAGCATTCAGTCAGCCTTTTGGGTGCCACACATCAAGTTTTCAAAAACAGTTTTCAGAAGGACAGAATATGTTTTTGCAGTATACTAATAACTCATGATAATATGATTTTCTTGAATATACAAAAAATGTCTTAAAATGATTCTCAAGGGCTTTACAGAGGATGCGTAGGACAAACAGTGCATTCCTAGGCACACTTGGAGACTGTCTGCAGTTTGCTGCAGAATAGATGCACAGTCTACTTTTTTTTTCTATGGTTTTGCCCAGGTCTTTGTGTTTGCACTCACAAGTATGAGTTGAAAGCAAGCAAGCAACCAAACCAAACCAAATTAAAACCAAAGAAACAATAATAATAATAATAATAATAATAATAATAATAATAATAATAATAATAATAAATAAATAACTTGTGAGATTGCCTGTGATAAAATTAATGCATATATTGAGGTACTTAATTACATAATTGACAGGTTATTAGGTAAAGGTAATTCAGCACTAAAAAAATTAATATGTCATCTGTATCTACAAGTGATTCATCTTGCAATTGATTGTGAATGCCAAATTAAATTCCATTATTAAAATTTTGGCCCCATGGACATATATTTGCAATATAAAGTGCTTGCAGTCAGAATAAATAAAAACAACAAGAACAACAACAATAAAGCCCCTTACAGCTATTTAAAAGCTATTTAAAGTTATTGTATTAATTTCTGGCTACCACATTAGCAGAAAGATATTGATGAATTGGATGGTTTTTAAAAAATAAACAGTGAAGGGACTGACAGTGAAGATTAAAAGGTAAATCTGTACAGCCTGTCTGAGTAATGACTAAGGTGAGCTGAAAGAGTAGATTATGCTAAATTCTTTAGGCACAGTCATGCTGTACCAGAAAGAATTTAGGAAGGACTTTTAATCTTTTGGAATTTCAGTTCTTTCTGACTGTACAGGAGAACAGAGCAAACTGTCTCATGTTGAAGATACTGACCGGCACAGTTTCCGGCCTTCATTTTTCTTATCAGTTCTTTAAGAATAATCTGCAAATGTCTCTATTGCAAGGGCTTGAGAACAAAGTAGTCTTTGTCCACTTTCCACGTTGTTTGTAACATATGTTTAAATAGAATACGTAGTCTGGATGGCAGAAGCAGATGCATTTTTTAAGCTCATCTGGAGTTTGCCAGTAGTAGGAATTCACATCTATCTCAGTGGATCTCTTCCTGTTTTAATTTCTATGGTTTTAAAAAGATCAATGTAGAATAATTTTCTCATGAAATTTCTATTGTAAAGAATATTCTGGTAAAGAATATTCTGGTATTCAGGGACCTAGGTGAAAACAAAACAAAACAAACAAACAAACAAAAACTTCAATGACATTGAAACATATAATCAATATAATGTTAACATATTTACATTTGAAGTAAGAATGGAGAAAACCAGAATGAAATGAGGAAGCTAAAAAAAATAGCCCTGTTTTATGTCGTTTTAAAAGTTAACTGTGCTCATAAAAGTGTTAGTTAAAATTTTAATTTTATACAAATTCCTGCAAGAGAAATACAGATAGAATATGCAGAAATCTGCCTTTGAAACCTGTTCTATTTAATTATTGACTTTCTCCTTTAATTTCTTCATAAATTTTGATGGGGCAATGAGGAGAACAGAGAAAAGGAGATAGTCAAAGAATATCAACAAGTTGCCTATCACTCCTTAAGGATTTGAATATAGCGCTTGTAACGGAGTGTAAAGGATGCTACGGAAGTTGTGGATTTATTTATTTATTTATTTAATCATAGAAAATAATTCTTAAAACCTTTATTTGCATCATATGTGTTGCCTCTCTCCACGCTATCCCAGCCCAAGAGACAACATCTGCTGGCTGCCTAGATGTTTGCTCCCCGAGCAGGGACACCAGAGATGGACACCACGTGTCTAGCTCAAGTACCAATTTATTGTTGCATAACACAGCCTTATATCCATACATGCGACCGCCCCAGATACTTGTGACCCCTTGCTCCACCCACTGTCCCTCCCACTTTTCCTCCCACATCTTCCCCCTCCTTATGCTATATCACGCCCCATTTTTGTCATACCCCCTTTTTCCCATTGCAAAGCAGATTATCATAGTACAGCTCTAGTTCTAAGCGATCATTCTCTTCTTCCTGTGGTAGGTGCTGCCATCCGTTATGGAGGAGCAGGTTAATATTCACTGTTCACAGGACTAGCTTTTCGAGCAGCTGTTGCAGTAGTCAAAGAAGCAGGGGCAAGAGGAGTGCACCAGCACCCAGCAAAATCAATACCCACAGTGCAGTTGACAAGAGGGAACTTAACCATGAGCCTGGTGTCCCCAGCCAATCTAACCAGTCCTTCTCCACCCAGATTTGGTTAATGCGATCTCCATACGTGCTCTCCAATAATTTTTCAATCGTGCTCTTGGCTCGTTCTATAGCCGTTGTCACGTTCTTCTTCCAGTCGATACAACAGAATCCTTTGACACCAGCGTCTTCCAGCTCAGAGCAACCTATTCCTGTTCAAGCAAGCAAATAATCTACAGCCAACCTAGCTGAGGATAAACCTTCCTTAAGAGCTCCCATGCCATCAATGAGATTCACCAAAGCATTCACCGTGCAGTTAGCATTTTTCAAAGCCCAGCAAACTAGCTGCTCAATTGTCTTGGCATTCTGGACAATTTGTGGCCATATGAAAAGCGTTTCAAGAATTATCTGCGCTCGAGTATTCAAATACCATCCATCATTGCAGTCTGGATCTAGCGTAGGGTCTTTCAGCAAGCGCTTGTGACAGTTCCCTGTCCCTGCCATAGCCTTTTTGATGTTGTCAGGCGCAAGCGGACTGAGCGCTAATGTCCCAAGTGCGCAGGGTCTGCCATACCCATTAGGAGGAATAATCAGGTAAGCCCGACCACCTCCACAAAGCAGGAAAACTCCCTGCGGTAAGCGCAGAGGTACCAAAGGGCTGTCTATAACCATGATTGTCGCCAGTTTTCCGCCAGCGACAAGCAGGCCATCCACCATCATCGGAGAGAATGTCTCTGCCATGGTGGCATCCAGCCACTTGCACGGAGAGAGAGAATGCCTTCCTGACTCTGTCGTGTTGAAGAAGATTAGTCCACTCCTGCGTGTATCATTGTGCATAATTGTACCCAAAGTCAGACAGGGAGAGAGCTCTTCAGGTGTCGGGGTGCTGTAATTTGCAACTAATGTTGCAGCCCATAAAATGAACTCTCAGTTCTTGGACCTGGGGCCCAGACCCTTATACAGCATCATGCTAACTGCAACCTGCAGATGGAGTTGTTGTCCTTCCCAAATCCATGGCATTTTGTATGTATGGTATAACTTAAATTTATGACCTCCATGGGGTCTGGAGCTTTCAAGATATTGGGCGTGTCCTTCTCGCCCTTGATCGTAACCACTGAAATGTTAGCAACTGTGTTGCCAGCTCTATTCCCAGGTACACTTAATGGTCACAGAATGCCAAAGAAAGAAAGTGAAAAAGGATCACTCACTGCCGTAGGAGCCAAGCAGAGCGTCACATGTGGCTAGTTAAATTTGCGAGTTGTTGCCAGTAATTGCTAGCGCAGCAGGATGGTAGCAATAACAACAGCCAAGTCCATAAGTATGCGGCCATTACAAGACAGTCATTGCTGATAGCCTCCCAACACCCTTTCTGCCACTCAGAAGGGGAATTCGCCCCCCGGCACAGGGTGTACATGTTGGGCTGGCAGCCAAGTACGACCAAAAGGGAGTTGCACACAAGCTTAGCCCTGGCCCAGAACCAGTAGGGGTACTGGGTCTTTTGACCATTAGCCTGCCGCTGTCTGCATCTGGTCTATACCAATGGGCGTTGCAGAGTCCCAAAGGTGGTCATTAGCCCATCACTCTAAATGGTTCAACGAGAAGAGAGCTTGCAGAAGCAAAGCACATGGGCATAGCTCCAGAGTATTCCCCCTCCTTAAGCACCCAAAGATGCTCCTTGAGGGTCCAGTGTGCCCGCTCCACGATCGCCTGACCTTGGCTGTTGTCAAGGATACCCCTAATGAGCTTAATACCCCATGCCCCACACCACTGGACAAAGGCATGACTAACGTAGGCAGGACCATTGTCAGTCTTTAGGGTGGTCGGTGCTCCTAGGACCGCGATGGCCATGTGGAGTGTGGCAATACATTGTTTCATTTTCTGGCCCATACTGGCGGTAGCCCACTGCACATATCAACAGCCACGTGCAGATATTTTAGCTGCCCAAGGGGCACAAACTCTGTGACATCCATCTGCCACAGCTCATTCGGGCGGAGACTCTGAGGATTAAACCCAGCAGGCATTGGCGCCATGGTATTACAAGCGCGGCAAGCTGCCACTATATTCCTCACTTCAGATAGTGGCAGATTAAATTGCCAGTGCAAAGTGGGGGCAGACTGATGGAACTGGCGATGGGACTGAGCTGCTGCTGCTTGAAGGTGGAGCATATAGCAGGCAGCATATGCGACCCGGTTTCCCTTCATGATAAATCCAGGGATCTTGGTGTGACTATGTATGTGTTGGATAAACGCAGGCCAGGGTCTTTTCGAGAGGGTATTGTATAATAATGTAGCAGTTACGTTGTGGGGTGTCGTACAGGAGCGACACAACTGTGCTGCTCAAAAGCAATACTGGCTATCTGTGATAATATCCAAGTGCTCATTTGAGAAGCATTCCAGGGCAAGCAACACAGTGCTCAACTCCATTTGTTGAAGTGACACCCTTGGTTCTTGCCTGACCTCCTGATTCCATCTGATCCCACCCCACCACACCAATGTGCATTTGTGTGTCGACCCTGCTGCATTGGTGAACACTGTGCGGGCCCTCAGTGGCTGCTGGGCAAGCGGGACCACCGGAAGTATGGTGATAAATTTCACAATTATAGACCAAGGGGAGGTCTGCGTGGCTTCCACCTGACCAGGATACCCAATCAGCGCAGCCTGGATTGACATACTATTACGCTGCAACACGTCCAATGAGGTTGCAGCTAACTCACATGAAATTGACACGGGCTCTACACCAGAGCATCCGACTGTCCTTGTTTGAGCCCACTGTATGGCAAGGGCCAATATAGGTCCTTCCACTGTGGTAATGCAACCTTCAGGGCCACATAGTACCCAAAAAGCAGTGGGCATCAACTGTCCCCTTGATGTAAGATTATGATCGCCCCCTCATGCTGTAATAAGATGTGTGCCCAAATTCCCTTCCCTAATTCTCGCCTTGCGAGCCCACCCGCCTGCACGTGCAAAAAGAAAGACTGTAACAACTTTGATGTGTAGACAGCAATCGTCGTGGCACTGTCAGATCCATGTCACCCTGTAGCAGGTCCGTGAAGGTCTTCATTTCATTTGGTGTTAGCAACACAAACCACAACCTCTTGCAGCTGCTTCAAGGTTTCTATTTTGGGGTTCATTGCCAACACCTTCTGGGGCTGGACCACCCGAGCATACATCTGAGTACCTAGATATTTCCAGGGGCTAGTCCTCTGTGTTTTCTCTTCCCCAGTTGCTAAACCATATCTCCCCATGGCCTGAGTAATTGTATCTTCTATATCCTCCGGTAGCTTCTCTCCTGCCACTAGAATGTCATCCATGTAATGTAGCATCATCAACTGTGGGTACTGCCTCCTGACTGGCTGCAGTGCGTGAGCCACAGACATCTCACAAATAATGGGCGAATTCTTCAAGCCCTGCAGTAAGACTGTCCGCTCATATCGTTTGGCAGGTGCCTGATTATTAATGGATGGAATGGTCAGTGCAAAATGCTGCTTGTCCTGCTCCGCCAATGGAATTGAGAAAAAAGAGTTCTTGAGACCTATAATAAGGCATTGCCAGTCCTGGGGAATCATAGAGGGCATTGGGAGGCCAGGTTGAAGAGCTCCCATGTCCTGCATGCTTGCATTCACTTTACACAGATTGTGAAGGAATTGCCATTTCCCTGTCTTCTTTTCTATTAGAAATACCGGGCTGTTCCAGGGGCTAGTAGAAGGGTGTAAATGCCCTAGTACAACCTCTTGTTTAACCAATTCCTCTAGCGCCTCTAAATTTTCCTCTGACAGCAGCCACTGATTCACCCAGATGGGATCATCTGATTTCCAAGACAACAGCCAGCCACCACATCAGCGGCCACCACTAAAAACCCTGTTCCTGATTCTGCTTAATAGGCCTGTCGGGGATTACTAGGATAGCCCCCACCATCTGCAAAATGTCTCGACATATAAGTGTAATGGAAATGTTCAACATGTATGGAGACAAGCATCCAGCTTCCACAGTCAACCTATTGTCCACCCAGGAGAACATAATGGGGTAACTGCTCTTGCTGCTGTACTCTTTCCCACCCATGCCCTGTACAGATGTCAGGAAAGGACGAAGCGGCCAACTCCTGGGCCATCGAGCTCTGGGAATCGCTGTGACATCCGCCCCTGTGTCAACTAGCGCTGGTAATTTAATGGAGGGTGGTATAGGACTGAGAAGGCCAGTGATCACCAAAGTGATGTTCATCTGGGGGCGAGTGCCGACTCCCATGGTCAATGCTATCAAGGGCACATCCCCTGCCTGCTGTGTTGGTATTGTATTACTGACGACTGAAAGTCACCCTTCCTCCAACTGTTGGGGAGGTATTTCAAATCCCTTCTCTAACGCCCCACTCCCCACAACCCATTTCTGTAATGTTTCAGGCCCGTCATATTGACAAGTAAACACCTCAGGGCTTGCTGTCACACTGCACCCCTCTACCCTTCACCCTGATCGAGTTTGGGACACAGCGCCCCGGACCACACTCGCAGATTTGTTTGGGAGCTCCAGGTTGCCTGCTGGGCAGGTGCTCCTCCCCTCTGCCTGAGCCCCCTCGTTTCCTGCATCTGTGTTGTGTCTTTGTGGTTGGTACAAGTTCTTGCAACATGGGGCCCGCCACAGACCCAACAGCAGATGTCTCTCGGATGTACGCCTGGGTCAGCTTCCTTTTTGGACAATCTCGCTTAAGATGTCCTGTTCCATTGCACTCAAAACAGCACAGTTGGGCCCCCACCTCCCCTGTCATGACTTGCAAAGCTGCAAGCAGTGGTTGTTGTGCAACCTGGACCGCCATAGTCAGAGGTTCCACTTCCTCTCGGCATCCCGCTCTGCAACCTGCCTCAATTATTTCAGTTGTGCTGTAGGAAGCAGACAACTGAGCTAATACATTTCAAAATGTCTCCCTAGCCCCCAACATCAGACATTCTTTCAGCACAGGGCCCTGAGCTTCTGGAGGGATTTTGCTATCCATAATTGCTGTTTGTACCCTGTCTGCAAATTGACCAAAACCTTCTGTCGGCCCCTGTTTGATATGAACAAAGCTGGGGCCCGCCGCAATGACAGAGGCTAACATCTCAAACGCCCATCGCCCTATCACGGCAGACATCACTAATACCCCTCCTGGTAACTGGCACTGGTCCTGCAGGGAAAAATACTGTCCTGTGCCCTGTAGCATGTCTAAATCAGCACCCACAAGGGGATGTCCTGGGGTGTTGCAAGCTGCTAAAAGAGCCTGCTTTGCTAGGACTTTTACATTTTGCTCCCACAAGGTGGTCTGTGCAGGCGTCAGACACAGTTGAGCTACCTGTCACCAATCGAATATGAGGGCCCCAGCAGCAGCAACAGTGTCCATCAACAACTGTGTTGCTCCCCCTCGAATCCCACCCTCCAAAATAGCTGCATCAGCAATTTATAGTCTATGGGCTCCCACCCTCTCCCCTGACCCTGCATAATCACTGGATAGGTGCTTGGTCCCATTGAAGGAACTTTTTCTGGCTGCAGTTGAACCCCTTTCAAGATAGACTCCTGCGCTACTGCGTTCCAACTCCCTGTTGGCTTGCTTTTCCCCACTCCCTTGCCTGTGCCTCAGCAGCTGCTGCCGCATTCCCCATTTAAATCTGCATTTTAGTGAACCCTTTCAACAACCATTCCATGCGCTCCTGCAGGTCTTCTAACTGTTTTTCTGCCTGCTCTTGTTGTTTGCTCACCAATCCTGCCTGCCCTGACAAAGGCAGCTCCTCCTGTTCCTCCTGGGTAGGTTCCTGCCCGTGTGCCCATCCCCAGGTCCCCTCTCCCTCTGCAGGTGGTGCTGTCGATCCCACATACGGCGGGGGCAATGATGACAGACCTGTCCCCGACACAGGTGCAGGGAGGACAGAGAAGGGCAGTGGAGGCAGAGAAAACAGGGGGGTGGAAGCAGGACCCCCACCTGCTGATACTTCATCCATTGGGAATCTGATTATCGTGTTCCCCTCCATCGTCCACCACCCACCCTGTGGCTTGACCCAAGGGTGGAGAAGCTATAAGATAGGCACACACCAAGGTGCTCCGCATTCCCCTGGCAAGGTCCCGCTCTCCCCTGAATCCTTCTCTGTTTTTACCTCACTACCATCAGTGTCCTCTGTTTGCGTCCCCTCCTCCTCCCTCTTGGGCACTTCTTTTTGTGATGGGGTGATCTGCGCCTCCATCTTCATCCCCTGCTCAGACCCCTGAAGCATTCCCGCCGCCAATTGCCACATGGAACGTTGCCTGCCTAAAGGTTTCGAGTATGTTCCTGAAGATGGGAATCAACTCCAGAGCCTCCTTATTCCCCTGCCTTTTCTAATGTTCGCCATTCCAGACAACCGGATGGCAAATCAGCAAATCCCTACCGTTGCATCCATTGGAGCAATGGACGGATCCCTTTCCTTTTCAGCGCAATTTCACACTGATTGCCTAACCCCTTCAGCATACTCACCACCTGATCCATGGATGCCATGGCTATTGGCTTTCCACTCCCTTACCCACCGGGCGGCCGCCCCTGTATCACGTTGGGGTCACCAATATGTAACATTTTAAATGAAAGTTTCCTATAGCACAAAGCACCTTATAAAATGATAGCAGACCCTCTATTAGCTGTAATTAAAAGAATAAGTGGATGTTAGCTTTCCTAAATATAGTCACAAAACATAGGAAAACAAGAGGCAGAGAACAAAAGGGGGTGAGGAGAAAGGTTGTTATTCCTGAGTAACTTTAGTGGGAACATACATAAAATATAGATTCACTACAGCATAAGATTTTAAAGA
Source organism: Heteronetta atricapilla (assembly GCA_011075105.1). Classification (NCBI taxonomy): domain Eukaryota; kingdom Metazoa; phylum Chordata; class Aves; order Anseriformes; family Anatidae; genus Heteronetta; species Heteronetta atricapilla. The sequence goes on from CM021731.1 coordinate 172,855,237, forward strand.
TTCTTTTAAAGAATCATAATTTTAAGTTTGCCTGACATTTTTTTTTATTATCTATTGTGAGGGAAAGGTAGGAGAAAATACCTTCATGACTGAGAAAACTGAACAGATCATGCAATGGGAGAAATAAAATGATCATATACCCCCGAAATGTAATTCTTTCTGTATATATTCATTTTATCTTAAGCCAAATTTTGCATGTTTTCTCTACCTAATATCATCTTTGGTCTTTATTGTCAACAGGTAGAACTCCTATGTTCTTATGAATGAAATTTCCTCTAGTAAAGAGGGAAAATGGTTATATTGGTAGCAGTTATTTTAGTTTTTGTTGTTGTTATTGTTGTTGTTGGTGGTGGTGGTGTTTTTTTACTCACATAAAGACAATAAACTTTGTCCTAGAGCATTGCCTCCCTCCCTAAATGAGAAATGAAGTATGATGAAGAAAACTATATAACAATATATATAAGTAAATAAGAATATATATATAAGTAAACAAGAATATATATATAAAACTTCTGTTCAATATCTTTATCAATGTTATGGACAAGGGGATAGAGTGCATCCTCAGTAAGTTTGCTGATGACACCAAGTTAGGAGTGAGTGTTGCTCTGCTTGAGGGCTCTCTGTATAGGCTATACCAATGGGCTGAGGGCAACTATATGAATTAAAATAAGGCCTGGGTTCTGGGTCCTGCATTTGGGGCACAACAACCCCACACAGCACTACAGTTTGGAGAAAGAGTGCCTGGAAGACTGCCTGGTGGAAAGGACCCTGGTCAATAGCTGTCAGCAGCGTGTTCAAGTGGCCAAGAAGACCAACAGCATCCTGGATGGTATCAGAAACAGTTTGTCCAGTAGGACTGGGGAAGTGACGGTCCCTCTGTATTTGGCTCTGGTGTGACAACACCTTTAATACTGTGTTCATTTTGGGCCCCTCACTACAAGAAGAACACTGAAGTTCTGGAGAATTCATTGCCAAAGAAAGGCAATGAAGCTGCTGAAGGGTCTAGAGAACAAGCCTTATGACGAGCAGCTGAGGGAGCTGGGGTTGTTTAACCTGGAGAAAAGGAACCTCGGGGGATACTTTGTTGTGCTTTACAATTACCTTAAAGGAGTCTATAGTGAGATGGGGATCAGACTTTTCTCCCAAGTACTGAGTGATAAGACAAGAGGAAATGGTCTTAAGTTGTGCCAGGGGAGGTTTAGGTTGGATATTAGGGAAAGTTTCTTCACTGAAAGGCTTGTGAGGCATTGGCACAGGCTGCCCAGGGAAGTACCATCCCTGGAGTTCTTCAAAAAACATGCAGATGTAGTGCTTAGTGACGTGGTTTAATGGTGGATTTGGCAGTGCTAGGTTAAAGGTTGGACTATATGATCTTAGAGGTCTTTTTCAACCTCGTTGATTCTATGATTTTATGATTTAAAGGAGGGCCTAGGATGAAAATTGTCACTGACTCAAATGAAGATTTTGAACAAAAAATCTGTAGTAATTGTCTAGGACATATAACTGGGAGTTCAGTTAATTTGTGCAGAAGCAAGAACACTGTTTTTTTGGATCCTCCAGGGCAGAGATTTTGAACTTAATATATAGTTTCATAAGTTTATGTTTCAAACTCATGAATAATTTTGTATGAACTGTCATTAACAGTCCCATTAAAACCTCAATTAATGGCAAATGTGCAACGCTCTTGTGCGAAGAAACTTGTCACACACTGAGAAAAAAATCCAATGAACTATGGAGAAGTAGCAATAGTTTACCACTTTAGAGGTGGATAATCACATTAATTAAATTTCTTTTATTGACTTTAAGGTTTAAGTAATTCTTGATACATTTAAACTTAAATTTAGACTATAAATGTGATTCTCTGAACATGTTTATTGCCATCTATATGGCTATGAATGTGTTTTATACCATCTGTACAGTTCTTTCATTTTAAAAAGAAAGGTCCTTGGTATTTGACAAGAAAAAAAAATACACAGGAATTGTGCAGGTATATAAACAAAAATGAATGGAAGATAGACTGTATTTGTGATGGACTGAAATCTGGATCCATGCTGTCTACACATAAGCACACCAGTCTGAATATTCTACATGCATAAATGGTCATAAAAAAAAATAAAATTGCAGTAATGAATTCTTTATTTATATACATATTTAAATATCTATCACCAACAACACAGGTTGACATACTTGATAATAAAATTAATGAATGTGTTTATTTTTCTGCCAGCCTAAGTTGATAGTATTACATGAAACATTCCCAGACACTGAAGAAAAATGCTCTTCTGTTCCAATATCTGTAGTAAATAGTCCCTTCTAAAAGTGATCATAACTTTAGCTTATGTCTCCTTAAGGAGCTGTTATTTAAACAGGAGTCTATAGGGTTCATAAAGGTTAACATCAATGACTAAGCCTGTCAGTTTAGGATCTTCTGTTGACTTACTCATTCACTTCTGTTGTTCTATGAATAAAAGGGAACAGGGAGGAACATTCAGGAACAAAGCACCCACTTGGGAAGCTAAGCAGAAATTTATTACAGTAATAAGACTTAAAGTAACGTACATTACAGTCATATCTCCTGATGTACCTTCTGGCAAAGCATCTTTCTATGGAAAGTCTTTTCCTAAACTGAAACCTCTTTCTAAATTAGACAATAAAGAGAAAAACAAACAAACAACAACAACAAAAAAAAAACACTCTAGAGCCCTGACTCTGACAAAAGCAGCCTGTAAATGGGTAAAGGTATGGATCTAGGAAAAAGGTGCTGGATGGAAGGTCTTTTTTCACTATAAAAAGATTTGTAAAAATGAAAAAGAGAAAAAAAAAATAACACTATTACAAGAACTCTATTTAATATATATATATGTATCTTTCAGTACATTCCAGTAAAGCAGAGGGGTAGTGAGGATAATTTCAAGTACTTACCACCATATGTCGAATAATATCTTTTAATGACTTTAATTGCAAGATGACAGTATAGACTCCTTATGCATTTCCACTGACTTTTAGTAGGGTAACTTAACATTTAGTCCAAAGTAACAGACAAGAAACCAAGATAATTTGAAGGTACATATTAATATCAAAAGTGTCCATGTGGTCAGTCATTCAAATTAGGACTTAGAGAATTCACCTATAGTTTACATATTTTAAAAACTTGTAAATGAATCGAAACTGAGAATTGAAAGCAGTTCTCTTTTTACCTCTGAAAATTGTTTACAGGTCCAATGTCTCCTTGTAATTTCATGTTTCCCCGATAAATCCAGCCAAACGATTAAATAATCTGAAAACTAACATTCCACTACAATGAGAAAAGTATACCTTTCTAGTTTTCTATTTTGCTTCCAATACCATTCAACAGGTCTTAGATCACCTTTTTCTTCTCTGTCTCAGTGCACTGTTTTACCCACAAATGGACTGTTTCCACAGCTCTCCCAATTTAGTTTCTTGGAACTGTTCCTGTGGAGAGATGCATGTCAGATTTAATCTGTTAATGAAGTTCCAGATACTTCAGTAGAACAGAACAGACTAATATGTGGAACACATAGTTGTTGTCTGCTATGGGATAACTGATCAGGAAGAACAACTGGATGAGGCCCTCTACAGACAGCTAGAAGTAGCCTCAATGTTGACAGGTCCAGATCCACTTGAGGTAGTTTAACCAACCCAGTATCTGCTGGAAAGGCAACAGAACAGTGTGTAAGCAGCCCAGGAAGTTGCTCGAAAGTACTAATAACAATTCTCTCACCCAAGCCAATTAGAATAGGTGCTCTGCTGTGCTTTGTACTTACAAACAAAAAACAATTTGTTGGGGTTGCCATGGTGGAAGGTAGCCTTGCCTGCAGTGACCATGAGATAGTGGAGTTCAGGATGCTGAGGATAAAGAAGAAAGTTACAAGCAAGATCACAACCCTGGACTTCAAGAGAGAAGACTTCAGTGCCTTCAAAAATCTGATTGGAAGAATCCCATGGAATAAGGCTCTGGACGGAAGAGGTGTCCAAGAACGTTGGTTAGAATTCAAGAATCACCTCCTCCAACCTCAGGATGATCGATACCTTTGAATAGGAGTATGGGCAAAAATACAAGAAGGTCATCAAGGATGAACAAGCAGTTTCTGACAAAACCAAACATTGCACACCAGGCACCAATATTTTATGGTGGCCACCAAGCCAGACGTCAGCCTGACAGAAAAAAGACCTAAATTCTGGATTGGCACCAAGTTGAGCATAAACCAGCTATGTGCTCTTGCTGCAAACAAAGCTAATGGGGCTGCATTAAGCAAAGTACTGCCAGCAGGTCGAGGGCAGTGGTCGTTCCCCTTTCCTCAGCATTGGTGAGGCCACACTTGGAGTACTGTGTCCAGTTCTGGGTTCCCCAGTTCAAGAGAGTCATGGACATGCTGGAGAAAGTCCAATGAAGGTAATTAAAGGATTAGAGCATCTCTCCTATGAGAAAAAAAGCAAAGAGTTGAGACAGTTCTCATAGAGTAGGTTCAGGGGGATTGTACTCATGTCTGTAAATACCTTCAGGGAAGGTGCAAAGAGGATGGAGCCAGGCTTTTTTTCAGTGGTTCCCAGTGCTAGGACGAGAGATAATGGGCATCAGTGGGATCACTGGAGGTTCCACCTGAAAGTCGTACAATTCTTTACTGTGAAGATGACCAAATACTGGAACAGGTTGCTCAGAGAAGTTGTAAAGCCTCCATCCATGGATATATTCATAAGTCAACTGGACATATTTCTGTGCAGATGGCTTGAGGTGTCTGAACCCCTTCTGTTTCCCAGAAGGGAAACTTGTTTATCCCTAAAGAAAGGTTGAAGGTGTCATGAGACAAGAACACACGCTATTATTAATGATGCCAAATAACGTGATAATGCTATAAGAGAGGAAGAGAAGAGAGAGGTGTCTACAATGAAGTGAATTACTTCCATTTAAAAGGAATAAGAAAATATTTAATTCTATATGACAAGCTCATTATTGATGAGTGATTAGGCTTTGATTGATTCAACAGATGTCTGTTTAAGGATTCCTTCTGCATTGTATTACCCCTCAAGATATTAGCTAATCCCTTAACCATCACAGCAATGAAAAATAATGAGAAAGACAGGTATCTGTTCCTTTTTCTTGTTTTGGGAGAAAGGCTATATTTCTGTTTTCACCTTTTATTTGATGGATTTCTCATTTTATATTTAAAAATATGTGAAACTTTCTAAAATAGGCATTTCATGTTTCCTTATTTAATAAGAAAATCTCTTTTATAATTTTCCTGCTTTCAGTTAGGACAGAGTTATTTTTCCTCCTAGTAGCTGGTAGAGTGCTATGTTTTGGATTAGGATGAGAAGAGTGCTGATGACATGCTGATGTTTTATTTGCTGCAGAGCAATGCTTACACTAAGCCAAGGACTTTTCAGCTTCTTGCTCTGTCCTGCCAGTGGGCAGGTTGGGGGTGCAGCAAGAGCTGGAAGGGGACAGACCCAGGAAAGCTGACCCAAACTGGCCAAAGGGGTATTCCATACCATCTGACGTCATGCTGAACAATATATAGGGGTGGCTAGCCGGGGCGGGGGGTCGGCTGCTCTGAGATGGGCTAGGCATCGGTCAGCAGGTGGTGAGCAATTGCATTGTGCATCACTTGTTTTGTATACACTAATATTATTATTATTATTTTCTATCTTAATAAACTGTCTTTATCTTAACCCACAGGCTTCACTTTCCTGTTTCTCTCCCCCATCCCAGAGAGGGAGGGGGGAGGGTGAGCGAATGGCTGTGTGAAGTTTAGCTGCCAGCTGAGTTAAACCACGACAATAATTTAATGCACTGTTACTGGTACATTGTTCCAATAAAGTTCTAAAATTCTAACTGTTCTAATAAAGTTCTAAAGTTCTAACCGTTCAGGACACTGGTTGGCAGAGTCCCTTGGGAGGTGGTTCTGAAGGGCAGAGGAGTCCAGGAAGGCTGGGCACTATTCAAGAAAGAAATCTTAATGGCACAGGAGTAGTCTGTCCCCACGTGCCCAAAGGTGAGCCGGCGCGGAAGAACACCACCCTGGCTGAACAGAGTTGTGGCTTGAGCTTAGGAGAAAAAAGAGGGTTCATAATCTTTGGAAAAGAGGGCGGGCCACTCAGGGGGATTATAAGGATGTTGCAAGGCTGTGCAGGGACAAAATTAGAAAGGCCAAAGCTCATCTGGAGCTCCATCTGGCTGCTGCCATTAAAGATAACAAAAAATGTTTTTATAAATACATCAACACAAAAAGAAGGACTAAGGAGAATCTCCATCCCTTCAGGATGCAGGGGGAAATTTAGTGACAAGAGATGAGGAAAAGGCTGAGGTGCTTAATGCCTTCTTTACCTCAGTCTTTAGCAGCAAGACCAGTTGTTCTCTGGATACCCAGTACCCTGAGCTGGTGGAAGGGCATGGGGAGCAGCTTGTGGCCCTCACAATGCATGAGGAAAATGACTGGCAACCTACTACAGCATTTGGATGTACGTAAACCAATGAGGCTGGACGGGATCCAACCGAGGGTATTGAGAGAACTGGCAGAAGAGCTGGCCAAGCTGCTTTCCATCATTTATTGGCAGTCCTGCTTGTTAGGGGAGGTCCCAGTTGACTGGCCACTAGCAAACGTGATGCCCATCTACAAGAAGGGGCAGAGGGTAGACCAAGGGAACTATAGGCCTGTCAGTTTGACCTCAGTGCCAGGGAAACTCATGGAGCAGATTATCTTGAGCATCATCATGCGGCATTTGCAGGGCAACCAGGCCATCAGGCCAGGTCAGCATGGTTTTATGAAAGGCAGGTCCTGCTTGATGAACCTGATCTCTTTCTATGACAAAGTGACATGCTTAGTGGATGAGGGAAAGGCTGTGGGTGTGGTCTACCTTGATTTCAGCAAGGCTTTTGACACCATTCCCCACAACATTCTCCTCAGGAAACTGGTTGCTCATGGCTTGGACTGGCATATGCTTTGTTGGGTTAAGAGCTGGCTGGATGGCCAGGCCCAGAGAGTTGTGGTGAATGGAGTCAAATCCAGTTGGAGGCCGGTCACTAGTAGCGTTCCCCAGGGCTCTGTACTGGGGCCAGTCCTCTTTAACATCTTTATCGATGATCTGAATGAGGGGATTGAGTGCACCCTCAGTAAGTTTGCAGATGACACCAAGTGAGGTGTGTGTGTTGATCTGCTCAAGGGTGGGAAGGCTCTGCAGGAGGATCTGGATAAATTGGACTGATGGGCTGAGGCCAACTGTATGAATTTCAGCAAGGCCAAGTGCTGGGTCTTGCACCTGGGGCACAACAACCCCAAGCAGAGCTACAGGCTGGGAGATGAGTGGTTGGAAATCTGCCTGTCAGAGAAGGACCTGGGAGTATTGGTTGATAGTTGGCTGAATATGAGCCAGCCGTGTGCTCAGGTGGCCAAGAAGGCCAACAGCATCCTGTCTTGTATAAGAAGCAGTATGGCCAGCAGGTCCAGGCCTGTACTCGGCTCTGGTGAGGCCACACTTTGAGTACTTTGTTCAGTTTGGGGCCCCTCACTACAAGAATGACATGGAGGTGCTCAAGAGAGTCCAGAGAAGGTCAACAAAGCTGGTGAGGGTTCTGGAGAACAAGTCTTACGAGGAGTGGCTGAGGGAGCTGGGGTTGTTCAGCCTGGAGAAAAGGAGGCTCAGGGGCGATCTTATTGCTCTCTACAGGTACCTTAAAGGAGGCTGCAGCGAGGTGGGGGTGGTCTATTCTCCCATGTGCCTGGTGACAGGATGAGGGGGAATGGGCTAAAGTTGCACCAGGGGAGGTTTAGGTCGGATATTAGGAAAAACTTTACTGAAAGGGTTGTTAGGCACGGGAATAGGCTGCCCAGGGAAGTGGTTGAGTCACCATCCCTGGAGGTCTTTAAAAGATGTTTAGATGTAGAGCTTAATGATATGGTTTAATGGAGGACTTGTTAGTGTTAGGTCAGAGGTTGGGCTAGGTGATCTCTGAGGTCTCTTCCAACCTAGATGATTCTGTGATTCTGTAAAATTCTTAACATTAAATAAGAAATACCAAAATCTTAAAAATCTGAATAAGGAGCTTCAAATAATGGAACTCGAATTTAAACTTTTGCTGCTACTTATTAGATGAGTGCCTGTTTCTGTGTGCCCCAACAACCGTCTAAACGAGATTTGCAGAGGTAAATTTTTGGGAACCTCTTGAATTTCACTACATGAACTAATTTACTGTGAAAACAAATAATTTCTCTTACATATTTAAATAAAACTTTTTAAATGTAAAATTTTATTCTGGATCCTCACATGATGAATATGACTTTTTTAATGCTAATAAAGCTTTCCATTTTACTTTTACAGGTATACACATATATTTCCAATGTTATTTTGTAACTATGATCTAACTACATAGTATTTATATGCTATCATCTATTATAGGTTATATATGTATTCTATATTAAGCTTATACTATCCTTCTTTTACTATACAAATGAAGTTATTTTAATGATAAATCTTTCAGCACAAGAAGGACATGGAAGTATTAGAATGTGTCCAGAGAAGGGCCACAAAGTCATCAAGGGGCTGGAGTAACTCTGCTATGAAGGCTGAGAGATCTGGGATTGCTCAGCCTGAAGCAGAGAAGGCTCCAGGGAGACCTACAGGGGCCTTTCTATACCTAAATGAGGCCCATGGGAAAGCAGGAGTGAGACTTTTTCAGGAAGTGCAATGATAGGGCAAGAGAGAATGGTTTTAAAATAAAAGAAGGGGAAGTTTAAGTTAGATGTTAGGAGGAAATTTTGAATGGAATTAATGGTTTGAGACAAGAATTAATTAAATAAAGACTTCATTAATGCATGAGTGTAGTGATAGCACAAGGAGCGTTGGCCTTAAACTAAAGGAAGGTAGATTTAGATTAGATATAAGGAAGGAATTCTTCACTCAGAGGGTGGTGAGCCACTGAGACAGGTTGCTGAGAGAGCCTGTGGATGCCCCATCCCTGAAGGTGTTCTAAGACCAGGCTGGACGAGGCCCTGAGCAACTTGATCTAGTGGGTGGCATCCCTGATTATGGCAGGAGGTTTGGAACTAGATGATGTTTAAGGTCCCTTCCAACCCAAGCTGTTCTGTGATTGTGTTATTGATTCTATGATTCTACAGGAAAGAAGAAGAGGAATTATTTGTCAGGGATTGTAGTAATAGGACTAGAATGGTTTTAAACTAAAAGAGGGGAGTTTTAGACTGTATATTTGAAATAAATTCTTTACTCAGAGGGTGGTAAGGATGGAAATTGTGGCTGCCTAGAGAAATTGTGGCTGCCCCATCCCTGGAAGTGTTTAAGGCTATGTTGGATGAGGCTTTGAGCAAGTTGGTCCAGTCGAATTAGTCCCTGATAATAGCAGGGGGGTTGGAACTAGTTTATCTTTAAGGTCCTGTCCAATCCATTCTATGATTCTACAATAATTCAATCCATTTTTTTAAATGGTAATCCTTTATTCAAGCTTCAGTTTCTCTTTGGATTCCCTAGGTGGCTATGTTTTTGTGTGGTGAATTAGACTACTTTAAACAACTAACTATAACTATTATACAAATATGATGATTTTTTTTTTTCTGTACAGAAATTTAAACATGTATCCAGCATATTTCCAAAAGTTTCATTATCCAAATATAAGTCATTTTTTGTCTCTGAATTTAAATTGCATTTTTGTTAGTAACCCCGTTATTTCTTCTTGGTAAATGTTCCTGAAAGAAATGGAAAAATCTGGAGTTCAGTATTGTAATGAGTTAATTTATTTGTGTGAGAAGAAGTTCATATATCGATACTTGCAAACTCATTCTGTTGCTTAAAATGGACATTCACCGTTCTTCTCGTACTTTCCAGATGTTCTAGATGCAAGCTGGTCTATGACATTCTAACTCTTCTTTCTTTTAAAATAAAACTGATCTTCCTCAATGTTCAAATCACATTAGCTAGTTTTGAAAGTATTGAAGAATAAACTGTTTTGAGAAGCCCCACTGAAATAAAGATCTACTGGAATCAGAGGACTACCCCTAATTACCTAAACACAAGTTACTCTTAGGTATACAATGTTGTCTCAGAAATTACACTATAGGGTTAGAAAGAGTGATTTCAGACAAAACTGTGGTTATTAACAGAAATAATATATCCTGTAGCTTCCAGATTTTTCCTTTATACTCAAAATATTCCTTATGCTTTTCTGTTTTTTTTTTCTGTGTGTGTTGTTGTTATTGTTTTCAGGTTTGCCATTTATTTTGATTTTTTTCATTAATATTCAGAAGCTGAGTCATTTTCTCTCCAAAGAAAAGCAAATATGAATATTATTGCCACGTGTAAAACCATAGAAATTATGCAGATATACCTGTTTTTTCATTCTGTTATTCCAAAAAGAGATCGCTGAATTAAATACGTACATACTGCTGATTTTGTTAGAGTAGGTGAAAAGTGATTGGAGTATGTTTTGTTCCTTTCTTTTGACATATAATTGTCATAGTCTCTTAACAGATTCATCTTTTTTCCCTCCTAATTTTTATGCACTATTATTCTTATTGAAAATAGTCTGTGATACTTGATCCTTGTTATTCATTTATGCACACTTAATGCTTAAATTTCTTGAGTATCATTATAATCTGACAATCCTTTCCCTCATTCTCTTTTCATTGTTTTCTTTTACTTTCTTGATTGTTTATGGGAATGCTCTTTACCATGGTCTAGCAATGAAGTTCTGTTCTTTGTGACACTCTGGGACAAGGTCAATCAGTTGAAATATTATTATATATACTTTTTTTTCCCCACAGAAGTGAGTCATGAAAATAATTTCCGCAGCTTTACTTGATTAGGGACAGTTTGTTGTATGAATGATTTTAAATATCTTGATTGCATACCCCATTAAGCACTCTAAATGTATTATATTCTACCTCATAGCATCTAGAAAAAGGTGAGACAGGTTTAGTTATTTCAGTATCTGAGACCTTGACCCATCTTATTCCTGCCTCCCAGAATTAGTGAAGCAGTCTTTGGAGAATAAGATAAGAAAAGTGTATGGTGGGGAAGGATGGAGTCACTGGAATTGTTATTCTTACCTTACTACCAAAACAGAAGTCTAGAAGATAATAGTATAACTGAGTTAATAATAACATGATGATTATTATTTTTTAAAATATAGCCAAATAATTATGGAGGATTTTTTAACTACTCTTCTATCAGCAGAACTCTCTAGACCTGTGCAATTTTAAATTTTTACTTTTTTATTAAAAGTAAAATTTTATTATTTTTACTTTTTTAAAATGTATTTTTAATGAAATATAATGTATACTAAATAGAATTTTCATAATATGGATATAGGCACTTCACAGTCCAGTTAGAAAATACTCCCTAATTGAGTATCTAGTAAGAAAAGCTGAGTCTTACATCATACCTTAAAAATCACTGTATACAACTAGATCTGAATTGGTTCATCATTAGAATCATAGAATCATTAAGGTTGGAAAAGACGTTCAAGATCATCTGGTCCAACCATCACCCTTCTATCAATGTCACGCACTAAACCATTTCCTTAAGCACCAAGTCCAACCTTTCCTTGAACACCCCCAGGGACGGTGATGCCAGCACTACCCTGGGCAACCCATTTCAATGCCTGACTACTCTTTCTGAGAATAAACGTCTCCTAATTTCTAATTTACTCCTTCCCTAGCACAACTTGAGGCCATTCCCTCTAGTCCTATCACTAGTTACGTGTGAGAAGAGGCTGACCCCCAGCTCCCCTCCTCTGAGGTAGTTGTAGAGAGCAGTAAGTTCTCCCCTGAGCCTCCTCTTCTCCAGACTAAACAATCCCTCACTCCTTAAAGGACTTGTGTCCAGGCCCTTCACCAGCTTTGTAGCCCTTCTCTGGATGCACTCCAGGGCCTCAGTGTCATTCTTGTATGGAGGGACCCAAAACTGAACACAGTACTCGAGGTGCAGCCTCACCAGAGTTGAGTACAGGGGGACTATCATCTCCATGGTCCTGCTGGCTACACTATTCCTGAGAGAAGCCATGATGCCTTTGGCCTTCTTGGCCACCTGGGCACAATGCTGGCTCATGTTCAGGCAAGTGTCGACCAGCACCCCCAGATCCTTTTTCTCTGCACAGTTTTCGAGCCACTCTGCCCCAAGCCTGTAGCGTTGCATCGGATTGTTGTGGCCAAAATGCAGGACCCGGCACTTAGCCATGTTGAACCTCATCCCATTGGCCCATGCCCATTGATCCAACCTGTCCACGTCCCTCTGTAGGGCCTTCCTGCCCTGCAGCATATCGACACTTTCTCCCAACTTGGTTCTGTCTGCAAACTTTCTGAGGGTGTGCTCAATTCCCTTATTGAAATCATCAATAAAGATATTAAGGAGGATAGTCCTCAACATCAACCCCTGGGGAACAGCACTCATGACGGGTCACAGGCTGGATTTAACTCCATTCACCACCACACTGGGCCTGGCCATCCACCCAGTTTTTAACTCAGTATACCTGTCCAAGCTATGGGCTGCCAGCTTCTCCAGGAGAATACGGTGGGAGACCATGTGGAAGGCTTTGCTGAAGTCTAGGCAGACTATGTCAACAGCTTTTCCCTCATCCACCAGGTGGGTCACCTGGTCATAGAAGGTGATGAGGTTGGTCAGGCAGGACTTGCCTTTCATGAACCCATGCTGGCTGGGCCTGATTCCCCGTTTGTCCTGCACATGTTGTGTGATTGCACTCATGATTACCTGTTCCATCACCTTTCCTGGCACCAAGGTCAGGCTGACAGGCTTCTAGTTCCCCAGATCCTCCTTATGACCCTTGCATCACATTCGGCATCACATTCGTAAGTCTGCAGTCATCTGAAAAAGAGGTGATAGAAAACAGCCTGAAACAGAGAAGGATAGTATAGAATCTGAAGCAAAGCCACATTCTTCACAACCCCAAACTTGCCATTATATATCTTTAGGCATTAACTCAAATAATGATAATTCTTAGAGTTCCTGTAAAAGAAAATAAAATTTCTAATTGCGGAGCAAAAATTGTTTATTTATAGCAAATTATTTAGAATGTTAACATTTTCTAATTAAGTTGATTAATTGAAGTGATTGCAGAACAAAAATAAACATGGTAATTTTTGAAGACTTGTAGAAAACACTGATGTCTACATATACTTTACAAAAATCACAATGTAGATCCTCTTTTCTTGGATTTTTTTGCACTGATCACATAGTACACTATTGACCTAAGAATATTGATTGCTTATATTATTTTTTTCATGCTTTTCAGTGTTAGAATCCTTAATAAAGGTGATCAAGTTTCCTATTTTGTAGATTTTTTTTTTTTTTTAAAAGTAGTTACATGGCAGAAAAGTGAATTCCCAAGATCATAACAGTATCTTGAGACAACATATGTATTATATTCAGGTCAGCTACAAAAATTTCATTTAAAATATTCTGTTATTGAAACGTACATTTTGCTTAATGTCTTAATGTGAAAATCTTGAAAGACAAAAGGAATTTATTTACATCATTTTTTCAGTCACAGAGGGAAGTAGGAACATTAATATAACCCACTAGTAGGTTACTATAACCTAACTTGCACATTTCTTAAATTCAAATCTTTCATTTAGTTTGACTTAAAAGATCTACTGAGGAACAAACTGCTCTCACAGTTCTGATGGGATTATATGATTCTGTTGTCAGCAACAGCATGATTCCAGGTTTGTTACAGTAAATGACAGGAGGAGTTGACCTTGAATCTGTAATTCCTTAACTAGAACATTCTGGTATTTAAGGTCTTTGGGTTGGTGCTGGGTCTGCTGTTAACATATGAACCACCCACTGTTTGACTGAGAACTTGAACAAGTTGCTCAGAGAGGCTGTGGAGTCTCTCTTAAAAGATGTTAAAAATCCATCTGAACATGCTCCTGGGCATACTGTAGGTTTCCTTGCTTGAGGAAGGGGTTGGACCAGATGACCTCCAGATGTCCCTTCCAACCTCAATCATTCTGTGATTCTGTGACCTTTTTAGTCACTTGTCTCCAAGTCAGAAAAGTCAGGCTTTTAAGCTGTTGCTATGTAACTGTCCAGAAACATGCCAAGAGTTAAATATTTCTCTGGTGAGCAACTAGACCATAAATCTGCTACCATTTGGCCCAGCTCACAAAAAAGAAGAGGGAAAGATTTCAGTGAATGAAATAAGTAATTCTAGCTGTAACTATTGTGCAAATAATTGATAGACTTGATTTTACATGTCAGTATGCTGGGAAAAAAAAAGTCATCAATAAGACGACCAATCTCTCTCTCAAAAAAAAAAAAAAAAAAAAAAAAACCACTAAAAAAACCTCCAAAACATATCAATATATTTATACATATTGTTATCTTAAGCCATTGATTCCCATCTAAGATTCCCATCCTCTGCTCTCTGTTTATTTTTTATTATGTGTGAATTTAGCAAATAACTATTAAAACCTATTGAGCACAAGTAGTTACTCAAGTAACTTTTGGGGAAATGAGAGAGTTTTCTAAGTTCAGACAGTTCATTATGTTACCTCGTTGAGATGTTCTCTGTAGCAATACTATAAAAACTATTTTTTTCAATGAAGGTGGCAGTTACATCAAAAAGGTTTTTGTTTGTTTGTTTGTTTGTTTTTCCTCTTCCAATCCACTTTGATGAAAAATTGGTCTCTGACATTAAGTAGTAATATAATATATTTTAATACTATTCATTTTATTTAGACTATAAGGTGACATCAAACCAATAAATTAAAAACATGCCTGGAAATGCTCGTAGGAGCTAAAATAGGATTTTTGTAATGTTAAACTGTTAGAATAGTCCCTGTCATGTTTTTCCCTCATGTTAAACATAATTCTTCCACACAAATTCCAGGTATGGTTAGAGGTTTAGGAGGTTGAAAGGAACTATGTCCAAGAGGAAGTTTGAAAGTAGCCTTCTCCACAAGGAGAATAAAAGAGTTTCATGTTGTAGATGTGGCCATTCTGTACCAGTTGATTTTAGAGCCAGGCATGTTAATTTATAGACATACACTGTCATTGAGAACAAGGGATAACTGCACAATCTGACTGCCATGCAGGTGCCTAAATCTGCATTGATGCCCAGCTCTGTTAACTTAAGAGTCATTCAAAATGCGTAGGCATCTATATTTGTGCTGTAACAGACTTTATTGTGTCAATAGTTAGTTAACAGCATTCCCAAAGTTGGTTATGTCTAATAAGATTAGCTGGTGGATGTTGAAAATACTATAGGTTCTGTGAAGTAGTCCTATGTTGCCTTTTGTTGTGCAATATCTGACTGAAGAAATGGAATAGCCTTCTTTTACCCAATTTCATATTTTGAAAAACTTTAGTCTTTGCCTTGTGTACAGTGTAGTGGACTTACGTGGCAAGGTTTTGGTAGCAGGGGGCCATAGGGGTGGCTTCTGTGAGAAGGATCTAGAAGCTGCCCCAGGTTTGGTAAGTGCCCCACTGCTGACCAGAGCTGAGCCAATAAGTGATGTTGTTTTGCACCTTTGTGAGAGCATATTTAAGACGGAAAAAACCACTGCGCCACACAGCAGCTGGGAGAGTGTGACGAGTGAGAAACAGCCTTGCATGCACCAAAGTCAGTGAAGAAGGAGGGGGAGAGGTACTCCAGGCATCGGAGCAGAAGTCCCCTGTGGCCTGTGGTGAGGACCATGGTGAAGCAGGCTGTCCCCCTGAAGCTCATGGAGTACCACGGTAGAGCAGGGTTCCACACTGCAGCCCGTGGAGGAGAAGACGGTGGAGCAGGTGGACCTGTACCAACAGAGACTGTGGCCTGTGAAAGACCCCTGCCAGAGCAGATTCTGGGCCAGACCTGTAGCCTGTGGAGATGAGACCATGCAGGAACAGGTGACCTGGCAGGAGCTGCTGCCTGTTGGGGACCCACGTTGGAGCAGTTTGCTGCTGTGCGATGAATCCCCTGGTATGGACACATATCTGGAGCAGTTCTTGAAGAGCTGCTGCCTGTTGGCAGCCCACGCCAGATCAGTTCGGCAACGACTGCATCCTGTGGGAGGGACAGCACAGGGGACGAGAGTGACCAACCAGGAGCAGCAGAGAAGTGCTATAGACTGACCATAACCCCCATTCCCCATTCCCCTGCACTGCTCAGGGAGAGGAGGTGGAAGAGGGTGGATGGGGGGGAAGGTGCTTTTGGTTTCTTTCCTTTGTTTCTCACTTCTCTAGCTTGTTAGTAATAGGTAATAAATCTTACTATCTCCCTATGCTGAGTCTGTTTTGCCTGTCACAATAATTACTGTGTGATTTCCTCGTCCCTATCTCAACCCTTGAGCTCTTTTCATCGTATTTTCTCCCCGCTCCTCTTTGAGGAAGGGGAGTGACAGCGGTTGTGGTGGAGCTTGGCCGCCCACCCGAGTAAAATCACCACATACAGTTATTTTTTTTTTATATATATATTTTTTTCCTAATAGTAATGTTGCATGTGGAACGGGTAACTCTAAGAAGAGAGATTAATCCCACATAGTGTCAGTCATATGTGATAGGAATCAGCTACCCTACCATGAGTACCAAATGGCATTTGAGTTGCCCAAGAGAATTCATTGCATCTGCAGATGGCTGGGTTGTACAACCCAGAATGTAGAGGAAACCTGCACAACTCTAGGGAGATAGCTATAAGTAAAGCAAGATTTTCCACATCTCAAAAATGTCAGGAAACACTTATACTTAGATAACTGAACCCTATCCTTGCATTTTAAAATGGTAATCATCTACAAAAGGCAGCCATTAGGAGCAGGTGTCTGCATTACTCAAGTTGCTTATGGACTCAAATTGCACTAGGGATGGTTTAGATTAGATGTCAGGAAGCATTTACTCATGGTAAGAGTGGTTAAGTATTGAAACAGATTGCCCAGAAAAGTGGTAGAGTTGTCATCCTTAGAGGTATTTAAGAGAAGGAACTTGTTTAGTGGTAGTCTTGGTAGTGTTAGGTGATGGCTGGACTTGATGAACTTAAGGTCTTTCCCAGTCTAGATGATTCTATGATTCCACGATCAAACATAATAATCAATTTTAGAGTAAGCTGAGTAGCTATTTAGATGCCCCTAAACTCTTATTAGGTCAACTTCATGGATTAGACCTTAAGCTTACGTAAAACACATATGTTTAGTCTTGTAAAGGTAGGTGTTTACAATCTAGAGCTGATTCTCTGCTTCACCATTTAAGGGTAAATTCATTTGTCCAAATTAGATGTCTACTGTCCTTGTAGATGTTATATTCTCCTCACCTCTTACCAACCCAGGCCTCCTAGGGTTCCTTTCTACCAGCTCTGTACGCTGTAGCCCTCTTGAATACCCTTGGGATCCTCAAATGTCAAGGGATACCTATGCTTTCACAGCTGAAGTGATTTCATTAGCTTGGTACAAGTCCTAAATTAAGAGAAGGTCACCCAGAATGTAACATTTAAGTCCTGAAGGAAGCTTGGGAGGAAGGTTGGATTGCAAGAATGTCTCCCATTTCTTTATCTCTAGACTCTCCTAGTAAGGTGATGTCTTTGCTCTTTTTTTTTTTTTAATTATTTTTTAATCTCGTCATTATTTATTTATTTATTTTTATTGTGGACAGTCATCTTTAATTGCACATACAATTTGTCCAGGGATCCAAAGTACTCAATTAATTAGCGACTATGCCTGTTATTAAGCATAGTCAACATGAATGTTCCAAATTCACTGGAACAGGCTGCCTAGAGAGGTTGTAGAGTCTTGTTCTCTGGAGATATTCAAGGTCTGTCTGGACGCCTACCTGGGCAGCCTTCTCTGAGGATCCTGCTTTTCATGGGGGTTGGACCTGATGATCTTTTGAGGTCCCTTCCAACCCCTACAGTTCTGTGTATCTATGTATCTAACTCTGGGTTAAAAATTCCATTAAATGATGAAAGATGTAAAAGATAACTTTTTTACTATTTCAACAGAGATATGGATGTTTTTTGAAAAACATGGTGCTCTGCACTTCTGTTTTCCAATGATTACTGACATGTTTTAAATCACGTGCAAATACACATCTTATTTCTAGAGTAATTAAGTTGTTTTATATCCAGAACTAAGGTCTTATCTTAAGCAAGGTGAGGAAAGTAAGAGACGTGTGCCATCTGTGAAGCTTTTTGCTGTCATTCAAAATCTAAACATAAATTTACTAGAAAATGCTTGAAACACTATTGGAGTAACAGCTGGAATACTGTTTATGAGCGGAGGAGTTCATTTTTTTCACCTTTATCTTCTAAAATTAAACCATGAGTTACACATAGCCATATTCAAATGTTTTCAGCATGACATGTAGTAAAGTTAACACACTACAGTCTGAAGATATTGACTGCTGTCTGCAGCCACAGTAATGGTTCCTAATAGCAAAGTATTAGCATTTCTGGAAGGGAAGATTTGAATACAGCTGTATGGTATGGTCTTTTAATTTTTCATTACTTACTTTTTAGAGAAACCATATTTTGTCCACTAAGTACTGTGTTTTTGGAATAGTTTGTATTGTTTTCTGTTTTTTTAAAAAAATATGCTTTTGTTTTTCTTTGCAATACTATTTAAGCATGTCAGCAAGATAGAGAAATAAGGTAGAGAAATACGAAAAATATGTAATATCAATGTTCAGAAATAATTCAAAGTTGAAAGTGAAGTCATATAAGATTTTACACTCAAATCAAAATTTATGGGAAGATGATCATAGAGCATGAAGATATACTCCTTTTTGACACAAAATTATGTTGATAGGGGAAAAGTAGTACCGTGGGCTTAGCTTTAATATGAACATTTCTGCACCTCTTTTTGTCTTAAATCTTAAATGCGTGTTTCCTACCCTAATCCCTCTTTCTGTTGTCTGTTGTCTGAAAAATGGGAGATTTGAAGAGTGTTATATTTCTGTATTGGAAAGAAATATTGTGATGAAATCAAAACTAGAATTGTAAATACAATTTAAATATTTGCATAACATGCCATCTTTCATTTAAGTGAGGTGCATTTAAGACAAAAGCAAACTATATCAGAGGAAGCTGAGTATCTGTAGATCTGTAGATATGATGTAGTATCTGAGGATCTGTAGATCTAATTCTTTTGAACTGGAGAATGATACTAAAAATAAAAATGGAGGTTTCGGTCACGAAGCACCATCTTTACCTCTGGAAGAAATTAGACCAGATTATGACTCTGGATGATGTTTTCTTCGTAACCATGTATTTTTAGCCATCATGGAGACTTGTTAAACAGACATAAGATTTCATGGACATTTTCTGTCTAAAATATTGAGAATAATTTTGGCCATAATTTGTATTAGCTTTGGAAGAACAGAAGAAATTTTCTGCTGAATTTTGTGTCTTCTGAAGTCACATTTTGAAGTATAAAAATATCAAAACCTTGATAAAGGGATATTTCCAATGTGGAAAACTGAAATATTAATTTTCAGGCCAAACTTTGACAAAAGAAAAGAAAAAAAAAAAGAAGAAGATTTTTTTTTCACTTCAAATTATTGTTAACATAATGAAAATTTACCTTCTTTAATTGTTTTGATTGCTTGGTAGACCATTGCTAGCATCAGCAAAGGTATTGACCCAGAATATTGAAGCAGTGGAAGTCTGAAAGCAGTATTGGTGCACAATTTCCTCCTCCCCTCAAGAATTGTTCTGGTGTAGAAAAAGGAAACCAGGAATGGGAAGAGATGCTCAGGTCTGGGAGTGATCTAAATAAAGCCAATGTGTACCCAATATCTGTGAGAAAAAATAAAATTAGAAGGGTATGAACTTGAATGGAATCCCAGCAAGAGGAGGACAGACAAGGGGCATGAAATGACTGTTTGCTCGTTAGAGATACTGAGTGGAAAAAAAAAAAAAAAGTAGCTAAATGCATTGATGTCACTTCTTTAAAAAAAATATTCAACTGTTGTTGAAAATTGTGGAAAGGACTGTGAAATATTTCACAGTTCTAATGCAGAGATCTGAAAGGCAGTGCCTCCAGAACAATAGTTAAAAGCAGAATAGATGAATATATTTAATCTCAAAGTAACTAAAGCAGTATTAATACTGTAATGATGTAGGAAACAGTGTTATCATCATTCTGCACTGTGTAAACATAGTTATAACACCCTCTTAGTCTCAGCAGTATTGCCTATGATCGTGGGTAGCTCTTACCCACATTGTGATGAAAAAAGCATGAGCATGAATAATGTTTCATGTGAGACATATGAATAATGCAGCATTAATTCTAGGTAAATGCAAGAAAACTAGAAAGCTCCTCAATAAATTCTTAGCTTCATTTGATTTCTAGTTCCTGATGTAATCTGAAGGTTTTGTTATATAATAACAGTCAGATTGTCTTTTACCTTTTGCTATAGAATTTTTATTTTCTGCTTTTTTAAAAAACAAATAAAATCAAAGAGATATATTTCCACCTGATCTAGGAGATCTTCTTTCACCTTGTTTTTTAAAATTACTATTTCTTGTCAGGTTAGTTTAGTCTAGTTTCTTTGATATTCTGGTTGGACTTAATGCTACATGATATTTAATTTACTGTGAAACTATTTGAAAAAAAGAGTAAGATATGGAAATATTCTGAAAGTGATCAAATGCAATCTGTAACCTGGAAAAGCTGTGAGATTGGAAAGCTGAAGGTATCAAAAGATAGCGTTGAGCTAAAATATTGCAGGGATACATATTTCACTTGGGCTTGCTCTCAGTATGCTGGCCAACCTTGATTAAGTGTCAAGAATATTGAGTAATCTGGATCCTGGGGAGAATGTTTTAACAGAGTAAAAAACAGCCATCTGAAAACTGATTTGGCCTTGATGTAAAATGTATTGCTTCTATATGCTAATGACTTTATTTCTGCATCTTCAGCCACAACACAGGTTTATACTCTCATTGCATTCCACCAACTAAAATGATGTTGTTCCAAATTAGAAGCACTCAAAGGAATTAGGAGATCTCCAGGAATAATTTGTAAATGAAATACCATATCTATCCTTTTGTGTGTATTGGTAAATTAATAGAAATAGTTAGGAAATAATTTTGATTAGTAACTTGGAGAAAAACTTAAAAAAAATTTGACAATCACAAGTGATATTATTCCTGGCATAGAAAGTGTTTGGGTTGTTTGGTAGTTAAACAGTGGGCCAAAAATGTGATGCATGTATTTGCTAGGACTGGAATGTGCTTTGACTAAATAGAGGCAAAAAATTTTTAATACTTGGACTGGATGAGGTATGTTATAAGGATAGCTGCTTAGACTTCACATTTTTTTAAACCTGCTTGTTGGATACTGTCATGATTTAATGCCACTTTGGTATAAATGCCAATAAAACTACGTTAAGCTAATGGAATGTCATATTGTAAGTTTATTGTGGAGGATATGCACTATCAATATTTAATTAATTAATATGCAGATTAGGTAATTTAAGGATAAAGAGCATATTAAAGAATGACTTGTCTGACTTCTTCAAGGTGATGTCTGAAGAACTGTCATTCATCTTGCTTCTGTCACGCAGAATGGCAAGCGTGAGAATCTTTGCCTAGTTTTCAAAATAATTTTGACTCCAGCAATAAAGATAGCTCACATTTTGTTGTTGCTGCTGCATTTTTCTGTACACAGATTTGTTATTCACATTCAATTTGTGCTTAGATTTTCAGAGGGACAAATCTGAAAAAATCAACAGCTTAAATATTAGCAATCATAATTTTTTTGTACACTATAAAGAACAGTTTTATGATAAGACTGAAGTCAAAAAATACCTGAATGAGTGAAAAGTACCACTAATTTCTTTGATGAGATTTGTCTGACATTATAATCCATTTTCTGTAACTTTAAAACCAGATGATGAAAATATATATACTTGTCTGATCAACAGGTATTATTTCCCCCCTTCCCTTGATATTTTCCTTCTTTATCTATATAAAAGGGCAATTTTTAACTGTATTTCCTAATCTAACTTGTTTAACAGCTGTGTCCACTGTTTACATTAATTTTCCTCAAATTGAAGCTGGAAATATTGCATAAAGAAACAGTATTTATCAAAAGGAATAAAATCTGTTTACTTAAAACACTTTTAAGATTATTATTTTTTTTTTTTAACCTGAGAACAGATTCTCTGTAAAAATGAAAAGAACAACAACATATGATTTCATTGAAAATGAAAATTTGAGAGTGCTCTTAAATGTTTGGCAATACCACAAGTATTTTAGGATAGTGAGGAATAATCACCTTTGATAAATTTCATTCTATGCCACTAAAAACAATAGTTATGAAACTATAACCTTTTATATCTCTTCCTGGATTCCTTTCATTAATATAGAATTTTTATTTTTTTACATTTCCTATGTTACAAGAGAGAAAGAAAAAACAAGTTCTATCAGCACAGATGTTTTTAGAAATAATAAGAAAAAGAATTGACACAAACTATTAATTCATTTTACATGGGAAAAAAAAGTATTCATGAAGAGGCTTCATAAATGTGTTGCAAGATGGTTGGAAAGAGAAAAGAGAAGCCAAAGTTGAGAGCAACCTCCTGTCAAATGTTTTACGACTCAGTGAGCTGATGTGGAAAATTTAATAGTCATTAAAACTGTGTGGCATATCATTGGAAGCCACAAAAGATGGAACTGATTCTTGCTTACATGGGAATAAGAGTCTTTATCTGTAAAATGCAGTGTGTTTCTCTGAGTTACTAAGTTCAAAGATAGTCATTAACTATTTGACACTTTTGATCATCAGTAATAAAAAGGTATTCTTATACCTGATGCTAAGTGTATTCTCATCTGAAGGCAATATATATATATATACAGATATATATATATATATAAGAAGGTAGAGTGTTGTCTCTTATCTTCCTTTCCTTCCTTTCCTTACCTCTACCTCTACTTTAAAGCTAATTGCAGATGTACAGAGAAACAAGTGATAAAAAAATATGCTGCTCACATTTCTTCTCCATTCTACATCTGGTACCTCAAAAATTTGTTTGATTTAGGCATATGTAATTTTATAACACATGTTAATCCTGTAAATCTGGTTTAGTTCCGCAGACTTTAAAACAGAGACCACACACTGCCATATCTTGTTAAAGAGTCTTGGTCAAGTATTGCCTAATGTATTGCTCAGTTCATATATGTACTAACCCAGAGACTACATACAACAGTAACAGAAGCACATCATATTTTATTCACATGATAGCATGATAGCACTCTGTTGTCCCACACTGCTAAAATTTTACCTTCCTAAGCAACGTGCTATGCAAAATATGACATCAAGATTAATATTAGTGGATGCAAGGTGTAACATATGTATCTATGAAATGTACAGTACAAAAAATGTATCTATGTGTAACTTCAGATTTTTTTTCTTTAGCTCTACTAATATTTTGGAGTGCCTACCAAGAATCTTCCACCTTGCTATGCGAATTAGAGATGTGACACTAAGTCTGTAAAATAAAATTATTCTCAAGGCACACAAAATTGTTAATTTCTAACCACTTAAAATATAGACTCATTGAAAACTGTTCATTCTTTATTTTAGTGAAAATACAAGCTATATCAGTATGGTATGTACTGTGGAAATGCTTGAGAATTACCTTTCTCAAGAGAATATAGAGGCAGCTTTACTTAATTTCTCATGATGTGTAAGCTTTTGAGGGAGTTTATGGATGTGCTTGAACATGTCTGCTAAACATTTGACAGGTAGACCAAAACAAGCAAACAAACAAAAATACACAAAAATATACATACAAACAAAACAGACAAAAGAAAGCCATAAAACAAGCAAACTAACTAACTAGCAGAATATAGATAACATCATATTGCAGAAAAATGAAAAATAGACTATGTTCCCAGTTATACATTATAATGTTAAGTGTTTGTCATGACAATATACAGGCACTGTAGAGAGGCACCTAAGCACTTCGACATCCAAAAAATGGCCTTGGGGAATTTCTCTATACCAGTACCTTTTAAGTACTTCCTTGCATACATGCAAGTGCTGGAAGCTACCCCACTTAAACCCCATTTTGTTACTTCTGTGGTGCCTTCTTGTCCCATCATACCATGCCTCTTTCTCCGAAGGTTGCGCTTATATTAACAGTGGGGTTAAACACTGCCTGCTTCTCCTTTATATCTTCTTGAGTGCCTCCATGATCCGTTGTTGAGGTTTAGGAACCTTTGACTACATACCTGCTATTAAATAAAAGAAAATACCCTGGATCGATTGCTGGCATATTGATTAAGCCCTTCCTAAAATTAATTGACCTTAAGCAAGCTATGTACTGTCTTGTCCAAGGGGTTTTGAGCCTTATGGATTTCCTCTATATCCTAGTAGAATGTTTTTCGGCTGGTTCCATATACCTGAAATAAAGTTTGGGCTATATTGCACTGTCCAACAGTGGTGCTTTCTATAGATTTAGAAGTGTGTGCTACCTGCCTTGGGATGTACATGAAAACATGCGGGAGGGCTGAGGTGGCAAAGCATGCCTTCTGAAGAAGAATCTGATCAGTTTGTGGGGCATAAAATGTGCTAAAGTACCCATACCACTGCCTTTTTTTGAGAGATCCAAGAAGTAAATTATTTCCTGAACAGTGCCCAGATAGTGTTGTAATAAATGTAAATTGGAGTAGTCCCAAGCAGGCTTATGCAGTTGTAGTGTTTTTACCCTGCTGGGCAGCTGAATGAGCTCACAACCATTATCTCACTTCCCCTCCTCAAAGGGAAAGGAGGAGAAAATGTAATGGAAAGGGCTCAAGGGCTGAGATATGGACAGGGAGATCACTCAACAATTATCATCATGGGCAAAACAGACTCAGCATAGGAAGATTAATGAAATTTATTACCTATCACTAGCAGAGAGGAACACTGAGAAACTAAAAGCAAACTAAAATCACCTTCCCCCTCATGCACCCCTTTCTACATCCTCCTCCCAGGCAACACAGGGGAATGGGGAATGGGGGCTGCAGTCAGTCCGTAACACTTCATCTCTTCTACTCTTTCATGGTCACTCTCTGTCCCTGCTCCACGTGGGGTCCCTCCCACGGGATGCCGTCCTTCCCAAACTGATCTTGAGTGGACTTACCACAGGCAGCCGCTCTTTAAGAACTGCTCCAACATGGGTCTGTACCACGGGGTCCATCTGCAGGAGCAAACTGCTCCAGCATGGGTCCCCCATGGGTGGCAGTTCCCCCCAGATCCCCTGCTCCTGTGTGGGCTCCTCTCCACGGGCTGCAGCTCCAGCCCAGGGCCTGCTCTTGTGGGGGCTCTCCATGGGCTGCAGCCTCCTCCAGGCCACATCCACCTTCTTCACCGGGGGCTCCTCCATGGGCTGCAGCATGGAGATCTGCTCCATGTGGGATCCGTGGGCTGCAGGGGGACAGCCTGCTCCACCAGGGGTCTCTCCACAGACCACAGGGGAACTGCTGTTGCGTGCCTGGAGCACCTCCTGCCCACCTTCCGCACTGACCTTGGGGTCCGCAGGGCTGGTTCTCCTTCCTTAGTCTCCCAGCTGCTCTTGCACAGCAGTTTTTTGTTTTTCTTTTTTCCTCATCCTTAAATCTGCTCACACAGATGCACAACCAGTGTCACTCACTGGCTCAGCTCTGGCTAGCAACGGGTCTCTTTTGGAGCCAGCTGGAGCAGGCTCTTATGTAACATGGGGCAGCTTCTGGACTCACAGAGGCCACCCCT
>CM021731.1:172889986-172915709 GCA_011075105.1 Heteronetta atricapilla
AAAGAAAGAAAGAAAGAAAGAAAGAAAGAAAGAAAGAAAGAAAGAAGCCTCAGATTGGCTTAAGAATTTTAAGTAGAAGCTGTGTCCTTTAGTAAAAATATTGGCTCCTTTAGTAAAAATATTAGTTTAGGCAATGCCTTACAAGTACAAAAGCATATCTGGCTAAGAGTTGACAATCAATAGCAAGTTATGCTGTGTGGTGATTTCTCTCGACAATTGAAGTGGGTCTGGGATATCACAAGCATTTGCTAAACCAGTTCATTTAGAAAGAAGAAGACCAGAGTAATACTAACCCAGGAATGATTACAGTAAGCAGGTGTGGGATGCCCAGGTGGAGTCCCCATCCCTGGAGGTATTTAAGAGACATTTTGGCATGGCAGTAGGGGACATAGTTTAATGATGGGTCCCATAAGGTCAGATTGATAGTTGCACTTGGCGATCTTGAAAGTCTTTTATAACTTAGATGATTCTATGACTTTATGAAATCTAAGAGGGAAAAAGGAAATCATAGAATCACAGAATAGTTTGGATTATAAGTGACCTTAAAAGTCATCCAATTCCAACCCCCTTGCAGGGGCAGGGACACCTTCCACTAGACCAGTTGCTCAAAGCCCCATCCAACCTGGCCTTCAACACTTCCAGGGATAGGGCATCCGCAGCTTCTCTGGTAAAACTGTTCCAGTGCCTCACCACCCTTATATTAAAGAATTTCTTCCTAATGTCTAAACTAAATCTACCTTTTTTAAATTTTAAAAGTATTCTTCCTTGTCCTGTCACTACACCTTGTGACAAAGAGTCCCTCCATAGCTTTCCTGTAGGCCCCCTTTAGTTATTGAAAGGGAATCTAGTAGCTGCATCCATCTGTTCAGTTGTTTCTACAGTGAAAAACTTTCTGTTTCCTTGACTTTAAGTTAACTAGGTTAATATCATATTTATCTTCATTATAAATTATTTTTTCTATAATAACACCATTAGAAATCTGCACCCATAATCAAAGTAACAATGTTGATACAAAGGTTATACAGTCACCAGGTCTTAGTTATACCAGGAGTAGGCAGGTTTCTCAAGAAAAGGATGTAGAATGTTCTGACACTGAAAGGGCAATTCGGCTGGTATTCTTTTTTCTGCATATCCTGACAAAATACTTAGAAAGTCAGTGTTTGAAAGTGAAGCAGAAACTGGATGATGTAGAGATTGTGTGAAGTAAAACCCAAGTGCATCTGAATATTTTGAGTACTTACAAAATAATAACATAGTTGTAAATATTTAAGTATTTCCTCAAAAAAAGACTTGTAATATTTTATTCAAAACAAAATTTTCTGTTGCTAGGTGCCTTTTGAAGAAATTTCTCTGTAGAGATTTAGTGTCTATTTAGGCTATTTTATGACTTCTATTTTTATGGTGTTCTATCAACAGTATTCAAACTGCTAAATCCACTCACAGTAACTGTTCTTAAAGATATTTTTCAACTGTTTTTTTCCCCTTTGGTTGTTATATTATGCAACTGATACAAATATGAATTTAGCAAACATGAAATTTGCTAACTGCTACTCTGGAGACTGTCAGATTTTCAGCATAGGTGTGTGGATTGTATTGTAGCTAGTTTTACACTGGTCACGGTCTATCAATCTGCTGATGGAAGGCAGCAAAAGCTTCTTCATGCCTCCTTGCAAGTAACAGAGAGCACTTGATCTAGCTATCTTTTCCCTAAACCTCCATATTTTATTCTTGCCTTCCTGTTTTCCTTCCCAGAAACATGAGTGCTAACATCCTTTTTAGTGCTGCAAAGGTTTTGGTGCATGTGGTTTTTCTCAGTGATGGATGGGATATTTGCTTAGAGTAGTGAAATGGCATGCTGTTTGGAGATTTGCTGAAATCTTCATCCCAATTCAGCTTCTCAGGGGAAGCAATTTAGTCTGTGTTATCTGTTTTAAATTTGCTGCACCTCGGCAACACATCAGCACACATAAAGGCAGCAGGGATAGATAGCAGCCTGCCATGGCTTGGGTACTTTGCAGGTGAGTGCCTTTAAGAAAGCACAAATGTGGTCCAAAGAGTTGGATATAGTTAATGATTACACTTCTGTATACCAGCTAGCTTTCTGTAAGCTGAGTAATTTTCAGGGTAAGCCAGTTTGCAGACTAGTAAAACTGGCATCAAACTTACCCGGTAGACCATTCTTTAGGGGGTAAACAGTTGTAGTTTGCAAGGTAAGAGAGCTAATTTCTGGAGAGCTGTTTATGAGTGATGTGATTGTTTTGGGCAGAGGTGCTCAGAGCCCACAGCCATGCAAGGATGTTCATACCCTAGCAAGCCCCTCAGTACAGTCCTAGGGGGGCAGTGCTGATGCTTTAAGGCTATATAAAGGGTCTATGTCTCCCTGGCTTCCAAGGAAACATCAAGACCACAAGAAGAAGCAAATACTGCATCAGGAAGTGTCTAAAACTGCCTCATCTCATTGAAACCATATATGTGTTGAGTATGCATATGTAAACATACTCTGTATGACTATTCTTTTATGTCTCACCTGCTCAAATGCACTTTAATATGAACATCTCCCTGTGTGAGTGTGCAAGAGACAGGATAATATGCTGAAGAGGGGAAAGAGCATAACCTAGAGGTAACGGCAGGAGTGGAGACAGATGGCTGATCTGAAAGCATTAGAGGTTTGCTCCCAGAGTACTTCCCAAAATAGAGTTGGTTGTAAATTAGAATTGCCCTTTATAAACAAAGTGTATTGCTCTAAAGTCTGGCCATCTGATTATGGGTGCAGATGGTTTGTTACTGTGGGGATTTAGAGGTGTAAAGGGATACATGACAGCTAAGTGCCCCAGGCTGACGTCTCAGTGGTTTAAGGTTACTCAGGCCAAATTCAGGTATTTCTTTTCAAACAAGTATTCTTTTGCTGAGACCACAAACAAGGGTGGTTTGGATTGTGCAAAGTATGGATACTCCTTTAGTATGTAGTAGTAAATTAAGACCAACAACAAATCTTATATGAAACACAGAGCAATCTCAGATATTCTGAAATATGTTTATGGTACATCTAGAATATTGAAAGATTTTCAATGTGTTATACATAGAGATATATATGCATATAGCTATACATTAGATATTTATGCAGAGTTTATAAATATCTAGATGTACATACAGGTATTTTAATATATATATACATATGTGCATACATATATAAGATTGTTATATGTACACATATATATTGGCAAAACTCTTAAGGCAGAACTACTTGGTGCTACTTTGAGGGTGCTGTAAAGCTAACTGCCCCACCAGTTTATCATCAAAATAAAACAGATAACGATCTTGACTTAATAAAAGAAAAAAAAAAGAAAAAAGAAAAAAAAAGAAAAAAGGAAAATAAAAAGATGCTTATTAATTTGTCTTTAGTTATTATACCAGAAAACAACAACACCACCAACAAAACCAACCAAACAAAACATAATTACACCATCAATACACAACATATATCTATATATTCTGTATATTTATGAAGTAATGCAACTATCCTCATATTGGAGACTTGACTTTTTTAGTACACATAAGTCCCTGTTCTAGCACATTACCAGAATCTTTAGAGCTTCTGAGCTGTGTACATCTGTGTTCACAGTGTCTGTGGCACCTGGCTTAACAGGTGGAAAGAAATGAAAGACTGCCCCACTAAAATAATTAAGATCTGTAAAACAGTCTTTAAATAGTTATTCTTTAGTTTGTGAAGCACATATAGATGTGCATAGCATATTTCAAAGTATTTATTTGCTGTGTGCTTATTCTGTCGCTAGTACCATATTAAAGATAAATCATTTTAACTACAATCACATATGTTGTTTGTCCATTGTGGGAGTGTGGCCATGGGGGTCGACAAGCCCCATGGCTGGTGATAACACCAGACTCTTAACGATGAGGATATCAAGGATGTAAAGAGTTTAGAGGGAACAAAGAAGGGTGATTCAGGAGACGCCTTGCCATCTCGGATTGCTTGTTCTCCGGCCTTTGGGGCATGGGGATTGCTGGGTGTTTGCGGCTGCTGGGCAAAGTTGTTGACCAATGAATAGTGAGTGGGAAAGTACTGCTGTGGGGTGAAGGGTATAAGAGGGGAGCCTGTCCTCAAGATACGAGAGGCAACAGATACATAATGAAGTTATGTCATCAATAAAGAAGTAGCAGCTACTGATCCTAAAAGAACCCTAGTGTCTGTGTGGTCTTAACACCACAGTCCAACTGAAACATGGGATTAGAAATTACAGAGTGACTGATTAAGAATATAGACAACACTCATTGCTTAATATGTACTACATTTGTACTGGGCCTGTGCTGTGCTTAGGCCTCCAGATGAGCCCCTGGGGCTCCAAAAACCAGATAAACCTAACCCTATTGTTCGGGCTGTGAGCAAGGGCTCAGAGATAAGGAAAACTGTTTATAAAGGATAAGATAAACATGCAAGGCCTCAAGATAACTGGAGCCTCTTGGAGAACTGGACCAAACCAACCTTAGGGCCCAGATTGTGGCCAAGGGCTCAGGGAGCATGCGCAGGGAGATGAGGTTAAAAGTTCAACTCTGAGGAAGACGTCACACTTCATCCTGAGGACCACCGGACGACCACCCGAATAACCACCAGAGAATACTACGAAAGCGCAGAAGGACTGATAAGATAATTAGCATATGAAGCGGGGCTAGGTGGAGCTAGGAAATGAATATTCATAGGTGTGTTGCGAAACTTAATGCATATGTAATATTTTAGGGGATAAAAGAGAATGCAAGTGAGTGAATTGTTGCGCACGACTTTGGTGGGACTACCTCCTGTGCTGCCCAGCGCTGAATAAACATACCTACTTTACAATCTTACTGATTGTGGAGTCAGTTTTTCGCGACTCACATTTACATGTATTCCTTTTATTTACAATTGTACCTGCACCTGCAATATGCACAACTTGTGTGAGATAGTAGGGTAGCAACTATTTAATGGTTCAGTCCTGGACTAGAAGGTGATATAGGTATATTGCCATGCAATATGTAGTACATTGTCAAAGCTATTGTGATGGTATGAACTCAAGCAAATCACTTCATCCCTTTACTCCATTTGCATCTTGTTTTCCCAGTCTTGTTTCTCAAGACTGTTTAAAATAAAAACATTTGGAGGTAAGGGTCATTTCCTATAAATTTTTCTGTACAATGTACAATACAGCAATACCTTCATCTCTTTGACAAGAATATTGACAGCTGTAAATCAATATAATGAGTATTGTGAAAATAATAAATGTATAACCACATTCCAAATACAGTACAGTAAAAAGAATATTGATTGCCATAGTAGAAATGCTATTTATTAAAAACTACTCAAAATGAAATATGCTTTTCTCTTATCTCTTAAAAATATTTATTCACTTCTGCCAAATAGTCTCTGTTTTAGTTCTTGTTTAACCTTTAGTTACACTTGTGTTGAGATTTGGCAGAAAGGGTATGTTAAAAGCCAGAAAAATATTATCATAAATTTCTGCCATAGTTTATTGTTTTGTTGTTGTTTTGAACTGCTAATGTAATATTCTTTTTCCATTTCAATTTATCTGAGGTGATGTGAATTATTTTGAAAAAGGAAACATATAATATTGGATATTATAAATGTGTAACATTCCTAAAATATGCAGTGATACTTTTTTTTTTTTTGTAAACTTTTCAATGTTAGCATTTTAAAAAGAAGCATTTATTTTTATATATGTATAATGTTTTATTTGATTATTTAAATAGAATAGTTTTGGAATGCCATAACAGTAACTAAATATGGAACTCTTTTTCTTTTTAATTTGCTTGAAATTTCTTAGTCTACTACAATTGTAGAAAAGAGATGTTTAAAATTATAAGTTTTATAGTAAATAATCCTTCCCTCCTTCTCTTGTAGTTTATTCTAAAAGTCTCTTTCATTTACATTATATTTTTCCTAAAAATATGAAAATGCTATCATATATTATAATCTTCAAATTTTCTAATAAAACTATCACTTGCATTTCAGACACATTTCAGAGTTTATCTGACAGCCTACTTACTCTCTCCCACTTTTTTCCTTCTATATAGACAGCCCACCAATTACATTTGTTTCTTTGTATATGGTTACCTTTGTGGTGATATGGGGAGGTTATTAAAAAAAAAAAAAAAAAAAGAGAGAGACCCATTTCTGCTCTCAGTGTCCTACATGAAATTGCTGGTCAACAAAGATGAATGTACATTTTATTGAGAGTCATGTAGAGGACTTAAAGGATGCAGTGAACCAGCACAATCTTGAGCATGTATTGAAATGTTAAGACTGTCCTGTAATTCCTATTGCACATTAAATGCAATATCCCTGATCCTACTGAAAACAATGGCAAAACTTTCACTGGCTTAGTCCAGGGTTAGAATGGTCCCTGATTTACTTGCACATTCAAAAAGTGTCACTTTCTATAACTGTGGGTGAATTTCAAAATAAATACATTATTTAAAAAGAAGCCAGAAATAAACTTTTTTCAGCTAAATTCTGAGCACTAATGGTTAGAACTGTTTAAGCCTCTTTGAATCTGAGAGGATTATGTCCCAAAGTTACTTACAATTCTGAGAGTGACTCAAGTTTTCAGAGAAATACGGTTTAGTTCTTAGTGAAAACATTCCTCCTTTGAAATTCTGTCCTGTGATTTTGTAAAGAACAAAACTTCTTTTCTGCTCTATTATAAGTTTATACTAGAAGCAATATCTTTAGCTGTACTTAGTGTTCATATGGGTAGAATATCAATAATAAAATTTTAAATTTATTTAGGACTGGATACTAAACCCGAGCATCTCAGAATGTTTGCAGAGCCCCTGTATATTAAGTAACCACAATTTGTTATAAATTTGTGAAAAGGTACTTGCAAGCAGTGAAGGAGTGGTGCTTAATTTCTTTTAATACTAAGGAAGTTTAGCCCTAATTCTCCAAGCACAGCCAACGCAATGAGAAAATATTCTGTTCTTGAACAGACAGATGATACTAAATATCATTTGATATATTGTTAATAATGATTTTATTCTTTTTATAATTGTATTATTTTTATTAACCATACATATATTTACATTACCCATACATTGGAAAATCTGTTACTAACACATGTTCAGAAGGCAGATTCATTATCTGCATTGGCTTGCCTACAATATTTTAGAGCTATTAGGCCTAAATCTGCCACAGCCCACAGGTGTATGCTGAATCTCATGCTGCCCTTTCCAGACATAATTTTAAAACATTGCTTTAAAAGCCCTGGGAGGCCCCAGAGCCATTCTAGCTTGGTTTAATTCTTTTCCTGTATAGCACATTTCATAAGAGTATGCCCCATGCAGTAAACAAAATCTAATCAATAAAATCCACTGAAATTTGACCTTCTCCTCACCCTTAGACTTGGTTGGATTTTTTATTATTTTTTATTATTTTTTAAATTACTAAACAAATGGTGAATACAGTTTTGTGTGTTCCCTTACGGTTGGCTGCAGTCATTTTGGGTAATCAGTTACTGGTATAATAGCTCTTTAATTGTACAGCGTATATAGAACTGGAACAATGTATTCATAAATGGGCTCTGGTTTTCATTTAATACTTGAATGCTCCTGAAAGGAAGAGGCTGAAAATACTCAACAGAGTCAAGTAAAATGCAAGATTCTTCATTGCAGTTTTAGTACTGTGCTGCAATCTGGCCAAACAGAAGTCCTCCTGCCCTTGTCCTGAATATGATCAGCTGGTATCAGATGTCTGAAAAGCCACATGGTGCCTTTTATGACGTGGACAAACCTTCATGAAAGAGGAGAGCCCACAACTGGATCATCAGTCATCCATCTGGAGTAAATGAATATTCTAGTTATGGCTTCATGTTACAGTTATAGCTGCACTGTTGAAAACTTTTCTTTGTTAAGCAAAGATTAAACACAGAAAGCTTGTTGTACTGTCAGTTAAGTGCGAGACTAAAGCTTGATTACTTTCTGTACTGTTTATCTGTACATCTGTGTTCTGTAAGGCATAGGGCTGAGGTGTGATCCCTTTTAGAAGGCAGATTCTCAGCTTACTCAGTCTTAATGTGTATTCAGGTGCTCAGTCTTGCAGATCAGTAAAAATTGACTGTCACATGCAGCACTCCATCAGCTAGTCTTTTTCTAAGCATAATGTGAACGCTTTAAGCCAAGTTGTGAACAACTCAACAGACAACAATGCAGACAAAAAGTGCATGGGTCTCAGAGTACATCTATGTTACTAAATTGAAAAGCGGCAAGGAGAAACATTGAGCACCAAATCCACAAGGCTATACTTATTCCAGGAGACTAAAAGGGCTATTGCAGTAGTACAGGTATGCCATTTTTAAACCCATGGTGTTAAAGCATTAACAATATATATTCCCTGATTTAATGTGTGCTGTATACTACTTTACAACATGACCATGACACGGTCATTCACGTGGGTTAAGGATTGTTCTTAATAGGCAACTGTTTGTGGCTACCTTGATCTGGATGGTAGTATCTCCTTAAATTTAGGGCCAAAGAACAGTCCCTGGCACACAAACATGCAGTCCATGCAACACTATTGTTCTCACTGTGTGAATGTTGGTCCATAACTCTGGTTCAGCTTCCTCCAACGATATCTGTCCAAGACAAATCTGACTTAGTAAGTCAATGTTGGCCTAAACAAAGTTTCTCCCAGAGACCTCCAGGGCCAGGAATTAATCCCTTAAGCCTGTCTTTGTTTATCAACTTCAACAGAGATAGAAGTTATCTATTGTAAACCACTCCTGAAGTCTACTTTATGCTTGGCATTGTGGGTGTAGCCAGAGAAGTGTGGAGTTACATGTTGCCTGTTTTCTAACATGTTTATTTATACAGTTTGCCTGAATTCCTTTCCTTAATGGAATGCTCAATAAACACTTTTATTTTTACTTACTTGTGACAAGAGGATTAAAAAGGTAGACAAGAGTAACACAAAATCATGCCTGCTGTCTTTTCATAGCAGCAAGCTTTGATAGATGTATCCCACATCTACTAAGCCATTTTCCCTGAGACCATTTAGGAGAAATTCAATAAAGAAATTGCTCTTGAGCTGTCCAGTGCCCTACAGTACAAATTCAGCAGCCTTAACACAATACTGTTTTTCTGTTTGTTGCTTAAGGCCTCAAAAACACAATGGCAAAACAGAATGAGATTTACTATTAAATGCCCATGAGTATGAGTTAGGAAGAAAAATGCATATATATATGCATTTTATATATATATATATATGAGCTGTTTCTATCAAATAAGAAGTTGCATTGAGACATATTCTGACCTCTTGTCATGACATGTTTGTAGAACTAAACATAAACTTTTACCATGCTAAGATTCAAGTAGGCTATACAGGCTGGTTTCAAATGCCAGATACTAGCTCCCTACATACAGTTCAGGAAAACAACAACAACAAAAAAACAACTAAAACCATAACAAACAACAAACAAAACCCAATCCGAACAAATAATAACAACAAGAAAACACACAAAAACAAACAACAACAACAAACTATCACATCTAATACATCTACAATAGCCACCCAAAGTCTTTCCTGAATTAGTAGTAGAGTTAGTGCAGGATAGCAACAGTCTTGGTTATTTGCTCACTTTCCAAAATCTGAATGCACATCAGGTGTTAAGATTCACACTCTGAATATTGACTTCTCCTTGTTGAATGATTTCAGGCAGTCATAAATCTGAAATTCACTGCTATGTTTAAAAAAAAATAAAGAAATTAAAAATTGAATTTTATTTTTACTAGATGAAACTTAATGATTCTAAAACTGATTCAATTTAAGAAATAATATTTTCTTCTCTTCATAGCCTGTAATAAAGTATTCCCACTGCTAGTAAAGGCCACAGGCTTTGCATCAAGCTTGCAAGGTCTCAAGACAGAGTTTTGTCAAGATTGGTTCATCTGAACTTTTCTTGACCTGCCTGCAGCTTTGTTTTTACATAGTTCAGCTGCCACAGCAATTTTTCTTCTGATCGAGTAGTTTTGGCTAATTTGTTTTGTTTGTCATTATATGGTGCAATCATAGCTTTAAACAGAGAGTAGTGACAAGTAGTTTTTCCAGTGCAAAAATAGATATTTATGGTTTTAAGATAATGATGCAGAGCAGAGAAATAGAAACTTGGTATGATAACAGAAACCTGGAGAGCTGGAGATACAGGATGCAGCACAGGAGTAGGATGATAAGGGGTAGGACACAGTTGGTCTCTGGCTGTAAATAAATCACCCAAGGCAGTTACAGAAGTGCAGACCTGTAGCTAGGCAAATTACAGTTTTAGGAGTAACAGGACAAAGAACAAGCATCTAACATACCTATAATGCTGTCATATATTTTAAATTCAGATGTAATGTGCAGCTATAGACCAATGGAAAAAAAAAAAAAGGAAAGAGAAATTTGTAAAATCATTTTAGCAAACATATTAAAAATGATTCTTAGTGGATCCTAGAAGGAGAAGAAACTCTCAACATAAACATTGTGTACCTATACATTGTACACCATATGGACTCCAGGTGATAATGACCCACTTGTAGCATCATTACCCCCTGTCCACCGCCCCACCCCAAGGGGGCTCCTCCACCACTAGAGCACAACCACTGACCCTAGGACTCAGAGGAACAGGACAATGGATAATACCAGGAAAAGAGTAAAAGCTAAATGGTTGTATAACAGTTTTGTTTGTACTACTGCTATTACTGAGACTTTTTCTCTATAGAATTACTTTTTTTTTTTTTTTTCCTTTTTCTTGAACCTGCACTAATAATGATTCCAGAGTTAGATTGTTAAAATAACCACTATACTAAACAATAAATTATTGGCTGTACATAAGATGTGTTTCCTCTTTGTCTATAAACAAGATTTTGAACATAACAGTATTGAATGAAGTCTAAATTACTAAATTGAAAGGGAAAACAGACAAACAAAAAACACCTCACCACAAGTAAAAGCCTTCTAGATGACTGCTGCTGCAATTAATCAAATGTGTTGTGCTCATTCTTTCAAAGCTGATCATGGACAGAAAAGCAGTAAGGGTCAGTTTAGCTCCCCAGATGCAAACACTCCAGATGCAAACCCTTAGTGACATCTGAGAAGCTCTAAGATATCCAAAGCATCTATAAGTGGTTGGCAAGTACAAAATAAAACCTATGAGTGACTGAAATTCCCTTCTGAACTGTCAGCAGGAGGCTACTTTGGGTAATCTAGGGAATCTCAAATGCCATTAGTTGTGTCCATTCAGAGAACTAGTTTCTAAGAAATGCTACTAGATCTGACTCAGGGGAAACCACTTAGAGAAGACCCGGGAAATTTAAACCCTCTGAGTTCTGAACTGTTCTAAACAGATAATATTTAATCCTGTTTTATTTCATTTCCATGTCAAATGTTAACTTGAAAAATATCACGTTCTGATACTGGTTCATATTCAAATATACCTGACAAGAATGCATTACTGATAATTACAGTCTCAGAATACAGTTGAAATTATGATCTTTTTTATATTACTGGTTTTAAAAATTTTTGAAAATCCAAAATTCATCACAGGACCATGATTAAATCTTTAGTACTAGCTTAACATTTTCCAGCTCTGTATATAATATTTTAGGTATTATTTCATACCAGATTCAAAAGTCTTTTTTGCAGCTCTCTTTAACTTGTTTTTCAATAACTATTTGGTATGAAAAATAACATTTACAATGAAGAAACTAAAACTTCTACAATATAATTCACATTGCAACTGATGTTTCTCAGGCAATTACTGGTCAAAAACACCTTGCTGAAGGCGACACCACTTGTAATAACATCTTTAGAATTCAAAAAGAAATGACTGCTCATCAGTTTTCTTTCTGTTTTCATGGCCTTTTTTTTTAAAAAAAAAAAAAACAACCAAACAAACAAACAAAAAAACAGAAAAAAAACATTAACTGTTTTAATTTTTAAACAATGTGTTTAATTTTTAAGCAGTAAAATTCTTATTCTGATTACAAATTTGCATAAAGTCTGGATAAAGATCAGCTTTATAATATCTTTAATATCTGTTACAATATCATTCATGTGATAGTATTTCAGAAACATGACATAATTTATTAGACAACTACCACAAGCCATTAGCTCAGCAATGTCATTTCTAAATTAAAATTTGAAATAAAATTCAGAGTCTCTACATTGAAATGTTTTTCTCCACATGAACTTTCAGATTGCTGTATTGGGAAATAATGAAACTCTTAAAACTTTTGGTTTATAATTTTGGCTCATATTTTCAGGTCAATATTGTTATTCCAGTGTCCTATGCACTATTACCATATCATTAAAATGTCTTTCATATATGGGAGGAACTGCTTTCAGAAGCATTACAGTAATCAGTAATCTGTACCACATCAGTACAGACTGATGTGGTAGTAAAATAGAAGACAGACTCAGAAGTCTAGATCTAGGGCTATGAAGATGGTGAAGGGACTAGAGGGGAAGACGTATGAGAAGCATCTGAGGTCACTTGGCCTGTTCAGCCTGGAAAAGAGGCTGAGGGGAGACCTCATAGTGGTCTACAGCTTCCTCGAGAGGGGGAGTAGAGGGTCAGGTGCTGACCTGTTCTCCTTAATCGCCAGAAAAGGGGACCCATGACAATGATGTCAAGCTGAGGCAGGGGAGATTTAGGCTAGACATCAGGAAGAAGTTCTTCACTGAGAGGGTGGTCGCACACTGGAACAGGTTTCCCAGGGAAGTGGTCACTGCACCAAGCCTGTCGGAGTTTAAGAAACGTTTGGATTGTGCACTTAGTCACATGGTCTAAAATTTTGGGTGGACCTGTGTGGTGCCAGGAGTTGGACTTGATGATCCTTATACCCTTCCAACTCAGGATATTCAATGATTCTATGATCCAAAGGATCATAAATAAGAACTGGTTTTATTGAAGATGGACTCACAAAAAAAATACTTCCTTTACCCTATTCCCTCATACAAAACAGATTTTAATCAACAGCCATTACTTGTGGGTTAATGGCACATTTAGACACTTCTTTCTGGGGCTAAGTCCCAAATGGAGTGAAGAGGAAGGGGACAGTCTGGCAGACATCTCACTGAGTACCAGCTGATCAATACTACACTGAGAAAATTCCCAATAAAGACAGACAATAGTATGGCAAATGACATATGCTGATGCTGATCTTGGCATTGTTAAAAGGATAATTCTTTTAACGTTTCCAGTTTCTCCAGTTTACTAGGAGTGTTATCGTACCAGGGATACATATTCTCCTTTTCCTCATACTAATGGTGTGAATCTTTATGTCCTTTCTCTGTTCTTATTTCCCCGTCTCCATACAGAACTTTACCTTGGAAAAAACTATGTAAAGGTTTAATACTAAAATCTTATAATGGTCATTGCTTTTGTTTATGTCTTTAGAGACTTATCTTAAATGTATAAATGTATATTGACACTAAAAAATCCATTATTGCTTTAATTTTATATATAAAAAAAGAAGGATCAGAAGTATAGAATATGCAGTTTACCAGGATATTCATCTGAAATGTATGCTAACTGCATATTTTCTTCCCCCTTTTATTTATTTATTTTTTTAAATATATGTTTATCTGCTTTCAGGTGTATCATAAAATTTATTTTGGCATCCTGTACTATTGATTTAAGTTTTCTGATATGACTTTTGTATTTCCAGTTGACAGATTATATATATACATATATATTTTAAAAGAAAATATATATATATATTTCTAAAACTGAAGGTTTTATTTTCAAAATTACCATATATCTCAGAAAGGTCTTTATACAATTTTAACTAGTCATAACCAGAAAAAATATACAATTCTTATTCTTAAAATCTAAGGCCCTGTGTTAAATTGAGGTGAAGGGCCCATCACTCATTAGACTTACTCCTTTATATCATGAGTGACTTAGAAATGTTACTGTAGTGATGTATTATCATATCCAAGTTCCTAACATATGAATCCTCTCATCGAGTTGTGTACCTATTCACTGTACTGATTCAAACATTTCTGCATTATACTACATACATTTAGAAAAATTATGAGAATATAAAGATTTGCATGTCAGGGAAAATATGACGTGAACAAGAATGTTTTTTGTTAATTGTTCTTAATTGCTCTTTGCTGTGTTGCATCCAACCTCTGCAGTTTGAGGTATTTTGGAATAGAGATTATTTATATCCCTCTTAGTCTATCATGGTAACGTGTTAGACCTATGTTCCTTACAAATTTAAACTTTTATTTAATTATTTATTTTAATTGAAAACTGATCCTTTTGAAATCTATTTTTTAGTTTTATTACTTATTAAACATTTTATCTTCTTGAATGCTATCTTCATCAAACAATGATGATTTTAAATATTTTTAAAATTATGCTGTGAATGTTCTTGCTGATACCCCTTTAAAATGCACTTCTTTTATAATATCTCTGCATCATTAACCTGCAAGTTTTAAGCTTTAAAACATTTTCTGTATTATGGTAAATTTCAAATTTATTTTTCTTCAATCTTTTCAAGCCAGTTATCTGCTTTTCTGTCATAAGGCTTCTAGTTAATTTTTAAATGCATTCTTCAACCTCCATCATAAAATTAAACTGTGATGCAACTCAGCCCTCATTGGATTGAAGCAGGATTTTTCACATCATTTAGCCAGCTTGACAGTAGCCTTAATACATTTTCCAATTACGATTACAAGCATGTTGTTAGAACAAATGCTTACAGTCTTTAATATAATTCTGATCAAATAATCTTTATAAAGGATTAAAGGCAAAAGTCTGTAGAGAAATGAAGAGAAGAGTCTGGAAGATGAATCTTTTACCTTGCAAGCAGTGTGTGAAATCTGTCTTTTAATTCTACTTAATAACTTCTTTCTGACCTTAAGTTTTTCAAGGCATCATATTTCATTAAAGAAGCTGCTCATACAGGTGTGACTAAATGATCTTTAACAGTCTAAACTAGCAAGAATAGTATATATGAAGCTAGGCAGAAACAACATTGAAAGGAATGTAAAGAGAGAAATTGTAAGTATATCAATGTGAAATATTATTTCAATCAGAAATTAGAGTTCACTCTACAACCTGGTAGATGTTTCAAAGGAATATCATGATTTACAATTATTTTTTAAAATGCAAGGATATTATTTCTGATAAGATAGACATAGACTCTTATTTAAGTCCAATAAGAATTTATCTAAGTCCAAACAAATATATTATTTAAAATATAGGATTTTGACTGAAAAGTATATAAGAATGTCTCCGATGCTCACACTAGCTGATTTCCCCCCCCCCCCCCCATATATTTTGTTTTGAGGAGTTTACATATGTGAACTCTTTTCTTGGTGGAAGGTAATTTATTTCAGAACTATGTGAAAAACTGTAGTGAACACCATTCCCAAGCCATAGTGCTGCAGATGAAACAAGTTTTTCAGACAATAGGAAAGACATTATCAGTAAAAGCAGACTTTGTTTTGTCTGTTGTTCCATATTAAAACCTTAATTCAAGTTTTCAGATCAATACATACTGACAGCAGTGGGATCTATTGCATTGTTTTTGCTCTGATGGCTAATACAACTCCACCACACCACTCTCTTGCTCCCCTTCCTTAAAGGAAAAGGGGTTAAAAATGTGATGGAAAAAGATCTCAAGGGCTGAGATAAGGTCAGGAAGATCTCTCACCTGTCACCATCACGGGCAAAACAGACTCAGCATAGGGAGGTTATTATAATTTATTGCCTATTACTAACAGACTACAGGAGTGAGAAACTAAACGAAAACTAAAAACACCTTCTCTCCATCCACCCTCTTCTATGTCCTTCCACTGAGCGGTGCAAGAGAACAGGGAGTGGGGGTTGTGACCAGCCAATAACACTTTGTTGCTCCTTCCTCACACTCTTCCCTGGTTCCAGTATAAGCTCCTTCCCACAGGATGTGGTCCTTCACAAAATATTTTAGTGTGGGCTTCCCACAGGCAGCAGCTCTTCAAGAGCTGTTCTGATATGGGTCCATACCACTCTGGCATGGGTGCCCCATTGTCAGCAGATCCCAACAGACCTCTGTGGGCTCCTCTCCACTGGCTGGAGCTCTGGCCAGGAGTCAACTCCTGTGTGGGCTCCTCATGGGCTGAAGCATGGAGGTAAACCATAGGTGGCAGGGGGACAGCCTGCTCCACCATGGTCCTCTGCATGGGCTGCAGGGGAACTTCTGCTCCAGCACCTGGAGCACCTCCTTCTTCACTCCCTGACCGTGGTGTGTTCAGCATCGTCATTTCTCTTAACATTTGCTTACTGCTCTCTCCCAGTTATTGTTTTTAAAGCTTTTTCCCCCTTTCTTAAATATGCTTCAACAGAAGCACGACCATCATTGCTCATTGGCTCAGCTCTGGCTGCCAATGGGTCCCTTTTGGAGCTCTTGTCTGAAATGGGGCAACTACTGGGCTCTCCTCACAAAAGCCATATCTGCTGCCCAACCCTCCCTCCTCAAAACTACTAAAACCTTGCTACGTGAGCCCAGTACATGTATATACAGATTTCCACCTATATTGTAAGGCTATTGTATTGATTCTAATTCTCATCCATCTTGGACGTACAAAAACAGCCAACAAGTCACTTAGAAGTCACATGAAGAGCATTATCTTTTGGAACTTTTTTTTGTTTGTTTGTTTCCATACAGTCTTATTGACAAGTTGATCTGCTCTGAATGTTAATAAGAACATACTTCTGAGCCTCAGATCTGAATTTTAATAGGAATGTACTTCTAAGTATAACAATATTTACTTACTCCTAACAATACTTAAAACATAATTCCTTTGGACACACATTCTAACAAAGTCAGTTGTATACACTTGTTAAAAAAATTAGAGAGATCTGGTTTTTATGTACAAGTTTCATTATGTACTTATTTTAAATACATAAACAGATATATATATTCCTGGAAAACATTGCTAACAATAATGTAATACTAGTGCTCATATTCCAATAATAATTTAAAAAATAGCCCTTGACAGAAAAAGTATTTTACCAGTTTAGAATCAGTGGTACAAGTATTTATACTTGATGAGAGACCTTGTAAAAGATTTATATCATGCTACTAAAAAAATGCAGTTAAAAACGACCCTACCTATCATATTTGGTTGATATCCATAAAGATTATACTCTAAGTTGTGAAAGCAAAAATCCTTATGAGAATCAGAAGCTGATCTGTGAGGCAAGCGGCTGAGTAGTATTAAATAAATGCCAGGTGTGATGAATTGACCCCAGTCAACAGTTAAGCAACACCAGCCACTTACTCACTCTTCCCACAATAGGAATAGGGTAGATAATCAGGATTTAAGTGAGAAAAACTCATGGATTCTAATAAAGTTTAAGAGGTAATCGAGGGGAGGGGTTAAAAAAAAAAAAAAAAAAAAGGTGATGCAAAAATAGTCACTCAGCACCTCTTACCAATAGAGCAATGCCCAGCTAGTCTCCAACTAATGCCTGCTTTGGAAAGACTCTTCCCCCTCCTCCCCCCCGCCTTTTTATTGCTGAGGTTGATGTCATATGGAATAGGATATCCCCTCCTAGACTCTTGCTCACCCTCATCCTATTCCCTGGTGAGGGAGAGAAGGTCGTGATGCTTCATAAGCACTGTTCAGAAACAGCTAAAACATTGTTGTGTTATCATCAGTATTTTGATCATAAATCTAAAACACATGTCTGCTCAGAAGGAAAATAGCTTTATCTCAGCCAGACTCTCTACATCATGTTTAAAAATAAATAAATAAATACATAAAATAAATTAAAAATAATCAAAGCTTTTAGGATTGCTTTAATAAAATCAAGATGCTTAGGCTTTGCAAAGCCAGTCTTAGTTAAGAACAAAAAGTTAACGTAGATTTTACATTATGATTAACAATGTGCCAAATTAAAAAAAAATAGAGTTAAGAAAAGCCTAAAACATTTTTACACATGTGCAGGATCCAGTTGATTCAAATTCATGATTTTTTTGTTTGTTTGTTTGTTTGTTTCCTTTTAATTCCTAATTCCTATTCAGAGAGCAGAGAATCTTTGTCATTCACATCTATATTAAGAAACAGAGATCCTGAAATTCTGCAACACAAATTCTCAAATATTCTTTTAATCATGGGTGAAAATTTAGGAATCTAAACAGTCTGGACAGAAGTAACTGAAGAAGATCACAGGGGGGAAGTCTGCGCCACAGCCAGGGACTACATTCACTGTTCTTGAACTCTAACCCATGGCAATAGCTGGAAGAGCTGTGTCTTCTCTTGCTTTTAGAGGGAGAAGATAAAGGTTTTCTCAGTGTCTTTTTTTTTTTTTTTTTTTTTCCCTGTCTATGGTATCCAGGAACCGTCTCTTTTTCTGATCAAGATGAATAACCCAATGGCCTCTCCAATACAGGTAGGAAACTCTTGAGCTGTAGTAATGCTTCAATTGGTTCTCTTTTGCCTGCAAGGCAAGGAGATACCTTCTAATGTGTTAAATGAGCTGTTCACAGTGAAAGATGGAAGGTTTTGCTCACCCATGAGGAACTAAGAATTGCATGGTATCCTGTGGGGTTTGGATCAGACAGAAGCCTGAGCATTACTTCAGATTTAAAATATTCTTTAGTGATATTGCTAAATCCACTTGCTATGTCAGAAGGTGAGAGGTAGGTCAGCAGGCCAGGCACATAACATCTTCACGTAAGGATAAGGAATTTATTAAAAGCCAGTGAAGGGAAGACCATGTTTCAGTTTATTAAACATGAAGAGATGACCTTTACAAGAGGGGAGGAACAGGTGAGCTCCCAAGACCAGTTTCATATTTTGAAATACTATGAGAAACAGTTTTGATTTTCAGTGAAAATAAACCTTTCTGAAACTTCAGAAAAGTTTGGGGTTGTTCTTACTTTCTCAA
Source organism: Heteronetta atricapilla (assembly GCA_011075105.1). Taxonomy (NCBI): domain Eukaryota; kingdom Metazoa; phylum Chordata; class Aves; order Anseriformes; family Anatidae; genus Heteronetta; species Heteronetta atricapilla. Next base: position 172,908,916 of record CM021731.1, read on the forward strand.
TTCTTGATTATTTTATCCATATACCATTATAACAGTGGCAATATACTATGTCTCATGAGATACTGATGTTTTTTCTTCATGTCTCTTCAGAAAGACCTTCTGCTCAGGAATTATGGAGCTCAGGCACACTGCAGCATCTGTACATGCAGAGCCCATGCCTAGGGCACATCTTTGACCACTAGAGGGCAAAATGATCAGACGAACAATTGCACTAGTGGTAAAATCTCCAATTTTATTTGTGGTTTTAGCTTAATAATTTAGCATTTTATTGAACTGGGCTGCTGTGTGACTTTTAATGAGATTTATTAATGATACAGGTAGGATAGCTGTTGAAGTATGGAAGCTGTTGAATAGATCTCAGGCTGAATGAGCAGACAGTGAGCTGGATGGAAAACTCTACAGCTGGACCCAGAGGGTAGCGGTCAGTGGTTCAAAGTCTAGTTGGTGGCTAGTAATGAGCAGAGTGCCCCATGGGCCTCTAATACGTTCAGTCTTGTTTAACATCTTCATTGCGAATCTGGACAATGGGGTAGAATGCACCCTCAGTAAATTCACAGACAACACAAAATGGAGAAATGGCTGACTCACCAGAAGGCCAAGCAGCCATCCACAGAGGCCTTAACAGGCTGGAGAGGTGAGATGGCAAGAATCAAGTCAAGAAGGTGGCAAGAACTGCGACAAGGCTGATAAGAACAAGAAGTGCAGAGTCCTGCAACTTGGGAGTAACAGTCCCAGGCACCAGTACATGCTAGGGGCCACCCAGCTGGAAAGCAGTTCTGTAGAAAAGGACTGGGGGGGACCTGGTAGATGCCAAGTTGAACATGAATCAGCAATATGTCCTTGTCAATAAGAAAACTAATAGTATTCTTGGCTGCATTAAGCAAATTATCATCGTCAGCTCAAGGGAGGTAACGCTTCCCTTCAGCATTGGTGAGGCTCCACCTCGAGTTTTGTGTCCAGTTCTAGCCCCTGGAGCATGAAAGAGACCCGAACATACTGAAAGGAGACCAATCGAGGGCTACCAAGGTGATCAAGGGATTGGAGTACCTCTCCTGTGAGGAGAGGCTGAGAGAAAGACCTGGGAGTATTGGTTGATAGTCAGCTGAATATGAGCCAGCAGTGTGCTCAGGTGGCCAACAAGGCCCACAACATCCTGGCTTGTATAAGAAACAGTGTGGCCAGCAAGTCCAGGGAAGTGATTGTCCCCCTGTACTCAGCTCTGGTGAGGCCGCACCTAGAGTATTGTGTTCAGTTTTGGGCCCCTCACTACATCAAGGTATTCAAGGGAGTCAAGAGAAAGGCAACAAAGCTGGTGGGGGTTCTGGAGAACAAGTCTTATGAGGAGCGGCTGAGGGAGCTGGGACTGTTCAGCCTGGGTGACCTTATCGCACTCCATAGGTACCTTAAAGGAGGCTGTAGAGAGGTGGGGGTTGGTCTATTCTCCCACATGACCAGTGATAGGATGAGGGGGAAAAGGGCAAAGTTGCACCAGGGGAAGTTTAGGCTGGATATTAGGAAGAACTTTACCAAAAGTTCTTTGACACACACACCTAACTTGGTGTCATCTTTTCGCAGATGACACCAAGTTACATGCGTGTGTTGATCTGCTCGAGGGTAGGAAGGCTCTGCAGGGAAGATCTGGATAGGCTGGACCAATGGGCTGAGGTCAACTGCATGAAGTTCAACAAGGCCAAGTGCCGGGTCCTGCACCTGGGGCACAACAACCCCAAGCAGAGCTACAGATTGGGAGACGAATGGTTGGAAAGCTGCCAGGTGGAGAAGGACCTAGGAGTATTGGTCGATAGCTGGCTGAATATGAGCCAGCAGTGTGCTCAGGTGGCCAAGAAGGCCAATGGCATCCTTGCTTGTATAAGAAACAGTGTGGCCAGCAGGTCCAGGGAAGTGATTGTCCCCCTGTACTTAGCTCTGGTGAGGCTGCACCTCAAGTACTGTGTTCAGTTTTGGGCCCCTCGCTACAAGGAGATTGAGGTGCATGAGCGAGTCCAGAGAAGGGTGACAAAGCTGTTGAGGGGTCTGGAGAACAAGTCCTATGAGGAGCGGCTGAGGGAGCTGGGATTGTTCAGCCTGGAGAAAAGGAGGCTCAGGGGAGACCTTATTGCACTCTACAGGTACCTTAAAGGAGGCTGTAGCGAGGTGGGGGTGGTCTATTCTCCCACGTGCCTGGTGACAGGACGAGGGGGAATGGGCTTACGTTGCGCCAGGGGAGTTTTAGGTTGGATGTTAGGAAGAACTTCTTTACTGAAAGGGTTTTTAGACATTGGAATGGGCTGCCAGGGAAGTGGTTGAGTCACCATCCCTGGAGGTCTTTAAAAGATGTTTAGATGTAGAGCTTAGCGTTATGGTTTAGTGGGGACTGTTAGTGTTAGGTCAGAGGTTGGACTCGATGATCTTGAGGTCTCTTCCAAGCTAGAAATTCTGTGATTCTTTGATTTTGTGAAAAGGGTTGTTAGGCATTGGAATAGGCTGTCCATGGATGAGTCACTATCTCTGGAAGTCTTTAAAAGATGTTTAGATGTAGAGCTTAGTGATACGGTTTAGTGGAGGACTTGTTAGTGTTACGTCAGAGGTTGGACTAGGTGATCTTCGAGGTCTCTTCCAACCTAGATGATTCTGTGATTCTGTGAAGTGTACAGCCTGGAGAAGAGAGGCTCATGGGGAATCTTATCAATATGTATACCTCACTTGAAGGGCAGGTGAAAAGAAGACAACCCAGTTGCTTATCAGTGATGCTTAGCTCCCGGACAAGAGGCAGTGGGCACAAACTGGAACACAAGAGGTTCTGTTTAAACATCAGGAAGCACTTTACTCTGCAGGTGACAGAACACTAAAACAGATTGCCCAGAAAGACTGTGGGGTCTTCTTCAAGATCTCCAAAAGCTGTCTGGACATGGTCGTGGGCAGCCTACTTGAGGTGTCCCTGCTTGAGCACGGGACAAGAAGATCTCTGGAGATCCCTTCCAACCTTTATCATTTTGTGACACAATAGTAAATAGTTGTGTTTTTGTTTGTCCATTTGCATTTTAGTTTTGAGGTAGAAGATCCACAAGGATCTCAGACCACTGTTGTAACATCACCTATTTAAATGGAATGACTTTCAGGAAAGCAGAAAGAATGAATAAAAAGGAATGAAGGTTAAAAATACATGTGATAGTAAAATGAAAGCACTGAATCTTACAATTTTCAGGATATGCTAAAACAAATGGTACCAAAACTAAATATAGGGCTTAAATAGGAAAAGATTGCAACCTTCCCACACATGATCCTTCATAAGATAATACAGATTTATTGCACATATAATTCATATTTGTATCCAAAGCCTAGCCTTTGTAGAAATAGTTATATGCTATCTCTGACATCTAAAAACTAGATTTAAAATTATGTGAGTCTAACAAAAACAAACCAAAAATTGACTTGTTAACTCTGTATAGAACATATTGTCTATTCAGTTTTGACTACAAAACAGTGAGTTCTGCACATGTACTCACATGCTCAAATAGAAATAAGAAATCAATATGGCCTAGCTTTTACAAAGGTCACAGTTACTGGCTACTTTGGCTAACTCCCCACTCCTCCCACTCCCTCCTTGCCCCTCAGTAATAATAAAGCTAAAAGATATTTAAATGTAGCATAAATATTTCATATTTCATATAGTAATGCATTCTGGATTACAAGTATTTGAAAGACTTCAGATTTCAAATAATGCATAAACTCATATAGGATATCTTTCATTCTGCAGTAAGCTCAGGCATAACATATACATGCTGACATGTAGCATTGATTTTTCCTTATGTATGGCTGTATTAATTTTCAAAGTTTACACAGACAAATGTGCACCTTTCAGAAAAAAAAAATAAAGCAAGCAAATGAATAAGATCCTCAAAGGAAACCTCAATTAAGAAACTATTGGTAATAGATGTGTGCATTTAAAAAAATAAGAATTCATTTTTGCAGTTTTTTAAATCATTTTTTTAAAGTGTAGCACCTTCTCTTATACTTTCATAGTTATAGATTTTACATACACAGTCTTGCTTTAAATTTTAACTCTTGTTCAAGGAAAAGAGTTTTTCTACAAGTAATATTTTGTAAACTTAATAGCTGGAAACAATCATCTTATGATGCTGGTTTTCACTGAAAACAATAAATAAATAAAATAAATAAACAAACAAGTTCAATCCTGTAGCAAATTAATTATAGGTAAGTTTAAGACTTACTGTTGTGTCTGTTGTATATTATAGCACCAAAAGCAACAGAATATATGTTATGAAAATTATTTAGAACTGTTCCTCACAACATAGAAAATGCAGCACAAGAATATTCTGTCTTGCAAACTTCCAATGCATATATCAGTCTTCTTCTACCTTTCTGGCTTGCCCAGCCTGACAGCAGACTTTCATCAGATTCTACAAAATAGCTCAAGCTTTTACATCTTGGGATTTTTATTGTCACTGCATACATTGCTGAAGAAATACATGATGAAAATGTCAGTTTTACAGATTGGCACTCCCATTTCTACAGCTACATAAAACACAGGTTTTCCTCCCAGCTGATATTTTCTTGCATTATATATGCTTATTTATTCTCTGATAAAGGGATATTTCCTCCAGGAAAGGAAGAAATACAGGAGGAAATTACAAGGTCCTTCAAAATCTGTTTACAGAGCAGGGATACTTCATGTCTTTCAGGAAGAAAGTCCCTAGATTGATAATTGATTATTTATTTATGTATTTATTTAGACTAATAATCTTGTTAAAGAGTTTTAGACAGAGATTAATGGCAGCTTAAGACCTCCACTTCATTAAGGTTTCATTGGTTGCTTTTGGAATTAGAAAGTGAAATAATGGGAATGCCAGCTGTGCTTCTACTGACTCTTTTGTTAAGGGGAAAACAGTTTCATTTACTAACCAGTAGAAATAAATCTACTAGTAATTAGACCAGTGTCCTATTAAGATACAAAAATAAGGCCAAATATTGACAACCTAAGTGAACAGATTTGGTGTTATATACTAGCTGGGTCTTGTCTGATCAACAGTTAGTTACGTTAATGATTACTCAAGTCAGCTTTGGGCTCCTTTAGATGTTTTATGGCATATAGTCCAGAATCCCCTTCATTGATTAGCTGATTTGAAGTGAATGCCAAAAATGCCCTGTAGACTTTCACACACACTATTGAACTGTCAAACCTAATTTGTAAATCCAGTAACAGTTACTGGGCTGTTTATTTCACTGTCTGTGAGGCTGAAAGTATAACGGAGGCATGACAGCTATATCTCCTCAGCCAGGCTGTGAATCTGAGAACTTGAATTCAATTTTAAAGAAGTGATTCACTCTTATTCATAACAAAAAGTTAAGTTTTGTGGCAGCATTTGCAAGAGAGTGAAGGTGAAGACGGTAAAGAAGGAACTTTCACTGTAAACGTACACTGTAAAAAATAAACGATGAAACAGAACAAAATTGTCACTCTTTAAGAGCAACACTTAAAGACGGTAGCCACGTAACATCTTTTCTACAATTACACTTCACACTGATGGCAGTATTTGACTATCTGAGTCATTAATCTCCTCCCTGGAGACTGTACCTGATTGCTGATCTTGTGAATGAAGCTAGTATGAGTACTGTATATTTTTATTTTACATATCCCACCAGGCAAAACCCAGTGATATAAGTTGTCAGTGAGTCAGTAGCAGAAGGACATTTTCTAGAATTTTGTTCTAAATTGCAAAAACAAAATGTTCTTTTTGTTCCTTCAGGTGAATTGCTATATAATAATAACAATAACAACAACAATAAAATGAGGTCCTGAGCACCTAATGCTTGAAAAAGAGAGTGACAATCAGCCCTTTTTCACCAAAAAGTCTACTGAAGGACTTAATAGGAAGAGAAAATAAATCACTACAGAGGGGAAATTTTTCATTGTTCTTATAGCTATGTTTTATGCTGGATTACTTATGTCCTTGTGTTAAACAACCATTTTAACATTATGTTAAACAACCATTAAACTATCAAATTAAAAATTTAGATGCAGTTTTAGACTACCATAACAAAACTTCTATATTTTCAAACGGTGTCTGCAGTCTCTCAGTCTCAGACACTGCCTCTCAAAAGCACACGTTTAGGAGTAATTTTCCTAATTTCTTATTTTTCTGGAACCTGGGAAATGGCAGTTTGTTTCATGCTGGTGGGCTGAATAGCTAGCTCAGTTGCCATTTCAGCTCACCTGTTGTACTGGGTCTAGCTGGGATGGTAACTTTCCCTGCAGCAGCCCATACAGTGCTATGCTCTGCACTTGTAGCTAAAACAGCAGTGGTATCACACTGGTGTTGTGTCTGCTGCTGAGCAGTGCTGGCACAGCATCAGGACTTTCTCTAGCCCTCCGAGGGGGTGGGCAAAAAAAAAAAAAAGTGAGAAACATCACCAGGGCAGCTGACCCAAACCAACCAAAGGGATATTCCATACCATATGATGTCACACTCAGCAATAAAAGGTGGGAAAAGGAGGAAGAGGGGGGGGTGGGCTCTCGTTGCGAAAACGTCTGTCCTCCTCTCCGAACACCGGCTACGTGCATTGAGGCCCTGCTTCAAGGACGTGGTCAAGCATCGCTTATTTGTGGGAAGTAGAGAGTAATTTTTTTCCCCTCTGCATTTCCACATAGCCTTTACTTGTTTTGTTATTCCCTTTCCCCCTTCCTCTTCCCCTTTTCCCTTTCCTCCCTTTAGTTGAATTGTTTAATTAATAATAATATTGTTAATAATAATAATATTGTTAATAATTGTTTA
>CM021731.1:172915719-172945821 GCA_011075105.1 Heteronetta atricapilla
GAGAGCGGTTGTGGTGTTCAGTTGCCTAATACGGTCAAACCACCACACCTGTTCTCAGCAGAATGTGTGGGACATGACCAGTGTCACCTCTTTATCCATCCCTTCCCCCAACAGCCTCTTGCAGGGAAGCAGCAGAGCAGCTTGCATCTATCTCAACCCCTGCCAGGCACATGAGGTTTATTTAGGTTGAAATGTGATTAAGAGTAGTTTTGTTTGTTTGTTTTTAATGCCCAATTACCCCTTTTCTGTATGAATGTGATTCAATCAACCTTAATTCTAGAAAAAAAACACACTAGCATATCTGAAAAAAAATAATAAAAAAAAAAAAACACACAGAAAAAATAAAGCTTTATTAACCAGTGTTCAGCTAAACGTGCTTTAGGTAAAGGTCCACACAGATTTTCTTCAGAGACTATCATGATGGAAATATTGGCCAGAAAGTTCCTTGCTGAATGAACTCATCATACTCTTTATCCCATGAGTTGTATACAGTTTCTTCATGTCCTGCCAACAACAGATAACAGATCAGAAAACAACAAAACAGATGAGAAAAGTGAAGATCATGTTACCATTAACAGGCTATCAGAATGGTCATATGAGTGAATGTGCATACAGATAATGTAATTATTTTTGTAATTGGAAATACTGTCTATTACAACTTCTGTCTACATACTGAGTGTATATATATATTTTTTTTTTTCTTAAAAAAAATAATTGTATTTTATTTTTTATTTTCCTAAATCTTGTGCTTAGCTAACTAGTCTAGACAAATCTTCTCGGTAATTCTATCATTTTCCTAGATCACCTTCCTAAAAAAAAAAAAAAGAAAAAAAAAAGTACTTATTTAAGCGCTATCCACCTTCCTAAAAAAAAAAAAAAAAGAAAGAAAAAAAAAGTACTTATTTAAGCGCTATCCCAAACATTGATAAAGGTGCTAAGGAATTGCATAATAGCATAATAGCAGCATAATAGCATAATTAAGCTATTATTTTCAATGAAGAGTCTTTTACATCTTTTCATTGTGTTATACTCTACCCAATATTGATTAAAGCTAGTACAATGAAAAAAAAAAAGTCATTACGTAGTTTTTACCCAAGAAATATATATGTGTATATTTATACACACACACACACACACATACACATCCTTTAAATACAGAATAGTTTGTAACATTTGAACACATTACCTTAAGGTCTGGTAAGCAGTTCAGATACAAGTTTAAAGTCTTTCTAGAAGGATAATATACCCTGGGCTAGCAAACAGATCCTTATTCTAGTTTGAGGTTATGCTCATTCAGCCTAATCTTCTGTGATAGATAAGGCACAGAAATGTTCCCTTCTAAGTCCTGCCTGCTGCCCAGAAACTTGCATTTAAACACAGAAATTCTGTGTAAGAAAAGTTACATATTCTTTTCGACCTCTGCTTCCACTGTTTATCTCAAAAACCGCTTGGTCTAGAAAATTCAAGTTTATTTCATTAACTAAGCCTGAAGGTGAACTGTGCACAAGGGTATATGTTATGTGGCTAATTTAAAAAATTATTTGCTAAGGAAAAGAAATTAACTTCTAGATGTTATACAAAATACCTGTAAAGATAATAGCTTTAATGAAGAGTTCTTAATGGCCTGCAGGATTCATAATCTCAGTGTCACAGCAGATCATGGTAGCATACATGCCCAATTGTCACTATTTAATCAGAACAAATCTATATTATTCAATATTTCCCTCTACCTCATCCTCACAAATATGTGTTCCAGGACAGCATACTTCACAGGATTTAACAGTTAATGGTCTTACTGCCTGCCTTGCTTTCAAATTTCCCTGATTTCTAGCTTTCAAATTTTGTCACGCTAATTTTGTCAAGCAAATTTTACCTAAAACTTGCAGATGGATAAGTACTTTGGTTCAAGTGCTCTTGGTCCCACAGCTTAAAAATTCATTCCATAAGGTCTTCAGTAATTACAAGAGTAGCAACAACAATAGTAGCCATATACCTTGAGGCACAGACTCAGCAAAACACTTACATGTGTATTATTTGCCACATACCTGCATTTGTAGTGATACTTAGAAGCTGTGTATTTTATGGAAAAAAAAAAATCACTTTTTTGTTGTTGTTGTTGCTGTAACGCAGATTGCTAAAGTGAAAAACATGTAAGATGTTTATTCACGTACGCATAGAATCACACCATATCATAGTAATAGTTGGTCTAGTGCACAGTGTGACATGTTGCACATCTATCTGATCTTGTATGTTTTGGAAGAAGATACAACAAAACCCATAACGGAAAAAGCTGTCCATGCTTTTTTTTTTTTTTTTTTGCCCATTTTAGGCACATACCTTAAAGCATGAAAGTTTAATCATTTCAAGTTTAATGCATTTCAAGTTCTAACAAAACATGCCAGTAACAAATTTAAACAAGAAATGGAATGACAGGTGTAAATCTCTTCATAGTTATCTAGATTTCAATTCTGATATAAGCGCCATTATTTTATTGCATTCTATGAAGATTTAAATAGTAATCCAAGCTATTATGGTACACTGTGAGATAGTCAAATGTTAAATCTTTGCCTCATTTATGTGATTTTGGTCCTAAATCACAGCCTGAAATTCAATTGCAGTGCAGATTTGCCCCACCTAAAAGTGTCCACCAAGCAAATAAGTTGAGTACTGTGCTCTTAAATTTTGTTGCAATTTATAAAAAGAATTAGGCAATTTATACCTAGATCTTAGGTATACTGAATGAACTCTCAGAAGTGTCTCTGCTCAGTGACAAGGGAGAAAGTAAAATTACAGGATTCCTTAATTAAGCTGTTAGTTAGATGCCTGAACTTAGATGGGTTAGTTCAAGGCCTTTGTCTTCTGTCATAAACTTCAGCACATTCAGATTCAAGGAAATTGAATTCATGGTAACTTCAGGATCTTGTATTGCGAGATGGCAAGTGTAGTGATCTATGCATATAAGCAGTCTCACTAGCTTGCCCAGAAATTGAATGCAAGAGAAATTCAAGTTTATTGTAAAAAAGTTGTCATATGTGTTTGGTATTTTGATACAATTTCTTCTCATTTTTCTTTTTAAATGTTAGAGATAGATATCCTAAAACAAAACAAACAAGCAAGCAAAGCCAGATCTCAGATTTCTCTTAGTTGCTGTTATATTTCCTTTCAGCATTAAGTACAGTATTTATTTAAGTAGCTTTTAGGTTATTTCTTTGGCTTAAAAATGTGTAGTCTTTCATTCTCTTTTTGGATCTGCTTCCTCCTCTCAAGTACTGAAGACTGCCAGATGATTTAGAGCAGAGAACTTTATTTAGAGCGGAGAGCGCTATCCCTCTCATAATTTAAGGATGCTGTTGCTGATTTTCATACACCTACTGTATTTTCTTCTTCTTCTTCTTAATTATAACATCTATATAGAATAATTTACTGAATCACAACCTTCTCTATGACAGTTCTTATACAAATACTTTGAATTATTCAAGTTTGTAGCGGGCAGATAGTCATAAAAAGTGCATGAAACCACACTATTCTTGCTCATCATAACTGCATTTTAGGTATTTTTTTCCTGTACATTTTGGTAAAGATCAGAAATGCTTACATATGATCATAATGAATTAATAAAATATTCAGGAACATATATATATATTTATATATATTCCTTTTAAAAAAGATCAGTTTACTGACCTACTGAACAGAAAATTATGCATTTGAAAATGCAAACATTTCTTTAGATTTCTGTCAGCATGACCACAGAAACCCCATAGCACATCTTCCACTGGATCGGTATTTATTTCAAAGGTCTGGTGAAAGTAAACAACTTTATTACTATATATGACCTTGTAAAGATGATAATTGATACTAAAACATTCACAAAGGGGCAAACCAGAGCCCAATGTCTTGCTGTGTCTGCAGGTTTGACTTTTGTAGGATAATTAGGTTGAAAGGGAGGATCCTGCTTTGTGGTTTTGATTGGACACGAAGTTTGCCATGTAGTCAGTGATGGAAAACTTACTGAGTTTTCAAAAGTGCTGAAGGACTAGCTTGTATACATTTTATTTCCGAAGGTCAAAAGTGGTACCACTGGAGTCACTAATATTATCACACATGTGGATCACAATCAGTATTTTTTGCTGATTTCATATTTCACTTTAAATTTCGTCATACCCATTTTTTTTTTTAGTTCATTTCTTTTTACTTTGAAACATACTATGTTTGAAGCCATCAACAATATTTTACTGATCAAGCATTACACTTTACTACCAAAAGAAGTAATTTGGAAACTTATTACAAATTCTCTTCCTAAATTAAATATATATATATATATATATATATATATATTTCAACTGCAATAGTAACAACTGGGTGGTGCTTTAAAACAAGGTAATATGTAACATGTCTGTCCTCAATAATTAGAATCAGTTCAGCCTAGAAAGATTATTATGTCATCTTCTCACAGTTAATATAGATATATATTTTTGTGAATAATTAATTAATTAATTTACTTCAGAATTCTACAATACCAGTCAAAGATAATGCTATTTTTACTTGGGGGTAGATGAAAAAAAAAATATACTATGTAAAATTTATAAGCCTCTGTATTCAGTTTGTGTGGCAAGGTTTGAGTAGCAGGGGTACTGCCACTGTGAGAAAAAACCCAGAGGTTGCTCCATGTCAGATAAGGCCCAGTTCCAGCCGACTCCAAAAGGGTCCCATCACTGCCCAGAGCCAAGCCAATAAGCGATGTTGTTTGAGCCTCTGTGAAAGCAGATTTAAGAAAGGGAAAAACAAACAAACAAAACAAACAAACAAAAACATACAACAACAAAAAACTGGTGCGCAACAGCAGCTGGGAGAGTGAGGAGTGAGAACCAGCTCTACAGGCCCCAAGATCAGTGCAGAAGGAGGGCAGGAGGTGCTCCAGGCACGCAACAGCAGTTCCCCTGCAGCCTGTGGAGAGGCCCCTGGTGGAGCAGGCTGTCCCCCTGCAGCCCATGGGTCCCACATGGAGCAGATCTCCATGCTGCAGCCTGTGGAGGAGCCCCTGGTGGAGCAGGTGCATGTGGCCTGGAGTAGGCTGCGGCCCATGGAGAGCCCCCACAGGAGCAAGCTCCGTGCCGGAGTTGCCGCCCGTGGGGGACCTGTGCTGGAGCAGTTTGCTCCTGGGGGATGGACCCCGTGGTACAGAGCCATGTGGGAGCATTTTTGAAGAGTTGCTGCCTGTGGGAAGCCCACATAAGATCACCTTGGGAAGGACGGCATCCCGTGGGAGGGACCCCACATGGAGCAGGGACAGAGAGTGACCATGAAGTTAAGCGATAGGGGATGACCAAAGCCTCCATTCCGCTGTTCTCCTGTGCTGCTTGGGGGAGGATGTAGAAGAGGGTGGATGAAGGGAAGGTGTTTTTAGTTTGTTTTCTTTGTTTCTCATTGCTCTATCTTGTTAGTAATGGGTAATAAATTTCTCTAATCCCCCCACTCTGTCTGTTTTTTCTGTGACAATAATTGTTGAGCGATCTCCCTGTCCTTATCTCAACTCTTGAGATAACTTGAACAAGCTGAACACTCAAGCTGAACAAAAATACCAGAGCCAGCTCCTCCCCTCCCACTCCTCCTCCCCCTGCCCCCATTTGTTTAAGTCTGTCTTGGTAACTGAAACTGCAGTTGTTTGTATTTGTTTTTCTTGTTGTTTGTTTGTTTTTATTTTTTTAATTCCCCTTATCATTTTTCTCACTTTTCTTTTTTTTTTTTTTTTTTCCCCTGGTATCAGATTACTCCATTGAGTAATGAAATGCTATGTCTCTTATGAAGAAATAGTAATTTTCACAAGAGATTTATAAGAGAACTATAAGAGAACTGTTCAAAGCTATTAGAGGAGATTAATGATGGGCAAATTTCATTCCACCACAACTGCTCTCTCACTCCCCCTCCTAAGAAGAGGAGGGAAAGAAGAAAAGGAAAGAAACAACTCATGGGTTGAGATCAGGAAAATTTAATTAAAGGAAAACATAATTATTAAGGAAAAATATTATTAATTAAACAATTTATCTAAGGGGAAAAAGGGAAAGGGGAAAAGGGGAAAAAAACCAAACCAAACCAACCAACCAAAACAAACAAAGCAAACAAACAAACAAGCATACAAAACACAAGCAAAGGCTGTGTGGAAGTGCAGAGGAAAGAAATTACTCTCTACTTCCCACAAATGAGCGATGCTTGATCACGTCCTTGAAGCAGGGCCTCAAAGCACATAACCATTGTTTGGGCGGACAGATGTTTTCACAACAAGAGCTCACTCTTCCACTCTTCTTCTGTTTTTGACCTTTTATTGTTGATTGTGACATCATATGGTATGGAATATCCCTTTGGTTGGTTTAGGTCAGCTGCCCTGGTGATGTTCCTTTCTCACTTTTTGCCCACCCCCAGCCTGCTGGCTCCTGGGGGGTTAGAGGGAGTCCTGACGCTGTGCTCAGTATTGCTCAGCAGCAGACACTACACTGGTGTGATACCACTACTGTTCTAGCTACAAGTGCAGAGCACAGCACTGCACTTGTAGTGCACCAGGCTGCTGCAAGGAAAGTTAACTCCATCCCAGACAGACCCAGTACAACCTCATCATGTCTTAACACTACAAATTAAAAGTAAATTGCCATCCAACCTTTATACAGCCTATATACACTGAATGCACGTGTGTAGTTTTCCACCCTTTTCCATTTACGACTAGGTTTTGCCCTGTTTGTAGTTATGAGAGAAAAGGGGGGTTATGAATGAAAGAGAAAATGAAAAACACTTTCTTCCTTTATCCAGGATATTTGAAATTTGATACATGTTTATCACAGATGAAGAGAGGAGTTTATCTCAGGTGAAGAGCAAATGTTTTAGTGTTGCTGCCAGATCCTGAATTTATCCAGATCCAAATAAATATGCCAGATCCAAAATTTAAACTTTGTTGTTGTGCATAATTTACAACTTTTAATTCAGGGTCCAGGACTTCTTAATGATATATGCCAACAACAACAAAAGTGTTATTTGTTGTTGCAATGATCTGATGTTGTTGCAATGATCTGATGGAGATGAACGTGCACTTGCGTTGAAATGTGATAGTGCAGTGTCTAATATCAATATGCTTGTTTTGCACATGCTCTTGGTTGTGAAAAGGTTTTAGGTAAAAGCTGATGAAGTCTGTACTAAACTCTGCAGCTAGATGGATGGACATACATGATGCTGCAAAAAGCTCAATAAGGAAAACTAATGGTAATTAAGGTGATAGCAATAATAGCAACATTGTTTTGAAGTTGGCTGAAAATAAAACCTGGAACCCACCCTCCAAGCTTTGTGTATTATCAGCTCTGATAATAGATTTGGACATTCTTGTGTTCTTGATCCCCTTGGCTAACATGCACATTTTCTAATTAAAAAATAAATAGACAAAACAGTACAATTATATGCAATGTAGTGCTCACATATTTAGTGAAGTGGCTGAATATTTGCTACATACCTACTAAAAATTTCTGATACCTCCATGAAAACATGAGAAAATAAGAATATTTGGTAAAAGTTATCATGAATACTGAGAAACCATTTTCTTCTCCTCTCTCTTCCTGCATTCTGAGTATCATAATTTACAATTTTAGAAATAAATTTCTAATTTAATCTGAATTTTCTCATATTCCAAATCTCTGTTAATAACAAACAATTCAGTTATATCATTCTTCTGAAAATATTTTGAGACAGAAGTACTGTATACTTGTATCTAGTCTGAAATACATCCATATGGATGACAATAACTATAAAAAGAATAGATCCACTTTTGTCAACAATCTTACAATTTCTAGTCATGAATAACTTATGCTCCATTTGTGCTCAATTTCTGTCTAAGTTCCACTAGAAAGTTATACAACACACCTTTTGCATATAAAATGTATTAGGAAAACAAAACAAAACAAAACAAAACAAAACAAAACAAAACACCCCCCCCAAAAAAAAAAAAAAAAAGAAGAAAAAAAAGTCCAGAGCTGAAAAACATGAAAAATGGAGATACCCAAATATTCATGAGTAGCCTTGTTCATCTGGCACCTGAAAAACTAAATTAAGTATATGGTACTCAGACTAATGACCCCCCAGTGCTTCTTGCTGAACTAGCATTACTTCATTAGTATTCACCACCTATTATAGCTTGGAAGAACAATAATGTTAAACTAGAAAAAAGGGAAAATACTGTTCCTTAATTGTGCTATGGTCTTCTTATGGGAAGGATAACACCTAAAATGAATTAAACGAAAACTACACACTTTATAGAATTAACAATAATGCTAACTAATTAAAAACCATGTGATAATGTTCATTAAATAAAATAGAGAATAGCAGAAGAAAAACACAAGAATGAGAAGAGGAAGAAAGGAAGAAAAGAAAGAAAAAAAAGCTGTAAATAGACAAGGAGTAACAAGAACACATAGCAGAGAAACACTACAGTGCAGAGAGACTGAGGGAAGGAAAAAAAGATGCTGCAATAAACAAACAGAAACACAGCAAAAATTCTAATATGCAAACAGTTTTAACAAGGATAATGTTTTCCTATGCTAGATAACAGCTACCATTGAAATTTGCTTTCAGAAACAAGGCAAATTTATCATGAAAATATTTTCCTGCTCTGCATGCATAAATTGAGGATCAGTTTCTTCCAAAGGACTAAACATGGTGGTGTTATTCCTATTCCTGTTTGTTTTTCTATTAACATCTTTTTATTCACGTTTAACATAAGAAACAGTCTTGTTATCTTTACATGTTTTAAGAACATTTTTCTATCATTTTTCTCAGGTAGAAGATGAATTCAATTATATTTTCCTGTACAGTAAGTAATGTATATTTATCCCCAGATATTTTCAGGGTGAAAAGAAATTTTAAAAATGTGCTTCTGTTCAATATTACATAGTGCACTGGGCTTTTCATAATACCTAATTGAATTAAGTTCATTACAACATAGAAGTGTCATTCATTAATAATTTAACTAGTATTTTTAAAAGTGTGTTACCTAGTTCTTTATACAGGTGAATAATTACTGTATGACAGTGAAACCAGAAGCTCTGCAGTAAAATCAATGTCATTTTCTCCTAACATGTACTTGTATTATTCATAAATGCATCATTCATCATTTCTTGAAAAAAAACTACAGCTGTAATCATCTTTGTCATAGGTTAAAAAGGAAAAAAAGCAGAATCTCATATTCACATCTTGCTCTCCTTCTCTCAAAACAACACCTTAATGTCGTGAAGAGAAAGGAAAGTCATATAAGTCTCAAAAAACAGAAGCCAGACTTATTAAAGTGGATGAAAGCCAACATATTTAACCTTTTGCTTCAAAACAGCATAAAGTATTACACACATAAAACCTAAAACATTCAAAACAACAAAATTGCAGAAAATGTACAGAAAATTTCTGCATGTGAAGATGATTGCAAAAGTCATCTTTCTGTGGCGTTGTCTTTCAAGATGACATCACAATGACCAGAGATCTCCTCATCAGGGTAGAGTGATGAGAGAGTAGAGGCAGGGCTGACTCCAGCCTCCTGAAATGGAGACACAATCCTGCACTGCACAGGGCATCAGCTTGCAGTTGCGCAGCACAGCATGACAAGTGTTGGTTGTCCTGTCTGGATACAGTCCTCATGAGAAGTGTTGGAAGCCATGGAATGAAGCTGCTGAAGACCCACAGGTTTGTCTGGGTTGGGCTGGCAGAGCTCCTGGGCCTCCTGATCATAGGAAAGTCTATGTTGGCTATTTGTAGCTGAATGGTTCACAGACCCTTTAGCATATATATGTGCTTTTAACATTTTTGCATTTCTCTAGTGCAAGGAGTGTTTTTGCTTGTCTGTTTACTTGTTTTTCAGTATTCTTAAATAGCCAATTTTTAAAAGGAGAGTGTCAAAGCAATTGCTGCTGTGATTTAAATGACTGGGTTGGCTCAAGTTTTTATATGTGCAATAGCTGAATTTGAGCAAACTTACTTTTAACCATTTTACTTAGAGAAGATCAAGATCAAGTTTACACCAGTGTAAAGATATCCACAGGCTTGTCTATTTTATTATTATTATTTTTTAATTGCAGATAGGCCATGTCATTTTAATATTACAATGTTACAATATTACAAAGAATAGAATTATTTACACACATAAAAGGCATATTTCAGATTAATTTTAGGCTATTAAAGATGGATTTTAGCTAGCTAAAATAAATAGACTTATTTCATGTTAAAAGTATCAACAGTACCTAAACTGTGTTAACTGACCCAATGCCTATGAGGAAATGCTTAAATTTTATGAACCTTTATTCTTTGCACACTCTTTCCTCTAAAACAAAGAAATAAAATTCTGGTTCAGTTTATTTTTAAGCGTATTCATCAGACACAGGCAAAAGAGGTCAATATTATATTTCTGTGTGCCCCTGCCACAGCTTTGATGAGATTTCTGATGGGAAACTCCCAACAAGGATTAACTGGAATGATAATATAGTTCTTGCAAAGGTAATATTTAGGAAAAAAAAAAAGTTTTAAAAAATGAAGGATTGTTTCAAATAGGTATAGTAGGGAAAAAATCTCCATGTAAACAGAAACCAAAACTAATTTTTGTACAATAAAAACTGTTAAACTCTTCTAAAAGAATGGGGTGAATTACTGGAGAAATAATATTAAAATAGCCATTTCTTTACTTGACAATACTGGTATTTAAATATTATGGACTATTGCCAATTTCTATTATCCATTTCTTCCTGTGTCAGGGAATTTTACTGTTTCTGAATATGAAAGAGAAAATGTAAAAAGCTTTATCTCTAGAAGTATAGAATTAAAGTATTTTAGAACAATTAGTATGAATTACAGGCTTATCTATTTTTTTAATATATATATATATAATAAAATAAAACATAAAAAAGAAGAAATACACAGTAAGCTTCAAAAGAAAAGATAGATTTCATGGGGAATCTGTTTAGCCAGCTCTAGTTAAAAATTGCATTCAGCTGTAAAATATCAATATGTCAGGCACATTACTAATATAATTTTTATGACAGCATAACATATTGTGAAGACATGATCCTTTTCCATTTCCTTCAGCTCCATTCAGCTGCTTCTTCTATTCACAGATCCTCTTTTAGTGGACTCATTTTTTGGTGAAAAAATAAAATCCCCATGCCAGCAATTTAGGCTAACCATCATCTTTGCCTTATATCCTGCAATTACTACTACACTCTTAAGTATTCTGCAAAACTGCTACTATCCCAGTGTTGCCCAGATGGTATCACACACTAAAGGGGATGTTACTGAATCCAGAATTTCTGTGCTGCGGCTACCTGTAGGAAATCAGACTGCAGTATGCAGAACAGAGTGGATTTATGGGGAACTTTAAACTACCTCTGTATATATGTATGATTTGGTACAGGCAGGAAGAAGTAAATTCTGCAAAACTCCTTTAGAATTATTTTGCTACAAATTGCACCTCCACACATGTAACCTATCACAAATTTATGAAATAATTATAATACTAATAACAATAAACAACTTCCTTGCAGTATATATACATGCCTAGGTAACACAAATTGAAATTTTGTATTTTTTCCTCTTAGAATCCCTTCCCCATGTCACTCATAATTTACCTCAAATCATTCACTCATTTCATTATTAACACTCCTCTGTCCTTCCAGAATTCCTTCATATCCAGAAGTACGCAATTTCACTATATAACATAAAAGAAGGGACTTTCATTAATAGAAAAGCAGCCAAAGCTGTCCACTCTGTCCACTCTGTGTTTCCAATCACGGCAGCAGGGTTTCTTTGAGACCGGAAGATGGCGGGAATCTTATGGGAATCTTATGGGGATTCTAAACAATCAGGTTACTGATATCTCTGATATACTGATAACTCATCAGGTTACTGATATCCTCATCAGGTGCCCTAGTCAAGTTTCTATCTTGTCTCACTCAGATACTCTGGGCATCTCAAAACTCTGCAGCAGAGTTTTTGCCTAAACTTATTGAAAATCTCCTCCTCCTTCCCATCAAATTAGGCCTGCCTTTCCACAGCATAATATGAGCAGAAGCCAAGCACTCACATATTTGGAATGGGGTCTCTAAAGCAGCACTGTTTCATTGTTCTTTCCTCCACTGAGCTCTAACACTGTGAGGTTATGCTCATTACCTAGTTAAGGGATTACTCTTCCCGAACTGAGTCCTAAGGTCTTCCTCTGACCACTGGTATAGGTAAGAATTTTATCTTGAGAAAAAAGATCAGGATTTTTTCAGTCATTTGAGACGTTACACTTATATTGTGAGCCCATTCATTTAAAGGCATAATAATAATGTTAAGTGGAACAAATAATTTTACTAATATTTTATTATATGCAGACAGCATTATGCAACTAGCTCTTCTGGAGAAAAATAAGGGGTAATGAAACTAATCAACAGGAAATCTGTGTTTTAAGCTGGGAAATAATTCATTAGATGATTTCTGTACCATTCTGAAATCATTCTGTAGATGTAAACTGTCAAACACAGCCATTCCCACTATTTTTCCTTCTTCTTCTTCTTCTTTCCTCACTGGCAATGTGTGCTGGCAGACCTTTGTTTCTATTTTAAAGACTGTTAAATAACTTTGGATAAAAACTTGTAATAATAATAAAAAAAATGGTATACTGTTGTGGTGGATTGACCTTGGCCAGCTGCCATACATCCATCCATCTCTCACTCCCCCTCGTCAACAGGGTAGAGGGAGAAAATGGAAAAGATTGTGAGTCAAGATAGAGTTAGGGAGATCACTTGCTGTCAAAGGCAAAACAAATTCGATGTTCAGAAAAATAATTTAATTAATTGTCAGATAAAATAGATTTGAATAGTGGGAAACAAAGACATTGTCAATCATAAAAGTATTATTGCAGTCTCCAATATATCTGTTATATTTGCTAAGGACATCCCCTCCCTGAGAATGTGTCATTTTTATTTTCTTTTTATTTAGTTCAAAAATAAAAAAAAATGTTTTTGCTTTCAGAAAAGAAAAAAATGAAAAAACTTAGAAACATGTCCTTTATGAACTCAAAAAGAGAAAGCAAACAGGAAGAGTTTAAATTTTATTCTTTATATTTTCTCATTACTCTAAAACAATCTCATGAGTTTTGAATGCATGGGGTTGATTATATTAGACTTCTATCACTCTAATTGACTCAATGAATTGTCTTGAAATAACAAATTGTCTAAACTCCTTGGTTGGAAATGAAACACTTCCAGAGTTATTTTTGAATTGCATATGCTTCATATAGTTTTCAGTTCTGTAAGTGATTTCCCTTTGTATATAAATATTATATTTTAGATTAAGTATAAAATATTTGTTATATAATGTCTGAATATCTCTTTATTGGCAACATATCGTTTTCAACCCAAACTATTCTGTGATTCTATGATTATTTTTAAGCCTCTTAAAAGGTTAATAAAAGTCATAAAACAAGATTAAATATACTTAAATCATGTATATTAAAATAATTGACAATAAATTAGTGGTCATTCCTCTCTCCATTTCCTTCTCCTCCTCCCATTCCTTTAAAAAAAGTATACCTTAGAATATCATAACTTGACATGAACAGATTATAACTTGTAAGGGGTGTCTCCTGTGTGTGTCTAGTCAAAAAGCCTCAAAAAGCCTGGCTATTGAAGGCAGGTTATACTTTTCTTATACAAGCAAGGTTCCTGGCAAACTGATGCTGTATGCTAGTGAAGTACCTTCTCACTATGCACATTTACCCTTATTATTGGGAGAGTTCTGGATGAAAAAGGTCAATATGTAGCGTGAATAAAGATGGATGCTGCTGTTAGTAGTGTGCCAGAAAAAAAAAAAAAAAAAAAAAAAAGATCACAGAATCATAGAATCATTAAGATTGGAAAAGACCTTCCAGATCATCTGATCCAACCATTACCCTACTACCAATGTCACCCACTAAACTGTGTCCCTAAGCACCACAGCCAACTTTTCCTTAAACAATTCCAGGAATGGTGACTTCACCACTTCCATGGGAAACCTGTTACTTGTTCCAATGCGTGACTACAAGTAGAAACTTTTTTTTTTTTTTTAAAGAACTTTTCAGGACTTCAGAAAGCATATGGGGGCTATTCCCCTAACAAAAGGAATAATTCAGCCCTGAGAGCTGTTGTTACACATTTCTCTGTGACAAAAATGTTAACATGATCTAGGAAAGTCACTAAGACATTGGAAAGTATATGTTAGGAGGTGGACAGCATTTCTTATTATTGTAAGCAATTGAGGTAAGTTTTAATTTAAAAATGTGGTTCTGTTGACAGGCATTTTACACTCTTGAACAATTACCACATTGTACTTGCTAAATAAAATGTGAAAACTTAAAGTAGTGGAACAATCACGTGCATATTATACTGAACATTTCATAATGTTCCTGCAGGCCGTGGAAAAATCTGTATTGATTTGAGCAATATATTTAATTCAGGTACTAATATGATTCAGTGACTGCCAAAGATCGATTGTAGCTGGAGATACAGTGAACTACGCAGAAGCCCTTTAGATAGTGACAGAAAGGATACCTCACTGACTGTATCACTTAACGCATTCTGGTAGTCAGTGTAAAAACTAACGTATCGGTATGAATTCCCTGGTGCAGAAATCATGATATTAATTCACTCTCTTATTATTTCTGTTTTTCTCTCTCTGAGAGAAACAGCCTTATATGCTTCCCTTCCTATCTGCAAAGATCAAATTCTGAACAAAGTCACAATTTAATGTAGTTACTGTGAAAACCAGTCATGTCCTATTGATTATGTTGGTTTGCACTCATGTTATAGTTTGAACTGTGTCTATATGTGTGTGTGTGTGTGTGTGTGTGTGTGTTTCCGTGCTTCCTTTTAGCTGTGGAAATGATCATTCATCAACTCCAATTCAGTTAATTAATCAAAATGCTCCTAAGTTTGATAACTCAAGTATCTGAAAAAACATTTGTCTAAAGGAGAGGTAAACTGCTTTTTTTTTTTTTTTTTTTTTTTTTTTTTTTTTTTTTCTAGAAGTCTACAATGTAATACAATTATTTCCTTATAAGTCTATAAAAATAAAGTGAAAAAGTCAAGAAAAAAAAATACCATGGTCCATGATATATTGACATATTTTCTTATTTACTACTTAAAGCTAATGCATTCATTAGCACTGTTATGGCAGTACAAGATATGCAAATCTGTTGCAACTGCTTTGTGACAGATGGTAGACATATTTAATATGCCTGTTCAAGTTTATTTCTGAGCTTGATATATGTAGTTAAAAGACTGGAGGCTGGGCAAGAATGAGGAAAGCTGCATGTTTTTCAGGGTCAGAAGGAGCCATTTGGAGACAGAGGGAGATGACATTGTCTCTGAAATATTTTGAGCACCACTAGCCTTGAGGATCTGGCAGTGGATGTCTAGTATCACAAGTTCAGTCTGAAAGACCTTGCAAGGCACTGGGAATAACCCTGTAAGTTAGGGAGTGTTTATATTGCCTAGAGCTGAACAATGGCAATGACCGGGCTGAGTGTTTATCGGTAAGAATCAGGGGGAAGGCCAATGAGGCAGAAGTCATGGTGGTATTATGTCATAGACCACCCAACAAAGCTGAAGAGGCAGATGAAATATTCTATAATCATCTGGGAGGTCTCGCAATCGCTAGTTGTTCTTTTGGGGGATTTCAATTTACTAGATGTCTGATGGAAATACATCAGAGAGGAAACAGTCGAGAAGGTTTCTAGAGTGTGTGGAAGATGACTTCCTGACACAGGTGGTGTGTGAGCCAACAAGGGACGGTGACCCTCTGAACATTTAGTTTGTTAACAGAGAAGAACTTGTGCATGATGTGGAAGTTGGAGGCCCTCTTGGGCTCAGCAATCACAATAGAGTTTTCGATTATTGTAAAAATTAGGAGGAGAATTATCAGATTTGCCACCCTGGACTTCCAGAGGGCAGACTTTTTCCAGAGGCCTGTTTAGGAAACTGGGTGGCAATTCGTAAGCAGTACTGAAGGGCAAAGGATTTGAGGGAGGCTGGACACTCTTCAAGAAAGAAATTGTAAAGGCTCCAGAGAGGCTGTCTCCACGTGACAAAAGACAAGCCAGCATGGAAGTAGACAGGCCTGGCCGAACAGAGAGCTGTGGCTAGAGCTCAAGAAGAAAAAGAGGGATTATGAACTTTGGAAGAAGGGGTGAGCCTCTCAGGAGGACCTCAAAGATGTTGTGAGGCTGTGCAGGGAGAAAATTTGAAGGTCCAGAGCTTAACTGTAACTCAATACAGCTGCTGCTATTAAAGACAATTAAAAATGTTTTCATAAATGCACAAACAAGAAAAGGAGGATTAAGGAGAATCTCCATCCTTTATTGGATGTGGAGAGAAACAGTGACAAGAGATGAGGAAAAGACTGAGGTACTTAATGCCTTCTTTGCCTCAGTCTTTAGCAGCAAGACCAGTTGTTCTCCAGGTACTCAGGCCCTTGAGCTGGCAGATAAGGACAGGAAACAGAATGAAGCCATCACAATCCCCAAGGAAATGGTTAGCGACCTGGTACTCCGCTTAGATGTACGCAAGTCTATGGGGTCAGATGGTATCCACATGAGAGTACTGAGGAAGCTGGCAGAAGTGCTCACCAAGCCACTTTCCATCATTTATCAGTGGTCCTGGGTACTGGGAGGGCCCAGTCAATTGGCGGCTAGCAAATATGACACACATCTGCAAGAAGGGCTGGAAGAAAGACACAGGAAAATACAGGCCTGTCAGTCTGACCTCGGTACCAGGGAAGCTCATGGAGCAGATTATCTTGAGTGTCATCACACAGCACTTACAGGGCAACCAGGTGATCAAGCCCAGTCAGCGTGGGGTTTATCAAAGGCAGGTCTTGCTTGATCACAGAATCACAGAATCACAGAATCATCTAGGTTGGAAGAGACCTCCAAGATCACCCAGTTCAACCTCTGACCTAACACTAACAAGTCCTCCACTAAACCATATCAATAAGCTCTAAATCTAAACATCTTTTAAAGACCTCCAGGGATGGTGACTATATATAACCACTAAGTTAGACCCACAGAAATTCAACCCCATTATCAGCCTCCTATAAATGAGTAACTACACACTAATACTGAACATTTGGTTCTATGAACCTGATCTCCTTCTGTGACAAGGTGATGCGTTTAGTGGATGAAGGAAAAGCTGTGGATGTGGTCTACCTAGATTTCAGTAAGGCTTTTGACTCTGTTTCTCACAGCATTCTCCTGGAGAAACTGTCTGCTCAAGGCTTGGATAGGTGTATGCTTTGTTGGATTCAAAACTGTCTGGGTGGCTGGACCCAAAGAGTCATAGTGAATGGAGTTACATCCAGTTGGAAGCTGGTCACTAGTGGTGTCCCCCCAGGTCTCAATACTGGGGCCAGTTCTCTTCAATATCTTTATCAATGATCTGGACAATGGAATTGAGTGCTACCTCAATAAACTTGCAGGTGACAGTTAGTTAGGCACGACTGTTGAACTGCTCAAAGTTAGGAAGACTCTGCAGAGGGATCTAGATAGATTGGATTGATGGGCCAAGGACAAATGTATGAAGTTCAACAACGCTAAGTGCGGGGTTCTGCACTTGGGGCAGAAATAGCGTGGCCAGCAAGACTAGGGAAGAGATGGTCCCTCTGTACTTGGCTCTGGTCTGGCTTCACTTTGAATAATGTATTTAGTTTAGGGCCCCTCACTACAAGGACACTGAGGTTCTAGAACATGTCCAAAGAAGGGCAACAAAGCTGGTGAAGAGTCTAGAAAATAAGCCTTATGAGGAGCGGCTGAGGAAGCTGGGGTTGAAGGAGGGAAGATGGGAAGAAGGAGGCTCAGGGGATACCTTATCACATTTTATAATTATCTTAAAGAACGTTAGAGCAAGGTGAGGATTGGAATCTTCTCCCAAGCACCAAGTGATAAGACAAGACAAAATGGCCTTAAGTTACACCAGGGGAGGTTTAGGTTTAGGTTTGATATTAGGAAAAAAATCTTCAATTAATAGGTTGTGAAATATTGGAACAGGCTGCCCAGGGAAGTAGTTGAGACACCATCCCTAGAGGTCTTCAGAAAACATGTAGATGTAGAGCTTAAACTTGGCAATGCTAGGTTAACATTTGGACTACATGATCTTAGAGGTCTTTTCCAACCTAAATCTTTATCTGATTCTATGAATTCATCCACAGAGAAGCATCTGAGGTGAGAGAGGTCAGAGAACCTCTTACACAGGGTTTTAGTGGAGAATACCCAATCCAGAAATTCACCTGCTTTCCATTAGTGGAAAGGCACATTAGGTGAAGAAAGAAGCTAACCACATCACAGAATCCAAAATTTTAGTGCAGATTCATATACAGCCTCATTGTGTTCTTATTCACATGTATATTTGCACTAACATCATTGTCATCTTTTAACCCGAGAGGATAACTGAACCTGTTTGCCTATCTATTGCAGACTTAACTGCTTTAATATAAATGTGTTTCAAGAAGCTACCCTCAGGCTGCATAATCTGTATAAAAGAAGCATATTCTCAACAGGAAAAAAATAAATCAGCAATGTGAATTTCAGGTTACAAATATAGCAATTGCTTTAACTTGGAGGAAGTAACCTTCAAATGGGAAAACACAAACAATTTTCCAATGTACGTCCTTAACTCATGTACAAATCTGTTTCTTTTTCAGGAAATTGCCCTAGCAAACAGTGCTAGAAAGGCATAGTTTTGCTAGAGGGAATAAAAGATTTACAAACTGAATGAAAAGATGAAGTTTGCAGATTCATGGACTGCAGTATTGGGAAAGAAAAAAAAAAAAAAGGAATGACAAGTACACCACATGCTTTTATGTATGATTTTAAGAGGAAGAAATATTTGTCTTGGCACAGTTGCCAATTTAAAGCCTTGGCAATCTGTTAGGGATTTTCAACTCTTCTGCAGAAGGATTGTGCACAATCTTACTGGTGACATTACTTATTTCCTTAAATAAACTGTGTATTTAATTTCTTTTTCATATTTGGTACTGTTCTAAGAGAAATGAAAGTATTTTCCTTGCTATTTCTTTAGAGTCAGTATACTATTCATTTTCAGTAAAGGTTAACATTTTCTGCTCTAATTCAGTATAAAAAAATAAATCAGACATTAATTGTGAAAGTTTATTGAGTTCAGTGCCTTCAGATAAATTTACCTCTGTAGCCATAAATTGATGGTGTTTTAATCATAATATCAATCATTTTCACAATATAATAATTATGGTTTACTATATTACTTACATGTACAGATAAAGAATGTGCATTTAAAAATGGAATAGCACATTTTGTTACTAGAAAAACATTGAGTTTTCTCACGCTAGTGGTGTGTTCATGCAGTTACAGCTAGGTTTGTCAAAGTTTTCATCATAAACCATGCTTTTTGGAGATTTATACCTGGTATACCAAATTACCGCAGTCTTAAATTTTTACAGAGTATACAATCTTAGCAATGGAGGGACATTCATTTTACCTTTTTGGTATTATTTTAGATATTATAGATATGTTTGACAGTAACATAATGGAAGTATATAACAAACTCAGTTTAAAAAATTCCCATGGTAGTTTAGAGTAATGGAGAATTGTCACCATTTATTCTGATGTCAACTGTAATGAAATGAGCTTTTTGAGGCATGCAGAAAATTTACGATCCAGAGCAGTGGAGACCAATGGTGTTACGGGATGGTTGGAAGAAAAGGGTGAAAAAACAAAAGTCACAAAGGCTCCACAGGGAAGGGAAAGGCCTAGAATTTTCAGGCTGAAATTATATGCTGGACTGACCTATGGATACCAACCCCAAGGACAGCAAATGTGTGAGGTAGAGTGAGGGACTCTGCTGAAATGCTGAGAATAACATAAGAAGCTGAACAAAGGGTGACTGTGTGCCATAAGTGTGCCATCTGAGGTCAACGTTAGTGTGAAACACAGCCCTCCTTTTTGCGCACACCTACACACATCTATGGCAGCTAAGACAGGTTATTGAATGAAGTGTATATTGAGATAAATGTGGACTGGAGTGACTTGTTGATGTCTTCAGTGGTCTGAGTCCAGCTCTTGTCATCTTACAGATGCAGTTCATAACAGGAAATAGGTCAATATAGATGTGACTTGAAGAACATTAGACACAATCTTAACGTCCTTACCTCATGGTTTACCTTCTAACAGCAGCTTTTCTTCCTTCACAGCTTGCATGCCCAAATACTCTGCTGGGTGCATCTATTAACATCTGTCTTGTCATCATAGCCATCATCCTGCTCAGGCTGAAAAGTTGCAGAAAGACCTTAAGAAAAGATAGCTTATGAGGAAGATTGGTTTTGAGGCAGTTATGCGCATAAGATGCGTAACAGGGATATTGTAATACTCTTACATATGGGAAAACATGTTCACTGTCTTTTTGAATGTGCTTAGTCTTCAACAAGATTAAATTTCACTCTGTTTCTTGCACTGAAGAACCAGATTTTTGTCACCTTTACGTCAGTATGTGCTCTTAGCTTTTGATATTTGGGTGTTAGTTGATTTTTGTTGTTTTTATTGTTTCAGTTTTTAGTCAAGACTGCACCATCTCATTTCAACAAAGTTGATATGTGTAGTATAGGAGCATTGCTCAGTTTGGAGCATTCCAGATTGAATATGAAATGTATGGGATTACTCTGAAAGGTGTGGTGAGTCCTATAATAAGTGATTCTGCTTAATATTTGGGATAAATAGTTTTTACTGTATTTTTAAAACAGAAGGACTGTGGGCTTTAATTATGGAAGGAAGTTTTTCATGCTGTTCCAACCTCATTGTCTTAATTATTTCATCTGCTTCTAGGTCTTTCTATACATGGTTTTCATGGGAACTTTTTGGTACGATCTCCTCCTTTATTAGCCCTTGCCAATGTCGATCCTGATGCTGGCTTTGCAGTACAAATGTCCAAATGTCCATTGAGGAAAGCCTTGCTGACACATCCTAGGTTTGTTTTCAAACAGCCCTTTTGTATACTTCCAGCATTCAAAGGGAAGTGCATTCAAATGAATTGACCACTGTTTTTGTTTGGTTTGTTTTTAAGGCAATGTAACCTAAGAATATGTTACTCTGCCTTCTAAAATGTATGTGCATCGGGAAACTGAATTGACTACTGTTTTTGTTTGGTTTTTTTTTTTGTGGCTACAAGGGCTACAAAGCACTTGGAAGTTCTGGTCATAAATAACAGGATCTGTTTATAATTTTCTCTTTTTCTCCCCTTCATTTCTTTTCCAAGTCTTAACCCAATCCTATTGTAGTCCTATTTTATATACTACTAGTATACACCAGTAATCTAGGTTAATATTTGTTTATCGTCACTCAGTTATATCTTATGGTGAATCTTTCTTCCTTTAAGTTCATAAATCTGTTAGTTTCACACAGATTTTATACATTAAAAAAAAAAGAGAGAAGAAAATAGTTCAATTGAAAAAAAGCCCAGGTCTCAAAATCCCTTAACTGCCAACAAAATTTAAGAAAATTCCATGTTCCACCAACACTTTTCCCCACCCCCCTTTTCCTCCCTTTTAGAAACTGATATCTTAATGCAACTTAGTTCAGGTCACTGTGTTATAATTAAGTCTGCTTTCTTTTCTATATTTTTAAAGATATATATATATATATATATATTACTGAATTTGTTTTAGATGTTAACTCCATTTCATTTAACAACCCTTTTGGGAAATATAACAGTTATGCTTTTTTCTCTTTTTCACTTGACGTTTAATGTCTATCTTTCAGAAGTGTTACTGCCATCACCACATTCAGCATTTAAAAGTATGCATGTGCCAGGGACACATCTCAAAGTATAAGGGATCAATGACATTCTTCAGTTTCAGACATGATTGCATTTCAATTTTAATTAAATATCCAAGTATCCAAATGTATATATATATATAGGTATTATTTTCAATGACTTTTCTCAATGGCAAGATTTCTAGGATGCACCATATCTCCTGTGTGCACTCTTGCTGCATCTGGTTTCCAGATGCAGTAAGCCCTTCACACTCAGAATGTCTCATATTTATTGTGTATAAACCAAATAAGTGTGTAGGCACAGTTTGTTAATTCTACCTGCCTGGGGTATTTCACAGAGAACTCTAGTCTGTTTTCATTCTCTAACTTCATTGCAAGAATTTTTCAGAGGTGTTTAATGTCCACTTGCACTGAATCAGATCTCAGTGGAGCACTTTGTAACTTGCCACTTTGCAGAAGAGAAAAAAAATGACTATATGGATAGATAGAGAAACTGAGAGGAGACAAAGCTGATTTGCAAATATATATATATATTTATATATATATATATCAGTTGTCACAGACTTCAGGCTTTAGCTAAAACTACAGAACAGTAAGGTAAGACTTAATTACCTGGCAAATCATTTAAATATTCAAACTAGATCAATGGAATAGCTGACATCCTAGCAATTCCCAGCTAAAAACTATGAGCATTAGAGTTGAATTGGTATGTGCATAGGAAGTGTGAGACCACAAGTAAGAAGAAACTTTTACTTTTCCAAGTATGGTCATCTGTATACAAATTACTGTTATCTGTTAAAATTTAGGTATTTAGGTATATTGTCTTTTTTTTTTTTTTTTTTTTTTTTAATGAACTAGCTTACAAATGAGTTTGACTTACTTTATTTAATGTATTTTGTATTAGACCACACAGAGTCTGAGAAATAGTGTGGCCAGCAGGACTAGGGAATTGGTTGTCCCTGTGTACTTGACACTGGTGAGATCATACCTTGAGTACTATGGTCAGTTTTAGACCTCTCACTAGAAGAAGGTCATAGAGTTGCTTGAGTATGTGCAAAGCAAAACAATGGAGTTATTTTCAAATTAGCAGAAATAAAACAGTAGAGTTTTACTACCAGATGAGGTGCATAACTGTGGGAAATAAACAGATCTCTGTTATTTCTTGCTTCTGTATTACCTACTATAGGAATTAGCTAAGGAAATAATTTGACACAAATTAAACCAATGAAAGCTAATTCACCCTAATTTTCAAATATGGATAAAATTCCTTATCTTTTACTTGGTGGTAAAACTGAAAGTATGGTACTGCCAAGAAGTTTAAAAAGTGATAAGAAAAAACAAACATTTTTTCTTTCTATCTGAAGGTTGGTAGTTACATGTGGAGTGAAGCAGTTAAAGTCCTAGAAAAGGAAGCTTTTCAAAGCATTGAAAACAAATGCATAGTGAAAAATTATGAGATGTATTAGTAGATTTTCATTAGATTCTACATAAATTTACACTTTAAGATCTATTAATATTATTTAAAATCACTTGAAATAAGAAAGTGATTAAATTAAATTAAAATTAAATTAAAATTACAAGGTGAGATACTACAGCCTGGAAAACAGCAATTTCTATGTGGACTAAGATCTAGTCTACCTAAGCTGGAGATGAGTAATAAAGATGCAATCTGAGTAGAATCAATTAATAAATAAATATATGATTGAGTTGCATCACCAACTTACCAATTGTTTCTAACCTGTAGATACAGAAACTGTCAAGCTTGTTTCTTTTATCACCTTTTTGGGAAGAAAGGAACTTGTTTTATTCCATAGCACTCATCTCATTAGAGTACTCACTCAGAACCGTAAACTTTTTTTTAGGCCCTTTTTTTCCTAAGGGGAACAGAAGCTATGGGCCTGACCAAGAGGCCATTAAGTATCACATGTGGGTATGAGTTGTGAGCCAAGAATGGGATCTAAAATTATATCAGGCAAGAAGGGGTTCAGACTATCTTTGTTGAAAATTGGAGAATTAATTTTCTGGTTCCAGATATCAAGATTGCCTTTGCTTTTTATACAATATATAAAATGTATTGACTTTCTAGACAATGATATTTCAAATCCAGTTCTTAGGTTTCCAGGATAGTCAAATGCTTTCCTGTCCTTTTCTCTGACACAAGCAGAAAATGATCAAGGATATAGAGGACCATATGTTTTTCTCCTTGATCAAGCTGCTGAGGGAGAAAGTCTTGAGAAGGAGTGAACAGATCCTATGGGTCAACATCTGTTTGGTGGGCTTGTGTTGGTAACAGAGATTTGGCATTTATGACATTTTTGAACTTTTTGAGGATCAAGGACTTCTTTGAAGACATGGAATCTACCTGACAAAGTAGTGCAAAAGCATCTTTTTTGAAAAGTTGGCCAACCTGGTGATGAGAAGACCTTTAAACTATGAATAATGTGGAAGCCAGATGATGAACTACAATCAACTGAAGAAGCAATTGAACAATTTGGCAAGTGAAGTAAGCTAGGTGATATAGACAAGAGATCTCATAATCAACAGAACAGAGCTAAATGGGCCCACTTCAGGTACATGCACATAAATAAGGAAATACAAACAAGTTTTCATGGGCACAGCTCTCATATCACTTCTGAGAAATCAGCATGAATAGACTCTTTTGATAAGTGCCTGTACACTAATGGATGCAGCATGAAGAAAAAAGTGGAGGAATTAGAAGTCTTCATACAGTTTCAGGGCTACAGCCTCATTGGAATCTCAGAGATGTGGTGGGATAGCTTACAAAACTGGACTGTAGGAATGGATTGATATACACTTTTTATGAAGGACGGATCCAGATGGAAAGGAGACCAAAACACTATTGATTTGAAAGGGTAGCAGAAAGGCATGAAGTTCTTCCTAGGACTGGATGATGAGCCAGCCAAGAACTGATGGACAGGATTAACAGGCAGACCAACATGGGTGATGTTATGATGTGTCTGTTCTATAGACTGTGTCCTGGTTTCAGTTAGGACAGAGTTATTTTTCTTCCTAGTAACTGGTAGGGTACTATGTTTTGGATTAGGATGAGAAGAGTGCTGATAACATGCTGATGTTTTAATTGCTGCAGAGCAATGCTTACACTAAGCCAAGGACTTTTCAGCTCCTCGCTCTGTCCTGCCAGCAGGCAGGCTGGGGGGGCAGCAAGAGCTGAGAGGGGACAGCCCCAGGACAGCTGACCCAAACTGGCCAAAGGGGTATTCCATACCATCTGACGTCATGCTGAACAACATATAGGGGTGGCTAGCTGGGGTGGGAGGCTGGCTGCTCTGAGATGGGCTGGGCATCGGTCAGTGGGTGGGGAGCAATTGCATTGTGCATTACTTGTTTTGTATACACTATTATTATTATTATTATTAATCTTAATAAACTGTCTTTACCCACAGCCTTACCCACAGGCTTCACTTTCCTGTTTCTCTCCCCCCATCCCAGAGAGGGAGGGGGGAGGGTGAGCAAATGGCTGTGTGGTGTTTAGCTGCCAGCCAGGTTAAACCACAACAACTGTCTGAACAGGAAGAGAGTAAAGCCCTCTTCACACACCTGAGCAAGATACCTCACATTTCACAGAATGACAGAATCACAGAATGTCTGAGTTTGGAAGGGCCCTCTGAAGGTCATCCAATCCAACCCCTCTGCTGAGCATGATCACCTAGAGCACATTGTGCAGGATGTCATCCGGGTGGGTTTTGAATATCTCCAGAGAAGGAGACTCCACAACCTCTCTGGGCAACCTGTTCCAGTACTCTGTCACCCTCCCAGTAAAGAAGTGCTCTTTAGAGAAGTATTCAGACTGAACTTCCCGTGTTTCAGTTTGTGCCTACTTCCTCTTATCCTCTTGCTGAGCACAACTGAAAAGAGACTGGCTCTATGCTCTTGACACCCTCCCCTCATATATTTATACACATTGATGATGTCTCCCTCCCAGTCTTTTCTTTTCCAGGCTAAACAGGCCCAATTCTCTCAGCCTGTCCTTGTACGACAGGTGCTTCAATCCTCTAATCATCTTAGTAGC
This sequence comes from Heteronetta atricapilla, assembly GCA_011075105.1. NCBI lineage: Eukaryota > Metazoa > Chordata > Aves > Anseriformes > Anatidae > Heteronetta > Heteronetta atricapilla. The sequence continues at coordinate 172,941,591 of CM021731.1, forward strand.
CCTCCTCTGAACTCATTATTCCTCCCTTGGTGCAGGACCCTGCACTTGCCCTTGTTGAACTTCATAAAGTTCCTCTTGGCCCAACCCTCCAACCTGTTGAGGTCCCTCTGAATGGCAGCACAGCCCTCTGGGGTATCAGCCACTCCTCCCAGATTTGTGTTGTCACCAAACTTGATGATGCACCATGTGACATCATCCAGGTTGTTGATGAAAAAGTCAAACAAAACTGGACTCAGTGCTGACCCCTGGGGGACACTGCTAGCTATGGGCTTCCAACTAGACTCCGCACTAAGCACAACCCTCTGAGTTCTGCCATCCAGCCAGTTCTTCATCTACCTCACTGTCCACTCATCCAGGCTTCCTGAGCTTGTCTATGAAGATGTTATGGAAGACGGTGTCAAAAGCCTTGCTGAAGTCAAGGTAGAAATTGCATTTGCAGGTCTTTGTCTTTATGAGGGACCCCAATACCTGCTGGAGAGACAACTCAAGATGGCACAAGGATCAAGGTGCTTTCTGGAGTGTATTCATGAAACATCCTGTTTACAATGTCAGAAAAAATAGAAGAGGTTCTAGAGAGCTGGTTGATTTTCAAAGATCACCTCCTCCAAGCTCAAGAATGGTCAATATTAATTAGCACAAAATAAAACAATGGTGATCTTGCACGGATGAATAGGGAACTTTTGACAAAACTCAAACATAAAAGGGGAGCATAAAATAAGAGGATGCAGAGACAAGTAACTCAAGAGGAATTTGGAGAAGCCATCCAAACAATGCTGGGCTGAGTTTAGGAGAACAAAAGCAAACTTGGAACAAAGCAAATCACACATGGCAGATGTGGAGAGCTTCTACAACTTTATCACCAGCAAAAGGAAAACTAGGGAAAATGTGGGCACACTGATTTGGTAGTTTAACACCAGTAGGTAAGTAGGCACCAACACCTTGTGCACTCACACTCCCTCAGAAGGGAGAGGGGATGATGAAAAAATGCTCATGGGTTAGTAAGGACAGGGACATCACTCACCAATTACTGCCATAGGCAAAACAGACTCAGCCTAAGGGAGATTAATGTAACTGCTTGCCAACAACTAACAGACTAGTGCAATGAGAAACTAAAAGCAAACTAAAACAATCTTCCTGTATGAGTCTCATTAATTCAACAAAGGGGAAAGGCAACTAGTGCACCTTGGAAAGAATGAGGCCATGCAGCAGCAAGTGCTTGAGGCCAAATATGGGAAGCCTTGTAGGTGGAAAATTGAACATGTGCCAGCAATGTGTCCTTATGGCAAATGTGGCTAACTGAATCCTGGGCTGCATGAGGAAAAGCATTGCCGGCAGATTGATGGAGGTGATCCCTTAGCAATGCTGAGACATTGTCTGCAGTGTTGGATCCAGTGCTGAGCACTATGCAGTAGAGCAAGACCAGTAAAGGGCAATAATAATGATTAAAGTAATGAAACATCTATCATGTGAGGAGAGGCTAAGAGAGCTGTGACACAGTTTAGCCTAGAGAAAAAAAAAGGCACAGCCCAGTGGCAGGGCAAGTAGAAAAGAACAAAAAGTGGAATACAGGAAGTACTGTTTAAACTTAAGAAAAAAAGTTTGTTTGTTTGCCTTTTTTGTTTGTTTGTTTTATTGCTTTTGTTTGCTCCTTTTTTTTTTGATGGTGGTCAAACACTGGAACAGGTTGCCCCAACAGGCATTCAAAACCTGACTAGGCATAGGCAATCTGCTTTGGTTGACCTTAATTGAATTGGAGGGGGTTTGGGCTAGAACCTTCCAGTCATGTCTGCAATCCTGTTACGTTGTGCATGAAAATGAAATATTCATCTGCAGAATCATAGAATCATAGAATGGCTTGGGTTGGAAGGGACCTTAAAGATCATCTAATTCCATCCCCCCCCCCCCAACATAGGCAGTGATACTGCCCACTGTATCAAGTTAGCCAAGGCCCCATCCAGCCTGGCCTTAAACATTTCCAGGGATGGGGCATCCACAACTTCTCTTGGCAACCTGTTCCAGTGCCTCACTACCCTTACAGTGAAGAATTTCCTCCTAACATCTAATGTTAGTTTAAGACCTCTAGTTTAAGACCATGCCCTTTTGTCCTTTCATTATCTACCTAATAAAGAGTCACTCTCCATTATTTTATAATATCCCTTTAAATACTTAAAATCCACAATGAGGTCTCCCTTTAGACCTCCCCTCTCATCCCCCGCTCTCTCAGCCTTTTTTCATAGTAGAGGTGCTCCAGCCATCCGATCATCTTTGTGGCTGTTGTGGTTTAACCCGGCCGGCAGCCAAACACCACACAGCCGTTCGCTCACCCTCCCCTCTCCATCTCTGGGATGGGGGAGAGAAACGGGAAAGTGAAGCTTGTGGGTTGAGATAAAGACAGTTTATTTAAGAGAGAAAATAATAATAATAATAATAATAATAATAATAATATGTACAAACAAGTGATGCACAATGCAATTGCTCACCACCCGCTGACCCATGCCCAGCCCAACCCCAAGCAGCCGGCCGCCCACCCTGGCTAGCCACCCCTATATATTGTTCAGCATGACGTCAGATGGTATGGAATACCCCTTTGGCCAGTTTGGGTCAGCTGTCCTGGGTCTGTCCCCTCCCAGCTCTTGCTGCCCCCCCAGCCTGCCCGCTGGCAGGACAGAGCGAGGAGCTGAAAAGTCCTTGGCTTAGTGTAAGCACTGCTCTGCAGCAATTAAAACACCAGCATGTTATCAGCACTCTTCTCATCCCAATCCAAAACATAGTACCTCACCAGCCATTAGGAGGAAAAACAACTCTGTCCCAACTGAAACCAGGACAGTGGCCCTCCTCTGGACTTGCTCTAACAGGTCCACATCTCTCTTGAGATGGGGACCCCAAAGAGGTGGAAAATAAATCAGTCTCTAGAAGTTTTCAAAAGCACACAAAGTGTTTATTGTACTCATATTAAAATAAATTAAAATAAAAAAATCAAAGGATGAAATAATTTAATGAATGAATTTAAATAGTATTAAGTGTAAAAGGTCTTCCAAATTACTAGCCAGGAATAAATTAAGAGGGAGAAGGGCCATTCATTATTGTTTGTCTCTTTCTTAGAAAAAAAAATGTACACTGGATTTGAAAAAGGACTGGTTCTGGAAAGCTCTCTGGTCCTGTTATACAGGAAGTTTCACTAGAAAACTACATCCCTCCTTGTGTCTTCAGAAAATACATAGTTCAGTATAAAACTTTGTAAATCACACTATAAATCCTTCCCTATCATCATCTAAGACAGCTTCAGAAACATAAGTTGTTTGAATTCAATTTCAAAGTGAACTTGAATGATTTCATCTTTGCAAATTATGTGCCTCTATGTCTTTGGAAATGTGGAGTTTTCCAGAAAATGGAAATGCCAGAGTGATCGCGTACCACAGAACAACTTTAGAAGACCTCTCTTTCACTGTAAAGAAGCATGAATACCTAAGAAATATATTAAATATCTTGATTATATTAAATATTCTCCTCCAACTCTATTCTATAAGTAAACAAAATAATAATAAAAGAAATCACTGCCTTACAAACTATATATAAGCTAAGAGACATCAAAGACATTTAAAAATGGTTAAAAATAAAAATTAAACTCATAGCAGTGAGTTTAATATGAAATGATTTGAAGAGCCAAAAGGGGGACTTTTGTGGTTTGGAATTACCTCATCTCCCTTTCAAATTTCTGATTGAATTGCAGCAGATAAATTTTACCTTTATTCTTTATTTTAATCTTTTCACATGGGCAATTAGAAGCTAAAATGAGCTTATTGTATTAAACAGAATCAATTCACACTGGCTGTTGGTAAACCAAAGAGTTTAACTTTTGCCTGAAGCCAGGAGATACTTGTAAATGTACTAAAGTAAACATGATAAACTTTCCTGTTCTGGATCAAGCACAGAAGTGTGTAAACTCACTTTCATTTACCACAAAGTACTAGAAATCTCATTTTACCTACTCAGGATTTACGTTGACTGTCATACAACAGTGGTAAAATATTTGTGAGGGATCGGAGTGAGTGAAAGCTTCCCATTGTTGTTGCTGCAATTAACATTGATTACACTACACACTGTGTAGATTTAAATAAAGATGTATTGACTCTCTGCTGTGGGTAATATATAACCTAAAGATTTTTTAAAAAAATAATTTTGAACTTGATTTTCAATTCTGTAAACTAGAGAATTTACTTTTTTTTTTTTT
>CM021731.1:172945831-172972309 GCA_011075105.1 Heteronetta atricapilla
AAACCAAACCAAACCAAACCAAACCAAACCAAACCAAACCAAACCAACAATTTTAAACAGTTTGCTTTTGTAAGACTTAGGTAGGGAAAAGATGTACATATTATAGACACACCTGATGTGTTTTTTTTATGGCCTTGACTAATTATGGTGCACAAGGGAAACTGTTCCTATTGAAATCACCCACCATAATCTCCATAATCTCCATGACTGTGTTATACTCCTTTGGATTGAACTATTAAGCATGCTGGAGAGTGTCTATCATATTCTGCATAATAGTCAGAAAAATAAAATAAAAGAAACTCATAAATGTTGAGGTTTTATGACTGCATTTCTTATATCCTTTTGTAATCTTTGTCTAAATTTCCTGGATTTTGGAATGCTTACATATGCTTAGGTACATATAAAGAAGATCCTGATATTTTGATGCTAAGTGAATCTTAACACAGACCTATTGGATAGCTATTAGTAATGATAGGTATGCAGGTACACAGAGATGCTTATGAGTTGCTTCTGAAACAGAATGGTGTTTTGCTCCATTGCAAATTTTTAAATTTAAAAAATGTGTTCCACATGCACGTATTTTAAACACTAACATGGTTATAATCAGTACCTACAAAAGATAGTATATCTTTAGAATTGCTGGTACCTTCAAAGAAATCTAATGTACCAAACACAACACATTCAAATAAATCACATTATAACACCATATAGAGAACCTTGAGGCCAAATAGCATTTGGGGTTAGACAACAAAGCTGTGAGAGGCTGCAGGGAGAGGAGTCTGGTGTAAACTCTTAATTCATGCATATTTTGATAAAACAAAATTTTCTAAATTTTTCTTCATCCTTGTCTCATAGATAACTAGCAATATAAGACAAGACAGAATGGTCTCGAGTTACACCAGGGGAGCTTAAGGTTGGGAATTAGGAGAAAATTACTCTCAGTAAGAGTAGCTTGGCATTGGAATAATTGCCGAGGGAGATGGTGGAGTCACCGTCCCTGGGTATCTACAAGGAAAGGTTGTATGTGATACTTAGGGATATGGTTTAGTGGGTAATATTGGTGGTAGGGGGACAGTTGGACCAGATGACCTTGCAGGTCTTTTCCAAACTTAATGGATCTATGATTCTATGAAAAATAGCATACAATTTCTATGGATGAAAATATGGAATGAATAGAAGAAACAGAGACACGGGGTGTTATTGTATCATGTTAAGATCTGTAGAATAGATTTTAGAACAGACAATAATATTTTTATCTTTTTGTTATAATTGAGAACCGTGCATTTTCATAATTTATTAGATGGAATAAATTAGGGATGTTAACTGTTGCTGTACTTGGGAAGAATTCAATGAATGACTGCAGTCAGTGTGGAAGATATTGGAGACAGACCTCAAAGCATAATCATATTTAATTTCCACAAGTTTATACCAAATGTTGTAGAAACACATTTTGTACTTTAGCTTACAAAAATTTCTTTTTCCTTTATTAATGCTCTTTTTCATTTTTGTATTCTTGTACATTCAAGCAAGGAGATTAAAAACTGAAAAAGTTAATTTATCCCCAAAATTAAACATTAAAAAAAATATTTTAAATTAAATTTTAAATTAAATATATATATATTAATTATAGTCAAAAAAATGATATGTTTCTATTTTATTTTTCCTGATTCTATTTCTTTATATTCCAGTTCTGTGGTTACACCTGAACACTGAATTGTAAAGTAATCTATTGTTTATCCTGGAATCCAAAGTTTATCTTCCTGGCTTGTTGCTTGTCAATAATATTTATTACATGTTATTTTCTTTGCTCCTCTCATTTTGCTTTCCATTTCCTGATGAAATCCTAGATTTATAGGATTACTTCTTTTTTTTTCTTTTCTTTTCTTTTCTTTCTTTCCTTCTTCCTTCCTTCTTTCCTTCCTTCCTTCCTTCCTTCCTTCCTTCCTTCCTTCCTTCCTTCCTTCCTTCCTTCCTTCCTTCCTTTCCTTCTTTCCTTCTTTCTTTTTCTGTTTCTTTCTTTCCTTCCTTCCTTCCTTCCTTCCTTCCTTCCTTCCTTCCTTCCTTCCTTCCTTCCTTCCTTCCTTTTTTCCTTCCTTCCTTCCTTCCTTCCTTCCTTGCTTCCTTCCTTCCTTCCTTCCTTCCTTCCTTCCTTCCTTCCTTCCTTCCTTCCTTCTTTCTTTCTTTAACTGCATGAAGTTCAACAAGGCCAAGTGCCGGGTCCTGCACCTGGGGCGCAATAACCCCAAGCAGAGCTACAGGCTGGGAGATGAGTGGTTGGAAAGCTGCCAGGCAGAGAAGGACCTGGGAGTGATGGTTGATAGTCGGCTGAATATGAGCCAGCAGGGTGCTCAGGTGGCCAAGAAGGCCAACAGCATCCTGGCCTGTATAAGAAACAGTGTGGCAAGCAGGGCTAGGGAGGTGATCGTCCCCCTGTACTCGGCTCTGGTGAGGCCGCACCTCGAGTACTGTGTTCAGTTTTGGGCCCTTTGCTACAAGAAGGACATCGAGGTGCTTGAGCGAGTCCAGAGAAGTGCGAGGAAGCTGGTGAGGGGCCTGGAGAACCAAGTCCTACGAGGAGCAGCTGAGGGAGCTGGGCTTGTTCAGCCTGGAGAAAAGGAGGCTCAGGGGTGACCTTATCGCTCTCTACAGGTACCTCAAAGGAGGCTGTAGTGAGGTGGGGGTTGGTCTGTTCTCCCACGTGCCTGGTGACAGGACGAGGGGGAATGGGCTTAAGTTGTGCCAGGGGAGTTTTAGGTTGGATCTTAGGAAGAACTTCTTTACCGAAAGGGTTGTTAGACATTGCAACGGGCTGCCCAGGGAAGTGGTGGAGTCACCATCCCTGGAGGTCTTTAAAAGATGTTTAGATGTAGAGCTTAGCGTTATGGTTTAGTGGGGACTGTTAGTGTTAGGTCAGAGGTTGGACTTGATGATCTTGAGGTCTCTTCCAACCTAGAAATTCTGTGATTCTGTGATTCTGTGATTCTGTGATTCTGTGATTCTTTCTTTCTTTCTTTCTTTCTTTCTTTCTTTCTTTCTTTCTTTCTTTCTTTCTTTCTTTCTTTCTTTCTTTCTCTCTCTCTCTCTCTCTCTCTCTCTTTCTCTCTTTCTCTCTTTCTTCTTCCTCTCTCTCTCTCTCTCTCTCTTCCTTCCTTCCCTTTCTTTCTCTTTCTTTCTCTCTTACTTTCTTCCTTTCTTAGTAGTCACAAATACTACAGTTGTAATCACACATGATTAATTTGTTGAGTGCCAGCTACTTAATGTGGGAACAACTGTATAATGTGAGGGCAATTATGTGATTAGTTTATTCCTTCTAAGCTTAAGTGTTACAAAGAGATCAAAAAATGCAGTTTATCTTTTTTTTTCCTTCTTTGTATTTTTTTTTTTCTCTTGCCACCAGATGATACTAATAACATTACAAATTGATACACTATTAACAATTAAATATGTTGCTGGATCCTGAAGTAGAAGTTTATGATGTGTTTTATTTTTTCTTATGTGTGCTGACCTTAGGGTAAATCCTTATGACTGTACTTCAAGAGTAGTGCAGCGATTTCCCAATTTATGACAGAACGAATTAGCTGTAGACCTATAATCAGTATAGTAATTTCAGCAGAGCTGCATCAAACTAATTCCTCCTACCTTTGAGATAATTTCTTATGATGCTGTATAAGACTGACACTTCAATGCTGTTCCAGGATCTAAGCTAGTATCTCTCTGTTTGACAGTCTGCCACTTCAAATAGAGGTTCAAACTTGCTGAAAGCTAGTTTGGGGTTATCCTATACTGTGTTGCATTATGCAGTGTATTTTATGGCCACAAATGATTTTTTTTTTATCAGTTTCAATATTTATATTGGCAGTATGCTCACTGATAGCCACTGGTGCCACTGAAAAAAATGAGAAAAGACTATGTGAAAACCTGATTATGGACTTTCAGATACTATTACATATATGTGTACACATGTACATATATGTATATATATTTGTATTCACCATATAACTTTACTGGTTACAATGATGCAGAGAACCCTCTACAAATGAAAAAAGCCCCGGAGACTGCAGAAATGATTCTATGTGTGTTTGTGTCATTGTGCTTGACAATGACAAACATAATAAACATAAATAATAATAATAATAATAGCTCCAATTTCAATTTAAAAAATATATCAAAATTTACCCATGTAGGTTCCTAAGTGAGAACTCTAAAAAATAGCCAGGGATACTTTGCATTATTGCTGATTGGTTGAGACACTTCTTCCTGTTGAAAAAATAAATGGTTTGCTATTCAGATTTAGTGGCAAACACATACTTGAAGTAGATGATATTCAAGGCTGCGAATGTCTTAATGTTCTGAATTAACAAGGCTCATACTATTTTCCCAGAATTTATAAATAGCACATGAATGCTCTTTTGGGTCAATATAGAAACGATCTCAATACAGTAAATGATACAACTACCAGTCATAATGTGCTGTTCTACTTTCACTCCTGTTATTTTCTGTCCATGTTGCTTACATTAGCAATTTCATTAGATGCACCCGAACAAACTTTCATGAATTTTATTGACAGAATGGGGAACTAATTTTGTCTTGTTTGTAGTAATGCTATCACAAAAAGGGGGAGACCAGCACAACATATATCACTCTATTCTATGAATACTCCACACAAGAAAGGTTAAAAATTAGAATATTTGAAATACTACTTGATAATCTTCTGTTCACTAACAAATTTTAAACATTTTGTCAACTACATTGCAAAGAATAGTTCCAAACCTATTCAAAATTAAATAAAATCAGACTAACAGACATTGCAAGACATAAAACCAAAACACCATTTATTCCCATATCCAGTAAAACAGGGACCAGAGAATTTTACCTAATATATGACTATTTGATTAACATAGATCAGAACAGTAACAATGACTACAACTGATACTACAGTATACTAACAATACTATAACTGATACTGGCCTCACCTCGAGTACTGTGTGCAGTTCTGGGCACCACAGTATAAAAAGGACATGAAACTGTTGGAGAGTGTCCAGAGGAGGGCTACGAAGATGGTGAAAGGCCTGGAAGGGAAGACGTACAAGGAACGGCTGAGGGCACTGGGCCTGTTCAGCCTGGAGAAGAGGAGGCTGAGAGGAGATCTCATCACAGTCTACAACTTCCTCGTAAGGGGGTGTCGAGAGGCAGGAGACCTTTTCTCCATTAACACCAGTGACATGACCCGCGGGAACGGGGTTAAGCTGAGGCAGGGGAAATTTAGGCTTGACATCAGGAGGGGATTCTTCACAGAGAGGGTGGTTGCACACTGGAACAGGCTCCCCAGTGAAGTGGTCACTGCACCGAGCCTGTCTGAATTTAAGAAGAGATTGGACTGTGCACTTAGTCACATGGTCTGAACTTTTGGGTAGACCTGTGCGGTGTCAAGAGTTGGACTTGATGATCCTTAAGGGTCCCTTCCAACTCAGGATATTCTATGATTCTATGATTCTAAAGATTCAACTCAGCTTTTGGTTAGTCTATAATAATATTTGTTTGTTTGTTTTCTTTTATTTCTATGAGCTTTAGACACACTATAAGGGTGTAAAAACCCAAATGTTGATAAAATAAATACCTCTGAGTGATTCATCTGCTCTGATTTGGCGTCCAAGCATTTATATCTAAGAGTGAGTTATTAATCTTAGAATCTCATTATAAGTTATGACTGAAATTAGGTATAGACAGTCTAAGACGAGAGCATAAAGATAGATCAACCATTCTTTCTCTGCCTACAATTAATATTTTTATATATTGTCACAGTAACAGGAAAGGATACATGGAATATTTACGTCTTCAGTCATTTGTTGTAGATCCTAGACTGCACTAACTGTTGTTAGGAACTGAACACTGACTAAGAATATTTATAAAATATTGCCAGAGATAGCTAAATAAAGGAAAGACTGTATATTTCATACCTGACTATTCTTAGAATGAAATTATTTCAGAAATTGAATTTCATAGGTGTAAATTAATCAAAGAAACAATTCTGCATTTGATTGACCAAGATGATCTAAAAGATCATTTTTATATTTCTTATAAAAATCTAAGAAAATGTTGTCTGATCTTAAAATAGTTACCATATGCGTTTTATGAAAATTATAAAATTTATAATAACCTTAGATCTCAGGGAAAATCCACCCACATCACTTCACTGGCTTTTCTTTAAACTGTATGAGTAAAACTTCAGAATGATTTTGGATTTTGTAATACAAGTGATATTATCTCTGTTTGCACGTGTTTGTTCATATATACTTCAAGGGAAGACTGACCACTGTTATCTACCTAGATTTTTGTAAAGCCTTTGACACAGTCCCATGCAACACCCTTATCGCTGAATAGGAGATATATGAATTTGAAGGGTGGACTATTTGGTGGATAAAGAATTGGATGGATAGCTGCATCCAGAAAGCTGCAATCAATGTCTCTGTGTCCGAGTGGAGGCTGGTGATGAGTGGTCCCTCAAGAGTGTATCTTGGGACTGGTGCTGTTTCATATCTTTATCAGTGACATAAACAATGGGATCTAATGCACGCTCAGAAAATTTGCAGAATATGTTAAACTGAGTACAGTTGAAACAAGAGAAGGAAGCAGTGCCATCCAAAGGGACCTGGACAAACTAGAAAAGTGGGCCCATGCAGACCTAATAAAGTTCAACAAGTGCAAGGTTGTACCTGGGTTGGGGCAATCCCAGACATGAGTAGCAACCCTGTCCATGAATCCATGAATTTGGATCTAGATGATCTTTAAGGTTCCTTCCAACACAATCCTTTTTACAATTCTATAATATATATATATAATAGATATATATATTATATATATAATAGATTATATATTATAGATTATAGATTATATATAATATATATAATATTACATATAATATTATATATATATATGTATAGATAACACATTTGCAGGTATTCATGTTCTTAAAAGATGAATAGAACCAGTATTTCTTTCAAATATCTTCCCATCAATATTACAAATGATAAATCATATGTTGCAATACTTTTTTAATTATCCTTCATCTCTATGATTATCTAACAACACTGTTTTTTACATATAGGTTCAATTAGCTCAGGATTTTAGGTATACTGAAAAGTCATGAGATTTTTTTAAGAGAAAAAAAAAAAGTCTTTTTTTTTTATTTGAAACTCTTTTGGTGCTTTACCTCCTTTTCTTTTTGAACTGTTTGTGTCTATCTACATTTTTCTTGCTTATTTTCTGTATCAGTGCTCTCTAGACTTTGTAAGAATACAAGATTAAATGAAAGCATAATAATGAGAAAAGGAAAAAAGGACAGGAATCTTTTATATGGAATTTAGAGGAGGAAACCTTATACCTTTTATTAATAAAGTTAATGTTTTTAGAAGGAAAATACAGTAGATCTCATACAACTCTGTTTATTAAATGTCTATTTGTTATGGTTTATTCTGAGAAATTGCCAATTTAATATGTAAAATTAGCATAAGCATAAGCTTTGCAAGTTAGGTAACTTGCTAGGTTAAAGTGAAGACAACTAAATTATGTTGTATAGATGTAACGTGCAGAAAAATGTTACTATTGTGGAACTGGTCTCAATCTTATTATTAACACTGGAAAACAAGTGTAAGACTGTTCTACAGAAATGAGGTTATTAAGAGAGTTATTATGAGAATGGCTTGCTGAAAAGAAAGGTGTCAATACATTTTACAGGATTTTCTATATGGTTTTGAAGATGGACTAACAGAATCAGTATTCTATTAAGCATAAAAAAGTTTAAGACATGGTCTGAAAAATTCTGTTGTGCATTGAGAACTCATCATTTTGGTAGACAGATGAAGGAACGGACATATAGATTTACTGGAACAAATACAGTACGTATAAGATGTTCTTAATACAGTTGTATAAGGTGTTATGCTTACCATAAAAAAGGTGAACATGAACAATGTTAAATAAAATATGAATAAGACATCATCAGTGGGTTATGGTAAATGGGGCTGCTTCAGAGGGCAGTCACCAGTGGGGTCCCTGGGGTCCCCCAAGGCTCCATTTTAGGGCCAGTTCTCTTCAGTTTTTTTTATAAACGATTTGGATGTAGGTATTTTGAGCAAATTTGCTGATGATACTAAACTGGGAGTTGTGGACTCTGTAGAGGGTGGAAAGGCCTTGCAGAGAGATCTGGACAGATTGGAGAGCTGGGTGATCACCAACTGCATGAAGTTTAAAAAGAGAACATGCCAGGTCCTGCACCTGGGACAGGGCAGCCCCGGCTATGCCTACTATGCCTAAAGACTGGGTTACAAGACGCTGGAGAGCAGCCCCGTAGAGAAGGTCCTGGGGTGTTTGGTTGATAGCAAGTTGAATATGAGCTAGCAGTGTGTCCTGGCAGCCAGGAGGGCCAACTGTATGCATCTGCAGCTGGATGCATCAAGCACAGCACTGCTAGTCAGTTGAGGAAAGTGATTGTCCTGCTCTGCTCTGTGCTGGTGCAGCTTCACCTCGAGTACTGTGTGCGGTTCTGGGCACCACAGTACAAAAAGGACATAAAACTGTCGGAGAGAGTCAAGAGAAGGGCTACAAAGGGCCAAAGGGGAAGATATACGAGGAGCATTTGAGGTCACTAGGCCTGTTCAGCCTGGAAAAGAGGATACTGAGGGGATACCTCATCACAGTCTACAGCTGGGGAGTGGAGAGGCGGGTGACCTAATCTCCATAAACACCAGTGATAGGACCCACGGGAACGGGGTTAAGTTGAGGCAGGGAAAGGAAGAGTCTTCCTGCTAGTCCCCAAATCAGTGAAAATCTGCTTCTGTGTTGGATTTTCCTATATCTCTTCTCTCTTCTGAGATCAGTGCTAGGATACTTAGAAGGCATGTCAGGGAGATGAGATGATTTTGAGGCATATTACTGAAATTTCCATCATCTGTTCTTCTGCAGGACAGAGACAAACCAGTCTCTTACTGTCCACTGGAGCTTTTCCCAAGCAGAGCTGAAATTCAGCAGTATTCTGTCACTCCTTTTATTAGCAGTCAATTAATGTTTATGCTGACATTTGATAACAGATATTGCAAGGAAAAATAAAATGACCTATATTTCATGGTAAATGAAGTTGTTCATTTACAGTATGGTCATATGTATTTCTTTCAAATAATTTTAAAGAGTTAAAATTAAGAGGTTAAAAAGGACTTAAATATATAAAAGCTTTATCTAAAAGCTGTGGCCAAGAGAAATATTCAGATATACAGAGCTTTCTCATCTATGCCAGTGTAAATGTGTAAATCAGCATGAAAAGTTCAGTAGCCAAAGGAGTTATAATGATGCTTGGCTAAATCCAAAGAACTTCACGTCACTAACTCCTACATCAATTCTACATATCAGCTGACAACAGGCAGCAGGCTCAGTATACATTTAATAAATACATGTTATAGCATTCATTGTGTATTACATTTTCTCTGCAGAAAAGATAAGCCAGAAGCATGAAACAATTTAATGGAAATGTGTGGCCAGACAGGTTTGCAATGAAGTAAAGAAGGACTAGAACAAATGGTGCTTCATTGTACCTTTCAGAGTATTTCAGAGTAGATTTCCTTTAATGCAGGAAATCTATAAATAATACATGAATTAAAGAACATATACTGTATCTTAAAATTAAGATATCTTAAAATTAAGAGATGTAGAACATTGTCAAATGAAAATGGTCTCCTGCTACCAAAGACTGTAAACACTGAGGTGAAGCCAAGATATTTATTTTCTAAGTTATTGATTTTATGACAAAATTTTATTACAATGACTTTATTTCTAATAGACAAAATGACAGATGTAAATTTAATAATTTTATGTGATGTATGTCGATGTAGTAAATTGATAGAAGCTTACACTGTTATCATTACCCTACTATGTATGGATTGGCTAAAACGCAAATAACAGCTACATCTGGCCTTCTAGACATTCAAAGACTGATCTATGAACAGAAGCAGAGTTTTATCCCTATTATTATCACTTATGTTGACAATTAATAGATTTTTTCCATTAGTTGAAATCATTTTTGTTAATTAATATTTCTGCTGCAAGATTGTATGGCATAGATTAAATAGCTACCTGATTTAAAGTACCTTAAATCTTTATAGGCTATTCAAATAACTGAACACAGCGTCGGAGGGTGGGGAAAGCACAAAGCGCAATGTATCTTTCTTAGAACAAATAAACAGACAATGAGAAGATGTAGGAAAATATAATCGTAGTAGACCACAACTCATCTAACTGCATGTGACCTTATATACCAGCCAACAAGGTAACAGTCAGGGAAGAAATTTATTTCCTTGCATTACCAGAATACAGGAATACCAAAGAATGAACTGTGATTGTGAGAATGACAAAATTTTTTCATTGTCTGCATGTTCTGAGGCTAATATTTAGTTAAACAGTGGAACAAAAATGTGTTTTCTGTTATCTGTATAATCTTGATGGAATTCTCACTGATTTCAATTAGATTTTGCATTCAGGGGAGGAGGAAAACACAAAGCAGAATTAAGCATTTTCTGCTGTTTTGCATGAGTTACACCGTTTTTAATTCTGCAGACCACTATAAGATGGCACAGAATGTACTGATGGCAGAATGTTTAGTAACAATATGATTTATAATATAACATTTTCAAGGAAAATATTGCTTGCAAAGTACACATTTCAACTTAAGCAGGACAGATTCAGGATAGACAATACTGGAACAATATGATAAACTTCAGAATAATGAGAATGCTATTAAACAGGTTTTTGGTTGTTTGTTTTTAAATCAATGGTACATAAAACATTATCCAATCTTCTCACAGTGACTAATCAAGTTATGCTCATGATATTCTATAGAGACAAACTTTTACACACATTTAATAAACACAAAAGGTTGGAATAATATCATTCAGTTTTACTCATCATATGGTAAATTTATGAATATGATAAAGCTGTCAGTTCAGAGGTATGTGCTAGCAATGACATGATTATTACAGTTACTATTAGATAACCTAAAGATTTCAGATGTGACACCATCTTGTGTATACTGAGTATCTTGGCATGAGTTTTTTGCCAAATCTTGTCATGGCAACTCCTTCCATAATTTCCACAGGATGCCCACAAGAGCACTGACTTCAGCACAAAGCACGCCATGCACTTCCACTTCCTCTCCAAAGAGAAGGAAGAGCTTCTTGTCTTACATGTAACAACTTAGAAGTTAGGGAATTTACCCAGGCAATGAGAAACTAAGGTGCTGTTCTTTGAGTTGGTTCACATGCACAGCTACAATCTTCTAGAAGATTCTTCATAGAGTCACAGAATGCAAAGAATGGCTAGGCTAGAAAGGAATTCTGGAAGTCATCTGGTTCTAGGGACACCTAGAGCCATTTGCCTGGGACCATGTCCAGATGGCTTTGCAGTATCTCCAAGGAGTGAGAATTAACAACCTCTTTGGGTAACCAGAACGTAGCTCTGTCTTTGTTCTTTCCATCAGGTATTGATATACATTGATGAGATTCCCCATGAGCCATTTCTTCTCCAGGTTGAACTGTCCCAGCTCTCTCAGCCTTTCCTCATAGGAGAGGTAATCCAGTCCCTTAATCATCTTCATGGCCTTTATCTGGACTCTCTCCAATATGTCTATGTTTTTCTTGTGCTGGGAAGACCAGTTCTGGACACAGCACTCTGGCTGTGGCCACAGCAATGAACAGAAAGGGAAGATCACATCCCTTGACCTGCTGGAAATGCTTTGACTAATGCAGCCTAGGATACCATTACCCTTCTTTGAAGCAGGGGAAGACTGCTGGTTTATGTTCATCTCAGTGTCCACCAGTACATCCAGGTCCTTTTTGGCAAAGTTGCTTCCTAGCTGGGTGCATTGGTGCCAGGGGTTGTTCCTCCACAGGTGCAAGACTTTGCACTTCTCTTCATGGAAGTCCATAAGGTTCCTGTCAGTCCATATGTCCAGAATGTCCAGTTCCCCCGGTACAGTTTAATATCTTAATCAGTGACAGACAGTGGGATCGAGTGCACCCTCAGCAAGTTTGCAGATGACACCAAGCTGAGTGGTGCAGTTAAAGCAATAGAAGGAAGGGATGCCATCCAAAGGGACGTGGACAAGCTTGAGAAATGGGCCTGTGTGAACCTAATGAGGTTCAACAAGTCTAAGTGCAAGGTGCTGCACCTGGGCCGGAGCAAACAAAGACAAGAGAACAGACTGGGAGAAGAACTCATTGAGAGCAGCCCTGCAGAGAAGGATTTGGAGGTTCTGGTGGATACAAAGCTTGACATGAGCCAGCAGTGTGTGCTTGCAACCCAGAAGACCAACTGCATCCTGGGCTGCATCAACAGTGGAGTGGTCAGCAAGTCGAGAGAGGTGATTGTCCCCCTCTACTCTGCCCTTGTGAGGCCCAACTTTGGAGTACTGAGTCTAGGTCTGGGGCCCCCAGCACAAGAAGGTTGTTGATCTGTTAGAATGGGTCCAGAGGAAGTCCATGAAGCTAATCAATGGACTGGAGCACCTTTCCTATAAAGAAAAGCTGAGAGAGCTGGGGCTGTTCATCTTAAAGAAGAGAAGGCTCCAGGGTGCCCTCACGGCAGCCTTTCAGTACTTAAAGGGGATTTATAAAAAAGCTGGATAGCAATGCTTTGCTCGATCAGATAATGACAGGACAAAGGGGAATGGTTTTAATCAAAAAAGGGGAGATTTAGATCTGAGGTTAGGAAGAATTTCTTTACTCAGTGGGTGGTGAGGCACTGGGACAGGTTGCCTAGAGAGGTTGTGGATTCCTGGAGGTGTTCAAGACCAGGCTAGATGAGGCCCTAAGCTACCTGATCTAGTGGGTGTTGCCCCTGGCCATGGCAGGGGGATTGGAACTATATGATTTTTAATGTCCCTTCCTACCTGAGCCATTCTATTCTACGATTCTATGATGCCAGCACAGCCCTCTGGTATATCCACCACTCCTACCAGTTTTATATCTTGTCCTGGAGATTATTTACAGAATTAGCTGTTCCATCCTCTTCCCAGATATATCAAATTTTGGCTTGTATTTCTCTGGGGTTTCTTTCTATCCCTTCTTGAAGACAGGAATAGCATTTTCTTTCCCCCAGAAAACATGAAGCAATTACATTAGATTTTGGCTGATGTACATAATGAATGGTGTGAGTGCTTGGTGGATGTTGGGAATTTCTGTATGGGGCATCTGAGCTCTTATTTGCTGTGTCTTACTGCTTGCAATGTGAGTATGTTGAACTTTATAAATGCACTTAGGCAGGATCAGTGGGATAACCCCACTGAAAGAAATACAAAGAAAAAAAAGGCAATTTCAAAGGTACCATTCCTGCAGTCTTTCAGAATTCATAACTCCCACTGTGACTTCAGCAGGAGTTTTCTGTATTGAATAGCTCAATGATCAGAAGATAATATTTTGTTTTGACCTATAATCAGTTTTTCTTCAGTTATAATAGTAGACATTAAAATCTCAGTGTTTCCTACTTTGTGTTATTTCCTGTACATTTCATTCACAGTATATCCTATACTTATAGTCAGAACTCACACAATAAATGTAACTATTACGAGTGGTAAGTAGTTCTCACTTCTTCAAATACTACACATAAATATATTATTATGTCTATAACCAGGACAAATATTTTAATAGGTTGCTTTTAATTGAGTCTAGAATATTTGTTACCATAATCATCTGTGAACATTTGCAGGTGCAGACCAGAAGACTGCATGACAGAAAAATTCAATTTCTTCTTTAGTACCCTAATTTTCATAAACACATAAGCTTTCTTAAATACAGAGAATGTGAATAAGTTTGTTTTATATGTAGACAGTAGTGAAAAGACCAAGTAAACTTTTATGCAGCGGGTTACAAGGAAATGCACTGGAGGGACATTACTGTGAGTGATAACTCACAATTAACTAAAAACACTGCATTTCGGTTTCACAGGGGAAATGGAAGTGGGGATTAGAAGCTGAATGAGGTTTTGCAAATTGGTATGACTGGGAACACTGTTAGCTTTCTGTGGATCTGAGGAGCTGGATCCCAGTGCTAACAAAGTGAATGAAAAGACCCCCACTGAATTCAGAGGATCCAGGGATAGCTTCATGAAAAGGAGCAAAATCTGTTTCATTCACTTCAGCTGTAATTGGTCCAGAGAGAACAGGTACCTTTGCACAAGGAGATTTGTTTGATCTTTAAATTTCAAGAATTTTTAGAGAAAAAGTTCACAATCAGATCAATAGTTTTAACTGTTGAAGTCATTCCTAGAGACACAAATAAATGACAAGGATACTAATATTTTAGAGGGAATGTTACATTTTCATGAATGTGCATCCAAATACAGTTTTCTGTATTCTGTCCTTCTCAGCCTGTATGTAATTGCCCTTTGCTATTGCCACTGTTCAGTAAGAGTAACAGAAGTTGCGGAATTTGTTATGGAAAGCCTATATAAGGACCCCCCTCCCCCCAAAAAAAAATATATATATATAAAAAAAAAAGCCTATAATCTAGTTTTGGACAACAGTTCTATTTCAAACTCAAAATGCAACTGAGAAATCTATTTAACTAACCATATATTGACTATTTGGATTTTTGGCCCGAAAAATTCACTGGGAACATGTGAGACTCTAAAACAAAGTCTCACTCTTCCATTACAAATTATATATAATAATTAACTTACAGTTCAGTGTGCCCTTTAAAACTATGTATGTGACTATTAAGAATCGGAAAAAGAAAGTAGTAACACAGGAATACGAGTAATTTATGTTTTGTTTAGTTTTAATTACTATTTCTGAGGATTTGTTTTATCGTATATATACACCATACTTAAAAACAGAAATTTGCAAATGCACATGTACACTAGGACCATCATAATCATTGTTTTCCATTTAGAAAAACTGCCCTAGTGTTGTGAGTTATTCTGAGGATTTTACATATTTAAAGCAGATGTACTAGAGATATACATTAACCATAGCTGTATCTGGGTGTGCTCATTCTTTGAGCTAGATTGGAAATGCAAGACACTTACAATATAGAAGGACATAGATATATCATAAATGTGATAGCAAGCACAACAAAAAGGCAAACATCTGCATTAAAGGAGTAGAATGAGTTCTAAATACTAACTCTGCTCAGAGAAGCTGTGGATGCCCCATCCCTAGAGGTGTTTAATGCCAGGTTGGATGGGTCTTTGAATAACCTGGTCTAGTGGAAGCTGATCTTAAGTGATTTTTTTTTTTTTTTTTCGTGCGTGTGTGATTTTTTTTGTTTGTTTTTAATCCAACATTACACCATTTTTAAAGTTACCTATTCTTACTGGATAAACTTGCTCTAATTGATGAACTAGTCCAAGCAATAAAATACCATCTCAGTATTATGCATATTAAAAATAATACTACTAAATATGATATATAAATACACACAGTACAGATGATACATAAAAACAGTCACTCAGTAAAGGTGAGGACTATTGTTTATAAGCTAGCTTCTCCTAATGGTGGGTAAGGTTGAAAGAGTATCATACCTTTCAATTAAATAGATGAAAAAAGTTAGAAAAAAATATCTCGATCACAAATAAATTTAACATTTTCATTATTTTCCTGACAAGTGAAAAATAGATAAACCTCAGCATGGAATTCTGCATGCTACCCACATTGTATATTTATGGTTAATTATAGAGAAAAAAATAAAAGAAATAACAGACTTTTTTCTCAAAAATATAAATGAAAAACAGATGTTATTATTGCTTATTTGGAATACTGATTTACATGCAGACAACTTTGGATCAAGTCATCCTCCTATTTTAAGATTAAGATTACATTTGTCATTAAAAAAACAACAAACAACAAAAAACTACATACATTTCTAATGAGCATAAATGCTTGGGGGGGGGGGGAGTGATTAAAGGACTATCAAGACACTTCAGTCATTTCTGTTGTTAGTTTTTCACCTTTTTTTTTATGAGTAGGCAAAAAAAAAAATTAGAGAGTCAGCTTTTTTTTTTTTTTTTTTTTTTTCTGTTTTTGGTGAGGGTGTGGTGGTTTTTACCCATCTGGGCAGCTGAACTGTACCACAACCACTCTCTCACTCCCTCAGAAAACAGACTCAGATAAGTGAGATTAGTAAAATTTATTGCCTAATACTCACAAGCTAGAGAAGTAAGAAACTGAAAGCAAAATAATACATCTTCCTCACATCCACCTTCTTCCACCTCCTCCCCTCAAGCAGTGCAAATGAATGGGGAAATAGGGACTGTGGTCAGTCTACGGCACTTCGTCTCCACTGCTCCTTCACAGTCACTCTCTGCCCCTACTCCACGTGGGGTGCCTCCCACGGGATGCTGTCCTTCCTGAATTGATCCTGCGTGGGCTGCCCACAGGCAGCAGCCCTTCAAGAACTGCTCCCACACAACTCCGTACCATGGGGTCCATCCCCCAGGAGCAAACTGCTCCAGCACGGGTCCCCCATGGGCGGCAGCTCCCCCCAGACCCCCTGCTCCTGCGTGGGCTCCTCCACGGGCTGCAGCATGGAGATCTGCTCAGTGTGGGACCCATGGGCTACAGGGGTACAGCCTGCTCCACCAGGGGCCACTCCACAGGCCTCAGGGGAACTGCTGCTGCCTGCTTGGAGCACCTCCTGCCCTTCTGCACTGACCTGAGGGTCTGCTGGGCTGTTTCTCACACTCCCCTTTCTCCTGTCTGCTGTTGTGCAGCAGTTTTTTCCCTTTCTTAAATCTGCTCTCACAGGGGTGCAAACAACATCACTCTCTGGCTCTGCTTTGACCAGCAGACAGATCCCTTTAGAGCCAGATGGAGCTTGCTCTTAAGTAACACAGGGCATTTCTCACAGAGGCCACTCCTGCAGACCTCTGCTACCAAAACCTTTCAATGAAAACCCAATACAGAGGGTTGGAGCCTTCAAACTAATGAATATTTTGTATGTGCTTGTTCTCTGAAAAAATTACTATTGCGGTTTTCATAATATGTAAAGTGAAACAATTCTGTCAAGAGTAGTAACTCAAAATTCCCTTTACTATGGTAATGAGATAACTTTCTTGCAAGTTGAGAATCCCCAAACTTAAATGCAATCTGCAGCTGTCAATCAAGGGCAAAATTTGTTTTATATAGTCTCATACCTCTGGAAAAGCCCTTTAATTAACATCTTGTAGTGTACCCTAGCCACAACCTGAGTTATGGGACAACAGAAGCAGGCCAACATAATCATTTCTTCCTCAAGTTCTGTGATTTTTTTTTTTTTTTTTTGGCAGGATCAGGGAAATCCAGCCTAAGAAAACTGAATTTACTGAATTTAACTGGAATTTGAAAGCAGTCTGAAGACTGTACATACAACAGAAATTTCTATACATACTTGGTGTCTGGCATTGGTAGCCCTTGTCTGCCCTTTACAATTTTGCTTTCTTTTGCTGCAATGTCAGAGACAGCTTTTTGAAAGACTTTGACTTAAGCATGCTCATGAAAGTAAACTCTCAAATTAAAGTGTATTTCCTTTGCAATTTCAGCTGAATACATATACATATATATTTTGGGCAGTTCTTTGATGTGATGCAGTGCTGTATATTATTAACCAGTTGTTAGGTTTTGTTTTTCTTCTATCCACAAAGACTGCATAGTTAGACTTTGTCAAAGAGCTTGTGTAAGAACACAGTTATAATGAAACAAAAATGAGACCCCTCCAGTTACAAAATAAAACCCTGAAACCTTATGTATGTGTTTATTCCATAGGAAAAAAAAAAAAAAAAAAAAAAAAGTAGAAAGAAGAAAAAATATTATTTCATTACAAAACATTATAACATGGTGTTTTTATTACAATGATCTAGCCATCATTTATAGTACAAGTACATACAGTTATCCAAAATATCAGTAATGAATAAGTTTGAATCAGTTAATGAATAAGTTTAAATTAATGTTTTTGTTAAACAAAGCTTCAAACAATAGCTCTTTCACTTCACAAGCATTAGATTGGTTTCTAAGGGAATTACCAAGTTGTTCACAATTTAAAGGTGAATTCACAGTTTACTGTGTATTAGTAGATCTATTCACTATGTGTATTTTTTTTTTTTTTTCCTACTACATAATGTAAACCTTTCTTTTTTTTTTTTTTTTTTTTTTATAAAAAAAAAAAAAAAAAAAAAAAAAAAAAAAGTTTGCTCATCACAGACTGCCCCAGAAAACAAATAAAATTGCAACCTTTGGAAAATTCTTTACGTCCTTTGTGGGGTTTCATTTCCTTTGAAGTCTATTCAGTTCCAGTTTTGCTGTTGACAGTTAAAACATGGTACTGCTCTGATCAGAACAGATTACCAGACAACCCTTCACATTCTGTTCCCCTGTTATTATTCTGATACTTGTCATCATGTTTTTTCCCATATCTTTTTCACAGTCTCCTTAAAAAAAAAAAAAAAAGCTGTGCATATTTTTACATCGCTGTGCTTCATTCTGCAGACCTGCTGTAATAGTTGGCCCTTAAAGGCCTTAAAGGGAAAGTAATAGCACTAACCATTTGGTTAAGCCATTTGCTGTTATGTGGTTTACAGGAGAGATGAAAGACAGGAGAAAATAGTATTAAGATGGAATAGACAAAATGTCCTTCTGCTGTGACACGCCTTCAAAGGAAGGCTATAAACCAGAAGGATTATTTTGTTGATTACAACGTACTCCAAATGTCATTGTGTAACACCTCTAGTCACTAAGTACAGTACCTTACACTCATCAAAGTGATAAAAATAACTTTTATTATAAAATTAGATAAAAGCCCAGCAAGCAAAAAAAGTGCAGTATTTTATAAGGTTTATTAAATTCACCTGTCTTAGAAGCTTTTTAAAAATATATTTTATAAAGGCTTATTAGTCAGTTCCCATTTTCCCTTTCATTATGAGGAACAATGTGTCTTCAGAGAAAGGCATAAAAGAGTGATTGTTTCTGGCAGTGCACTGATACATCCATCTCACAATATTTGGTCCAATACAGTGTATATGAGGAAGAGGAGAGAAAACAAGGAGTGTGTATGCCTAAATGTGTGTGGATAAGTAAAAGACACAGGTGTGTCTTTTTTTTTTACAGACTGTAAATAACATTTACATTTAATAATATTTACAGACTGTAAATAACACAACATTATGTTGCTAGAGTGTATCAGAGGTATAAATACATTTATCAATAAAATAAAATTACTCTTAAAGGAGCTTTATTATAGAATAACTGAGAAGGAGAGAATTATCTCCACATTGTCTCCTGGAAGTGAGTGCATAACTTCCTACAAGATTACGATCTGCTTTCTTTACCTGTAAATGTAAACTATAAAAAGATGGGATTAAAAATAGAGGATTACAGTAAGTAGTTTTCTCTTTCATGGAACTATATTTGTGTCAACATTTAAAATCTAAAATCGCTAGGACTCTGTTGCATCATAGCTGAAGTCCACTACAATGAAGTTTCTGTAACTGAAACAAAACACATTATTGGCACTCTCATAAAAATCTGATAGTTTTTGTTTTTAAGACTTTATTTAAAACCTTCTAAAAGCTGCAGAGAGCTGTTCTGAGGAAACAGAAACCCCTGAATTTCTGAAGTCTGTATTGTTCACTTTTGTAATTGATAAGCTTTTTCTTCCAAAAGTAGTTACAAATTCTGAATTTCAATATCCCAGAAAATAACAAACAAACAAAAAACACACCAAATCCAACAAGTGTGTTTTAGTGCTTTCAATTATCTGCTTTTTCTGTGTTCAACCCTGTGTTTTTCCATCCTCAGTTGGATTCCTTGCTTCCATCCATTCAATATAAGTGCTAATGGATTAATTCCAGACCTTCCAGTTAGGTTTGTCTGCTACTATTCACTATCATCCAAATACATGTGTATACATATACACACAGTAAGATCACAAAAAAAATATTTAATTATCAAAATTGTTAATATAAATCTCTACATTTGCAGAGTTGCTTACTTCCTTATTTCACTACAATTTCATTCCTTTAAGATTTATTTATTTATTTATTTTTTCTTAAAGAAGTTCATTATATGCTATAATCTATCATTTTATTGTTAAGAATTCACATCACTGGTCAGGTTTCTTAACTTCTGTATTATTCTGGAACACCTGAGAGACAGTGAAACTATTGTGGTTCATTGTTTTCAGAATATGTTGTGATTCTTCTGTGTGCACTTTAACACCTTTAACACCTAAGAACATTGCAACAATGGCTGGACCAGATGAGTTTTGTTGAATAAGAAAGGACATGACCAAAGGATTGGAAGACTCCCTTATTTGGTTTCAGAGCCCTTCTGAAGAAAGATCTTTGTTAGGTAATTTCCATTGCCACTTCACATTTCAGTAGGTAGCTCTTCTGATGAAACTTATCCATGCACAAACCATTTACTTTTGCTTTATGCAGGAACTAGGATTTGTTCTTTTTAAATAAGTGACTGTTTAAAGGCTTATGAAATGAAGGCTTAGAAATTAATGTATCCTAATGGGTTTATTTTAGTTTGTATTCCAAGAAAAGGGTTAAATCACACAAATATTATTTTCATATACTTAATGTACTATTAAGTTATACAGTGTTCCTATTCCTTCCTCTCCTTTCTCCTCTCCTCCCTTTTTCTCTCCTCTGGTGATTTAAAGAACTAGGTTTCTGGGAAAACAATCAATCAAACAAACAAGCTAAACGTGATAGTGCAAGAATAAAACTATTTTAGAATGATTCAAATAATAATGCTAGTAACCATCCATTTTATTTTATTTTATTTTTTTTTTTTGCATGAATAATTGTGACTGAACTGCTACAGCTATCTAGCAAGTGCTATGGGTACCATCTTTGAACATGATTAAAAGCCCCTTGAAACCAAAGGAGTAATATTTTGTCCTAGTTTTGGCTGGGATAGAGTTAATGTTCTTATTAGTGGCTGGCATATGTGATGCTTTGGATACAACAGAAAAATAATGCTGCTAACACACTGATGTTGCATACTAAAGTTAAGTACTTTTCAGCTTCTCCTATGATTTTATGATTGCCTTGCCAGTGAGAAGGCTGGGGGTGCACAAGAAGTTGGAATGGGACAGAAGCAGGACAGCTGGCCCAACCTGACCAAAGGGACATTCCATAATATACAAAATCATGTGGAACAGTAAAAACTGGGAGGGTTGGCTGGGGGTGGGGCCACTGTATAGGGACTTGCTGGACATTAGTCAGCAGGTGGTGAGAAATTGCAGTGTGCATCACTTCTTTGGTATACATTATTAATATTATACTATTTTCATTCATTTTCTGTCCTATTAAACTGTCTTTATCTCAACCCATGAATTTTACTTTTTTCATCTGATTCTCTCCTCCATCACACCTGGGGAGAATGACCAAGCAGCTGTGTGGTGCTTACCTGCCTGACAATTAAACCACAACATATTTTTAACTGCCTTCAATGGACTGCAGGTCATGTTCACAGTCAACAGTAGTTGTGGGTACTTATTCTCAACCTTCCAAGGATACTCAGCAAATAGCAGAAGCAATTTATAGCTTCCTGACTGGAAGATGGAAATAAATAAGTAAATAACAAAATGTTGTAGTTTGAGACATTAAATTCTTCAAGAGGAGTAGAAGCAAAATTTGCTTTCAAAGGTGCATTTCCAAGACTGAAGTTGGTTGGTCAGCCCCTCCCCCCTCCCCCTCCTTCCCCTTGCATCCATTTTGCCAATTTGCAAAGTGTTAACAACAGTAACTTTATAACTGAGTTGAATCCCCAACCTGTTCTTTGTGTCACCAACCTGTTCTTTGTGTCATGGAATAAGTGTGCCATGAGAAATTCTGTAATTTGTGTCAGATGGGTGATATCTAAGAAATGTCCTGCCCCACAGTCTCCATGGAAACACAATTGTTCAAACAAAATACCTGCGTAATCAATAAGATTATATTAATTTAGAGCTAAATTAAGCACTGTAGAGTGTTACAAGATACAGAAGTAAAACAAATGTTTTTGTTCCTGTTACTGAAGGATAATTCTGTAAGGACCAAGATTGTCAGGATTCATCGCTCTTCTAAAATAACTTCTATTTTTCATGCCATCCTTTCTTTAGGGCTTTATTTCTTTATGGAATCAATGAACATGATATTATACAATGTATCTTTTTGGCTAAATTCAAAAAGCATTAACTCCTCTGAAGACTCTAGAGAACATGAGCTTGAGAAGAGTTGCTTCTCGACACTGAAGGACCATTGAACATATAAGATCATGAATCCTTCTGTCAGAGTATTGCCTAGGAAGATTTAGTATTTTAAAAATGATAAGTTTAGAGTTTGACCTACCAAACAGAACATCAGGAAAGGGATGTCTGCTAGAGTCACTGCTTCACAGTAGAAGTGAATGTCTTCTGTCTTCTATGTCTGTTCTCACTGATTAATCCTAGTAATGCATTTTGTCCTTGGACATGACCATTACTTATGAAAAGGTAATTAGCAAGAGGTACTACGAAGCATATATTTCTGATTGAATTCGGAAAGATGAGAATTTGACATTGCTATGACTTAAGGCTAACTTGCCTTGTATGATACTGAAAATGATTGTTTCTTGCTGTTGGCTACTTAGTTACACAATACAACTTTTGAATTCTCTAACCTTAATACATTGAATGTATGAAAGACATGTATTTAAAAATGAGTAATTATGTATTTCAGTAAATTTAATTTATTTTTTTTTTCTTTGAAAACTATGTAGGGGCTAATTATAATATAGAGATGTTGATCTTATCTGGCTGCTAGTTTCCTACCCAGCTTCTCTCTTACTCAAGGGAAAAAAAAATAAAATAAAAAAGCTAATGGGTCAAGATAAAGACAGACAGATCACCTACTGTTGTGGTTTCACACTGATAGGTAGCTAAGCTCCACCTCGCCAGTCTCTCAACTCCCCCTCTTCATGGCATAAAGCATGCTTACCACAGGACAGGGTCTTCCTGCTATCTTCAGGACAGGGACTTCACTCACCAATTACTGTCATGGGCAAAACAAACTCAGCATACGGGAGATTAATGTAATTTATTGCCAACCACTTACAGACCAGAGCAGTGAGAACTAAAAGCAAACTAAAAATAACTTCCCACCCATCCACTCTCTTCTACATCTCCCGCCTGAGTGGTGTGGAGGAATGGTAGCTGTGGTCAATCCCTAATGTTTTGTCCCTGCTGCTCCCTGAAGCACCTCCTCCCCCTCCCTCTTCACTGAGCTTGGTGTCTGCAGTGCTGTTTCTCACTCCTCTCTCTCCCAGCTCCCATTATGCAGCATTTTTTCCCCTTAAATATTATCTCAGAAAGGTGCAAACAACATTGCTCACTAGCTCAGCTCTAGCCACTGTCGGGTCCCTTTTGAAGCCAGCTGGAGATGGCTCTGATCTGACATGGGGCAGCTGCTGGGTTCTTCTCACAGAGACCACCTCTAAAGCCCCTCCACTACCAAAATAGTGGCATGTGAAACCAATACACTTACCAATTATTGTCATGGGCAAAGCATTTTCCACTTTGGGAAAATAATATGTTGTCAATTAAAATAGTTGTGGATGTTGAGAAACCGTTGTGGTTTAACCCTGGCAGGCAGATAAACACCACACAGCTGCTTGCTCTCCCCAAGTGGGATATGGGACTGTTTGTTACATAAAGCAAAAACCGCACAGACAAGCAAAGCAAAGCAAGGAATCTATTTGCTGCTTCCTGTTGACTTCTGTATTCTCCATGTGAGTCAAGGAGAAAAATAATGTTACAGTTGATCACTATATTAGGTGTCAATGGCAAGGAGGTAGCAGGAGGGGTGCACAGGTGTTCTCTGAGGAGAGGTCAAGGCTGGCTTCTGCTGGACAGACAGTTCCAAAGACAAGCAAAGCAAAGCAAGGTATCTATTTGCTGCTTCCTGTTGGCAGGAGAGGTTCAGACATTTCCAGGAAAGCAGGGCTCATCATGTGTAACAGTTATTTGAGAAGACAAATGTCATCACTCCGAACATTCCCACTTCCTCCTTCTTTACCCCAGTTTTTATCATTTTGATCGTGATGTCATATGTTACAGAATATCCCTTTGGTCCATTTCAGTCAGCTGTCATCATTATGTCCCCTCCCATTTTCTTTTGCATCCCTAGCCTCCTTGCTGACAGGGCAGCATGAGAAGCAGACAAGTCCGTGACTCTGTGTAAGCACTGCTCAGCAATTGGTGCATTATCACCATTATTTTCATAAATAAATAAATAAATAAAATCCAAACAACATCATATGAGCATCTACAAAGAAAATTAATTATATCTCAGCTAAAACCAGGACATTAACAAAGACAGATTAAAATCAACAAGCTCCCATCCTCGCCTTTTTCCCCAGGCTCAATTTCAGTCTTTCTTTGCCAAATCCTCTATCCCTCTACCCTGCTCAATGCAGCACAGGGAGGTGGATAATGGCAACTGTGGTCAGTCCATAACAGTTCCTCTCTGCCACACCTTTCCCTTTTCCAGAACAGTTTATTCTCATGGACCTCACTTCCTTCATAACATATCCACCTGTTCTGGCATAAGGTACTCCACAGGCTGTAGGGAAATACCTACTCCACCACTACTTCTCCATACACTGCAGAAGAATTGCTTCTGACTCCTTTTTCTCTGACTTTGGTATTTTGGTATTTGCTAGACTATCCCTCACCCCTCCCCCTCCCAGACACACACCTTGTTTTTCCTCACTCCTCACATTACTGTTCAGCATTTTGTCCATTCTCACTTATATTTTCCCCAAGGCACCATGACTTTGGCTGCTGAGCCCAGCCATACCCTGCAGTGGTGCTGTTGGAAATATCTGGAACTCACTGCGTGCATCACAGGGCAGCCCTGGCTTCTCCTTACAGTGGCCCCCTGCAGCTCCCATGGCCAACACCATGATACTCAACAGAAGGGCCAAAAAGAAAATAGCCTTAGCTCCCCAGAGAATCCCTAGAACAGGCAGTTCCTCACCCCAGCCTTCTGTGGACATACAGAGGCACATCTCACTTAGTCCCTGTGGAGCTGGAGGTGTGAGGGAGAATTTCTGGGCTGGTGCAAAGTTCCCACCTTGTCTGCCCAAGTGTGAGGGGAAAGCAGGGTGAAAATCAGCTTTGTAGCTACTGCAGTCATCACTAGCTGCTGTGATGGGGAGTTCATTCAAAGGAGGATGTTGCCACTCTTTGCAGTGGGTTTCTCTGCAGGGTTTTTCTTTCCTTTACCTCTTCAACATTGTTCCATCTTTTCCTCTGTGGTATGAGATCATTGCTCTATGTTCACCAGGATACAGGTGCAGGCTGTAGACATTTGAGTTTTAAACTATTGTGCCAGGCATGCCTGTCTGTGTGCCCAAAGAGTCATAGAAGGGTTCCAGTTGGAAGGGGCCTTTCAATAATCATCTAGTTCCAACCCCCCCTGCCATGGGCAGGGACACTTCCCACTATACCAGGTTGCTGAAAGCTCTATCCATCCTGGTCTTAAACACTTCCAGGTATGGTGCATCTGCAACTTCTCTGGGCAACCTGTTCCAGTGTCTCACCATCTTCACAATAAAGAACTTCTTCCTAATCTAAATCTACCCTTTTGGAGTTTTAAACCATTATCCCTGGTCCTGTCACTCCACTCCCTGACAAAGAGTCTTTTCCCAGCTTTCCTGTCCTACAAAGACTCACCTCAGAGTACTGAGGGAGTTAGCAGACATTATAGCTGGACCCCTCTCAACAATTTACCAAAGGTTGTAGATGTCTGGGGAGGTTTCTGCTGACTGAAAGCTAGACAGTGTTACACCCATCTATAAAAAGGGAGTGAAAGAAGAGCCAGGAAACTACAGATCTGTTAGTCTAACCAGTGCCTGGAAAAGTTATGGAGAAGATTGTCCTGATTGTTATTGAAAGACAGTTAAAAAACAAAGCTATTATCCGGCATAGTCAAAAAGAATTCGTCAAGGGAAAGCCATGTCTTAGTAATTTGATCTCCTTCTGTGATAAGGTGCTTGGTGGATGAAGGGAAGGTGGCAGCAGATGTAATCTTTCTGGATTTTAGTAAGGCTTTTGAAACTGTCCCTCACAGTATTCTTCTGGACAAATTGTTCAACTGTGAGACAAACAGGTTGATTCTACACTGAGTGATTAACTGGCTCAACAACCTCTCTACAACTTCCAGAGGAGGGACAACGGACAGGGAGGTGCTAATCTCTTCTGTCTGGTAACCAATGATAGAATGCAAAGGAACAGCACAAAGCTGCACGAGGGGTGGTTCAGCCTGGAAGCTCATGAAAAACAAACAAACAAACAACAACAACAACAACAAACTGTAAGGATGTTCAAACACTGGAACAGGCTTCCTAAGAGATGGTTGAAACCATTCTGTTCTGTTCTGTTCTGTTATTCTATTCTATTCTATTCTATTCTATTCTATTCTATTCTATTCTATTCT
>CM021731.1:172972319-172993360 GCA_011075105.1 Heteronetta atricapilla
CTATTCTATTCTATTCTATTCTATTCTATTCTATTCTATTCTATTCTGTTCTGTTCTGTTCTGTTCTGTTCTGTTCTGTTCTGTTCTACTCTATTCTTCTCCCTCCATTTTCTTTGCCATTCCCCCTCTCCCTTTTATTCTTCCTTTTCTTCTCCCATTTTATTTCTTCCTTCCTTTCTTCTCCCTTCACCCTTTCCTTTTTCTCTTCCTTTTCTTTTTCCAGACATGCCATTCGTCTACAAGATTTTCTTGTCTCTTTCCCTGCTTAGATATTCATGAGTCATAATACAACCGTGTTAATAGATCCAAAGCAAAACTAAGCATTACTCAGTTCCTGTTACTTCTGTACTCTCCATGTGAGTCAAGGAGAAAAATAATGTTACAGTTGATCACTATATTAGGTGTCAATGGCAAGGAGGTAACAGGAGGGGTGCACAGGTGTTCTCTGAGGAGAGGTCAAGGCTCTTCTGCTGGACAGACAGTTCCACAGCTCTCCTGCCACAGGACACAGCTGACTCAAGCAGTCAAGATGGTTGCAGCTCTGTGGAAACGTATTTAAGAAAGGGCAAAACTATGCACAACAGTGAAGAATGGGGAAAAAAAAGTATGAGAAAGAGCTGACCAAAGTCAGAGAAGGATGGAGAGGAGGTGCCCCAGGCACTGAAGCAGAAATTCCTCTGCAGCTCTTAGAGAATCTGACGCTGGTATAGGTGGATATTCCTCAAAGTACCTGCACCATCTTGAGAACTCCAAACTGGAGAAGATTTATCCCGAAGGCTTGTGGGAAGTACCCCCAGGGCAGCAGTGGGAAGAGAAAGGAGAAGCAGAGAGGGACTGTTATGGACTGACTGCAACCCCACGTTCTCTGTGTATGAAGGGGAATAATAAAATCAGAGAATCAGAGAATCATTAGATGGTTCGAGTTGGAAGTGATATTAAAGACCATCTAGTTCCAAGCCCCCTGCCATTGGCAGAAATGCCATCCACTAGATCAGGTTGCCCAGGGCCTCATCAGGGCTGAGAGAGCTGGTAGATATCATTGTGAGGTCACTCTTGATAATCTTAGATGGGTCATGGTGACTGGGAGAAGTTTTCAAGGACTGGAAGAAAGAAAATGCCACTCCTGTCTTCAGGGAAGGAATGAAGGAAAACCCAGGCAACTACAGGCTATTCAGCATCATCTCATTCCCTGACAAGCAGATGGTGCAGGTAGTACTGGAAACCATTTCCAGACATATGTAGGATGAGAAAATCATCAGTACTGGTCAGCATAGATTCACCATGGTGAAGTCTTTCTTGACCAACTTGATAAGCTTCTATGATGAAATGACTAGTCTGATAGATGAGGGAGAATGGTGGATATTACCTAGCTAAAACCTTTGACATTGTCCCTCATAAAATCTGCATAGACAAGTTGTTGATGTATGAGTTGGGTGGGCAGACACTGTTCAGTATTTTGTTCACAGCTTAGGAAATCTTTTCATGTATAAGGGCTTAGCACACCATGTCTGCCTGAGGTATCTCAAGTTGGGTACATAAAACTGAAGCATCAAAAATAACTTGTTACTTTGAACTGTAAAACTTGATATTATTGAATTAGGCATTGAAATGCCTACCCCAATGAAAAATGCCTTCTAGAGGGAAGTTGCTGTTGGTGAGAAATCTTTGAATTAAAAGCCTTCTCCATCTACATAAGTTTTGAAATAATTTACCGACTTCAGTGAAAACTCTAATTATATAGTATGAATGCCTGCATACATCAAAAAGCCAAGCAATTAATCAAGCCTATTACTAACTCTTCAAGCCACCCCAGCTGTATGTGAAGGAGGAGGTGTGAAAAATTAAAGTTCAGTAATCTAAAAAAAATACTCCAGCTTTATTCCTTTCTTTGTAAATTGGTAGTAGTTGTGAAGGAATCACAGTAGTATTCACTCTGTGGGTGATTTTTGAAATGGACTTTTCTGATCTAAACCCAAATTGGATTCCAAAATTGAAACACAGGTTCTATTTGGCATTTTCTGTGCCAAGAATTTTCTGAATCAGACATACCAAGTAAGCTCCAGTGATTTTCTGAGTCACGTCTGTTTGTAGTATTTTTTATAATTAAAGCTTTTGAGAGACTCAGTTCTTAGCAGCTGCACTAGACTAACTAGCAGGTGCTCATGACTCTACTTGAATTAGTTTCTGTCCTACTGTGATACCTATCTGGGCTGGAGCAAAAATAGCATCTTATCAAACTCAGAACAGATCACAATCAACTATAATCCTTGTACCAAAGAATGTGTAATCTCATTTCAATCAATGCATCAGTCTATATAGTAAGAAAAGAAGAAACCAGAGATGTCTGAAAGTACCAAAAATGTGCATGCTTACCTGTGGGAATTAGATTCATTATCCTGAAGTGTCCTGGTTTAAGTGTACAAAGTTTTGTACACTTAACTAAGCATTACAAATCTGTTATTTTTTATAGACTAAATACAAATGAATCTTAAGGAAGAATATGAAATTGAAAAAAGCATTTTGCTTTAAATTAAGAGTGTATTCCAGCTGTGAAGGACAGTTTTGGAAAGGACCTCAAAGATTAGAGGAAAAGTAGATAAAATAGCAATAGAAAAAAAAAATCCCAAAATACAAGCAACAAATAAAGTGTTAATGTCAGACGTAATGAAGTGAGGACAAACGCAGTACAGAATAACAAAAATGTATAAAACCAAAGGGTAAGTGGAAATAGGGCAAAGAGCACTGGAGTGTATTATGTAAGCAAGAACATAAAAAACTGCACTGATCTTCAGACTGAGTATGAGAACTGAAGGATGATGAGTAACAAAAAATATTCAGACGAGGTCTAAGGAATTATTAAGAGCAAAGGTGAGAGTTGGAGAGGTAGAACACTAGGAGCTGCATAAGAACATAAGGCTGCATGTGAGAAGAAAGAAGTGAATCACATGAAAGTAAAAACAAAAATTCAGGAGAGAAAACAATAAACACAGAAACAAAAGGGAATAAGAACCAGGTATGGAAATGAATGTGAAAAGAAAATAAGATACAATTTATTTCAATAAAGTAGAAAAATAAAATACAAAGTAGTTTAATATAACCTTTACATAATCTGTTATTTCATTTAGAATGTTCACCTTTCCATCCAGAAGGAAATTCACTGACAGTCTCTTACTTGAAGTCTCATACCCCTGAGGTATCAGATGACTTTTAACAGTCAGAGTTGGGTAAAGATGTTTCACATCCCTCTCTTTGATTTCTGTTCTGTCTTTCTCAACAAATTGATTGACCTAGTTTGTAAAGGAGAATTTAACACTACTGACTGAGTTTGTCCTTTTCTCTTTCTTCAATCAAATTGGCTCTTTCCCTCTTCTATTGATGAAATTACTGGTCATCCAAGTCTTTCTCTGAACACAAACACTTTATACTTTCTTCTGGATTGGCTCTTCACCTATTTGCTTTAGCCTAGATGATTCCCTTCTTTACAGAAAAAATCCCATAATCCTTGCTTGTCTTTGCAATTTAACAGATTAATTTTTATTTTTTATTTTTTTTGCATATCTCACTCTTCTGTTTCATCATTCTGTCATATTTTAATTAACTGCATAACAAATATAATAATTAGAGCAAATTAAAAGACTGAACCCAGCTTTCAAAAACAAGGCCATTCATCATTCCTGACAGAAGTTTCTTAAATTGTTTTCAAAGACCTCCATTGAGGAAAACTCCACATCTTCCACAGGTACACTCAGACTAGATATAGCATCTGAAAATAAAAACAAATTGGTTGAAGAATTAAATTTCAGGATTTTCTACCTCAGCAGTTCTAGAGAGCTCTGCTACTTGTTGCTATAGAAATTTTGACACATAAACCTTTAGGTAGAAGATTTGTAAACCTTAATTGTTTCAGAATTTTAGGAAATAGATGCACAGTAAAATAAAAATCTGATCCTCCTGTAAAATATCAAAATTTTGGCACACAAAGATGAAAATTTCAAAATTGCCACTCTGAAATATTAAGCTTGACAGTGTCAAAAAGATAACCCTCTGTTAACAAACAATAATAATAATAAAAAAAATATTCCAGGAGATAATGGTTCTTGATTGTAAAGCTTTTTCCATTGGAATAATTCTTCCATGCAGTGAAAACTAATTATTAATTATACAGCACATGTACATCAGAGAGCCACACAATTAATCAAGCCTGTTTCTGTATCTTCAGGCTGTTCCAGATGCATGTGAAAGGAATTATGACTATTTCTGACCTTACAAGTTTTGTGTCTAACCAAGCTCTTCCTTGCTGTAATTTCAGCTTTGATCTTATTTTCATGAATCCTGTGCTTGGAAAACATTTCCTTTCCTCTTCATATCACCTTTATACAAACATGAATATTATTTTTCATGTCCCTCTTTTTTTTTTTTTTTTTTAAAAAAGATGCCAGTGGTGTCTGTTTCTTCTCTCCCCCGGGCCGCCCCCCCCCCCTTTTTTTTCCCTGTCATATTTACTAGATTATTTTGGTACTTCTGTCTTGGGAGTGTTCATAGTTCATATCTTTCTTTCAATGCAATGCTCAGAGTGTTGGAAGTATTACTCCTTGTGTTTTACATGATGAAACGCTGTTCATACATCCTAATAGATGCCTTAGAAAGTTTGCCTTTTACTGCTAAGTACCTAATGAATACTGCATTATTTGAATATATAATTATTCTGTCTAACTTTATGAAAATGCATGTCTGTATTTAATTTTATCTCTATTTTCCAGGCCATTTCTCCAGTTTGTCATGAAATTCTAATTCTGTCCTTCAGCATCCTAACTGTTCATCCCTGTCTCATGTAATTTACAATAGTAATCATGTTCTCCATTTCATCAAACAGGTCATTATTAAAACAGTGCTCTAGCTTGATGGTTTGATGTTGTGGGTATCATTATTTATTGTTATTTGGAAGCTAGTGAGGGAATTCTTTATTTCTATCTCAATGCAGACTTTTATGCCAAATGATTTTAGTCGTTGATATGGTTTCACAAACTGTAAAAGGTTACAAAACTAAATGCTGTAAAGCTTCCTCCTGTCACCGGAAGTACCTGATGTTCTTCAAAGCCCCCAAAGCATGTACTAACATAATAAGTTTTCAGTATTCTCAAATACATATATATAATAATGATATTATAATGCACCATAGTTAGCTAAAGAGCTCATGTTACAAATCTATTACACTGAACAGTTTGAAAGTGTGCCTGAAATGTGAAAGTACAGATTACAATTTGAAATTACATAAAACATTTTCTATTTTAATGTTTTGTTTTACTTTTGCTTTCTTTTCTTCTTTTGCATTTTTTAGAGTGGTAGTCGTATCATCTAATCACAGAATCACAGAATTTCTAGGTTGGAAGAGACCTCAAGATCATCGAGTCCAACCTCTGACCTAACACTAACAGTCCTCCACTAAACCATATTGCTAAGCTCTACATCTAAACATCTTTTAAAGACCTCCAGGGATGGTGACTCAACCACTTCCCTGGGCAGCCCGTTCCAATGTCTAAGAACGCTTTCGGTAAAGAAGTTCTTCCTAATATCCAACCTAAAACTCCCCTGGCGTAACTTTAGCCCATTCCCCCTTGTCCTGTCACCAGGCACGTGGGAGAGTAGACCAACCCCCACCTCGCTACAGCCTCCTTTAAGGTACCTGTAGAGTGCAATAAGGTCGCCCCTGAGCCTCCTTTTCTCCAGGCTGA
This sequence comes from Heteronetta atricapilla, assembly GCA_011075105.1. Classification (NCBI taxonomy): domain Eukaryota; kingdom Metazoa; phylum Chordata; class Aves; order Anseriformes; family Anatidae; genus Heteronetta; species Heteronetta atricapilla. Next base: position 172,978,052 of record CM021731.1, read on the forward strand.
ACAAGCCCAGCTCCCTCAGCCACTCCTTGTAGGACTTGTTCTCTAGACCCCTCAACAGCTTCATCACCCTTCTCTGGACTCGCTCAAGCACCTCCATGTCCTCCTTGTAGCAAAGGGCTCAAAACTGAACACAGTACTCGAGGTGCAGCCTCACCAGAGCTAAGTACAGGGGGACAATCACTTCCCTGGACCTGCTGGCCACACTGCTTCTTATACAAGCAAGGATGCCATTGGCCTTCTTGGCCACCTGAGCACACTCCTGGCTCACATTCAGCCGACTATCAACCAATACTCCCAGGTACTTCTCCACCTAGCAGCTTTCCAACCATTCCTCTCCCAGTCTGTAGCTCTGCTTGGGGTTGTTGTGCCCCAGGTGCAGGACCCACCACTTGGCCTTGTTGAACTTCATGCAGTTGGCCTCAGCCCATCAGTGCAGCCTATCCAGATCCTCCTGCAGAGCCTTCCTACCCTCGAGCAGATCGACACACGCACCTAACTTGGTGTCATCTGCAAACTTACTGAGGGTGCACTCAATGCCCTCATCCAGATCATCGATGAAGATATTAAAGAGGACCGGCCCCAGCACCGAGCCCTGGGGAATGCCACTAGTGACCGGCCTCCAACTGGATTTGACTCCATTCACCATGACTCTTTGGGCCCGGCTCTCCAGCCAGTTTCTAACCCAACGAAGCGTGCGCCAGTCCAAGCCAAGAGCAGCCAGTTTCTTGAGGAGAATGCTGTGGGAAACGGTGTCAAAAGCCTTGCTGAAGTCAAGGTAGACCACATCCACAACCTTTCCCTCATTCACCAAGCGCCTCACTTTGTCATAGAAGGAGATCAGGTTCGTCAAGCAGGACCTGCCCTTCATAAATCCATGCTAACTGGGCCTGATCACCTGCTTGCCCTGCAAGTGCTGCGTGATGATGCTCAAGATAATCTGCTCCATGAGCTTCCCTGGCACTGAGGTCAAACTAACAGGCCTATAGTTCCCCGGGTCTGCCCTCTGGCCCTTCTTGTAGATGGGCGTCATGTTTGCTAGCCGCCAGTCAACTGGGACCTCACTCGATAGCCAGGACTGCTGATAAATGATGTAAAGCAGCTTGTCCAGCTCCTCCGCCAGTAGTATATACTGATAAAGTCCTGGACATGTCTCAATTAGTCACCCTAGCTCTCTAATCAGTCAATAAAAAGGAACAGAAGCTTATAGTGTGGTTCAGAAAATTATTTTGATGTCTACCTTAGGACATTCTGATTCAATTCTTTCCTTTGACTATAAAGGGAGCCTCGATAATTCATTTTATATCACAGATATCTACACTCATTTGAAACTCTTTCCTGTATTTTTCCATAAAAATTCCAATTTTCAGCATCCCTCTCTCTTTCTGTATGTGTCCTATCCTCGAGTCCAGAACTACCTCTTGGCTGAGCACTCAGATCTTGTTCAGGAAGGTAACATTTCTGCTCTCTTCTGTCATTACAAATGATTGAGAGAGAATCTGTCAGGACAAAAAAACAACAGGTTATCTCTTTTCTTGTCACCTTTTTACTAAAGTTAACACAATCCACGCTATAAACTTACAGCAACTAATCAAGCAGACAACCTATTTTCCACAGTACTTTTAACTAGAAATGACTGTTAAAAATTTTTGCATGTTTCACTTTCAGTTGAAATATGAGAAATAGTTGGAACAAAATCAAGGCACATTCATAAATCCATTTAATTTAAATAAAATAATGAAAGTGTCTCATAAAAGTGATTTTATGCTTTTGAGTTTAGATGCTGACAACAACATTCACGAAGATTCCAGGGGTTTCCATAATGTATTACCTGTGCTGGAGACTTTCATTTTGTTGGCAGTTACAAAATTTAAACAACTTTTATTCTATGGTATTCATTTTTACAAGGCTGTGTTGTGTTGGATATAGCATTCACATTGTAACAATATCAATAATGTGTCATACACTTTTTTCCCCCTCTGGGTATGCTTTGTATTTGATACCAGGATCTTTTTAAAAATACTTTGAAATATCTTAGATTTGTTAAATAAAAAATCCAGAATAACAAAGAAAAGTCCACCCCAACAGATTGTGTCAGTAGTAAGGTGTAGCTCTGGAAATAGATTTTTTTTTTTTTTTTCCTTTTTTATCAAATCACGTGGAAAGATTCACAAAGGAAAGACGAGTAGTTTTCAAACCTTCTCAATCTGAAGACCAAGTATGTTTTGCACTACCAGACATAGATCACTAAAAGATAGTGAAAGCCTATTGAAAATGGGCTTGTTTAATAATAATTAATAATAATAATAATTACACTTTGTGGCCCCTTAGAAGCAGTCCAGAGTCCTTGATCTGCAGAAATGACTAGAGTAATTGGTAACAGCAGTAGTTGAGTGTTTCAACAACATAAATGCTGTCAAGGAAATGCCGTTCACTTCAGTCCCTTCAAAGTGATAAAACCTGAACTCTTGTGGTAAATTGATCATAAGGCAAGTAATGCTGAAATTCACAAGCTCCAGAGGAAAAGATGTTCCCAGGAAAATGCAAATGAAAACAGTTGAACTTCTCCCATTTTCAGCAAGAAAATACTATAAATATATCTCTTTCAAAGTAATTGATCTTACAAAGTTCAGGATTCAATCAAGATTTGAGAGGTGTCTCTAAAATTATTCAAAATCTTAACATACTCATAGCTCCAAATATACCTGAAATACAAGTTCAAGATGTGTTTCAGGTGTACAAATCCTATTTCAGACATGAGTGGCTGATTACTCAGCTTCATTCATTGCAAGACGGCTGTCAAAAAGAAAAATTGTTGAAGTCAGTTCAGAAATATCTTAGTTCTCTGAGACAGAGTGAATGTCAGCTGTTTTCTAAAGCAGTTAAATTAATACAAATGATTCTGTGGCAATGCACTAAGCATGGACATCCTCTTGTTCACTAATCACTTAGTGTCAGAGAGACAGATAAAGGTCTGCTTCATTGGGTGCCTACGTTCCAGCTGACTGCCATTGTATATCATCTACTTAAACCTAGCTTGGTTGGTTGGTTCTTAAAAGCTCATTAGAAAAAATTATGTAGGGCATGAATCCCAACACTTTAATTCTCAGTCAATCTAGCCATAATAAGATAACCATAAACACTTCTTTATATTGAATTTAATTGTATTCAATTGTTAATTAAATTATTAAATTTATTGTCAGTCCAGCCTGTGAAGGAAATAACAATATTCAATTTATTCTGGAGTTTGTTTATGCTACTAGATGTGTTATGTAAAAGAGTAATGCAATTTTCAGCCTTTGATAGAAACACCACTAGTTCTGACTGTGCTATTTCTTTTCTTGGATTTTCAGTGGAAAATTTAGTTTTGATAACACTTTCCCAGCACATCACTATTGGAGTCTTTTACATTTTTGATTCAAAATTTCTTGTAAATGTTATTACCTATGGTACCTTAATACTCTTGTTTTTCTGTCTGGGACAACTGGATTGGATGGCAATTTCACTGCATAGTTCATAACCCAAAACATTTGTATATTCCTTTCCTGTTTTTTTAGAATCAGATTGTTTTTGGTAGCTGCAGTTTACTGTTACATATTTATAGCTTTGTTCTGTTAATTTCTCTTACTTTCATGTTATTTCAGTTTCACACAATTTAGATTTTTGTTTCTGTTGCTTTGTTGTTCTTTTGTTGTTGTTTATTTCATTCAGAAACTGCTTTGAGTCTCTGGTCATGCTCTTCTGCTTTTTCCCAGATAAAATGTCATCTTTGTAGACCTCAGTAAACTATATGCCATCAAAAATGTAGTTTTTGAAATTTTATTTTTATTTTTTTGATAAAACACCTTTTGTACTGAACACAGCCCAAATGGCAGTTTGAGAAAACATTTCCCAAAGGGGCTGTTGAACATGCACAAATATCTACTCTGTATTTCTAAGGGTATCTAGAATAACCCTGCTGATGTATGAAGCATAAAGGAATATGTATTTGGCATCAGCCATCTATTCCTGAACATCTCTCATTTGAAAGAATAAAATCTTAACAAACACAATTCTTTTACCTTCTGTTTACAAACATAGAATTCTGATATTTTTCCTATAAAGGACAATATATACATTTTAATAGTTTGATACACAGTGATTTCCAGAGCAATAATCTCATTCTAATCTCACACAGAGGAAATGTGGCAAGGTTATGAAATGGGAGACCTTTACCCACCTTCAGTATTCTATATTGCTGTATTTCTCAGTCTTCAAAATATCTATTCATATAGTTCCTGAGGTGTGACGAGATCTGATTCTTTGCAGTGAATGTACTCTTAGTGAAGCTCAGGGTATGAAACATTTCATTTCAATAAATTTGCTTTTGATGCCAAAAGTTATCCAGTACTAGTCCATTTTAAGTTGTACACATTTGCCCATAAATGTAATTCTTATGTTCCTTTAGTGAAAACAAGCTCACCATTTTCAGTTTTATTATTATTTTCCAATTTATCATTGGTGGCTCACATTTTCCCCTTGTACTTCTGCCCTAAAATTAAAAATATGTTTTATTTACTTTCTGGTCAGTAACACATAGATTTTCTGCCTGTAGTATTTTTCTTAATTCTAACAACAACAAAAAAATCTCTAAGCTAATTATACTGTTATCAATCCTATGAGATTGCTAGTCTTTGCAAATGTTTCAAAATAATCTAATAAATTTTAATGCTTATATTATGTATATTATTATTTGTGTGTGGTGATTACATCATAATCTATCCTTTTGTAAAATTTGTAGTCTTTTTTGTACAATATTTGTTTGATAGTCTTTCTTTCTCATGTTGCTTTCTCTCTGATTCCAAATTAATGAAATTTATCAAATCTAGGGCACAACTTTTGGAGTAGATGGGGTGATCTTTTCTACTTGGGAAATTATAACTGCCCTCTGTAGCACCTTTCTCACTCTCTTTGTTACTAAATTTGTCTATCATAGATTTATTGCCTGGTCTCATGTTTTGTGAGAACTGAAAATTGCATTCTTCAACAAACATTTACCTGTGAATTGAATAAAATTATTATTAATGTTGCATTTCAAATACATTCATTTTGTTGTCTCTGACAACTGCTGTCATATATTGCATAAAGAACGTTTGAAACTGAAGTTTTAAAACTGTTGGAGTAATATGTCCTAAATTTTCAATAGCCATTTTCCTAATTCCTCCACTATAACTTACTCCAACTCAATGAATAACAGAGCGCTGCTTCAGTTAGTGTTTTACTTCAACCTTATCAGTATTTCAAAATCTTAGCTGTTGTAGTATAGAAAAAAAATATCCATATAACTCATGATAGAGACATGGTGTGATTTAACCCATCTGGCAGTTCTCACTCACTGTCAGAGAAATGGAAACAGAGGACTGGAAAAAAGTAAAATTCATGTGTTGAAATAACAACAGTTTAATAGGACAGAATAAGAAAGGAAATAATATTTTAAATAATAATAATAATAAAGTGGTGCACAATACAATTACTCACTACCAACTGAGGAGGTTGCCCAGCCCATCTCTGAGCAGTGGAAATCCCCTCTTCTAGCCCCAAACATTCACCTCAGCTTTTATTGTTCAGCATGACATCACATGGTATGAAATATCCAGTTGGTCAGTTTGGGTCAGCTATCCTGTTTCTGTCCACTCCCAGCTTCTTGTGCTCCCCCAGCCTTATCTCTGACAGGGCAGTAGGAAAAGCTGAAAAATCCTTGACTCTGGTTAAGCACCACTCTGCATCAGTGTGTTATCAGCATTTTTTTTTTTTCCTCCTATACCCGAAACACAGCACCATACCAGCCACTATGAAAAAAATCAAAACTACTTCAGCTGATACCAGGGCAGTAGGAGAACATCAAAAAGTGCAACACATCTTTTAACTTCCTTTAACTCTGCTGACATGCTAGACCAAAAAAAAAAAAAAATCCAAACGAGCCATTATTTTTCACACATGCAACTTGCTGACATCACGGAGGAAGTACTTTTAAGGAATTCACATTAATACTGCTCTCAAATATGTGAACTCTGCAACACTATCTTTGTATTGCAATTAAAAACAAAGTTGTCATAAATGTTTCTTTCTCACAAAAAAAAAAAAAAAGCAAAACCATCACTTCAAACTCTCTCCTTTCCCAACAATCTCTATTCCTGATTCCATGCTTTCCTTATTTACGAAAGAAGATCTTAAGTTTGAGTCAAAGAATCAAAATTCTCCCAGACCTCCAGCTACTGAAGATCAGACACCAAGAGAGAGGATGGTGAGAGGGAAAGAGAAAGTCTTTCAAACAAAGTAAAAGAACAATAATAATTAACAGGACACAGAATGCAAGACATTGTCAAATTTTATGAAATAGTAAATTGCTTCCTTTGCTTGTGCTCTTTATATTTTATTACATTTTCATGCAGATTTCCTGTGTTCTTGAAGTCTTAGGCTTTTTTTAAATTATTATTACTATTATTATTATTTTTATATTGTCTTGTCCCTAATTTTTCTCTTTACTGTTCTTTCTTTATTTATTGTTCAATATATATAGAAAAGAAGCATTAAGCTATGGGGACTGCTAGAAGTTGAGCTGGGTAATTCTAAAGGGTGGATGTATTAATGAATTAATCAGAACAATTAAATTGCCTAATTAACAGGGAGAGTTCATCGTACATTAATGAATACACTTTGAATCTCTGTCTCTCCTCAAAATGGACAGTCCTAGAATTCTGAGGACTTTTTTAATATTGCTACATAAAAATCAAAGCATTTTCAAGTAGAAATAATATTTAAAATCAATTGTAATAATCATTATTTTAATAAATATATAAAAATACAGCTTTTTATTTACTCAGAATAACACTCAAGGATTATTATTATTATTATTTTAAACAAAATAGACAAATTTGGTTTAAGCCAAACTGCAACAAATTCAGTTGTTTTAGTTTTTCAAACTGGATTGATATTCTAGTGACCCATCTCCCTCCTCCCCCAGCTCTAGATGTAAGCTACAAATGTTCTTTATGAGCTTTAGTAGTGATCAGATAAGTCAGTGAAATTCTGTCCTTTGCTGAAGCTCATTCTTATCTTTGGATACTACTAAACTCTCCTCACAGAGATATTTGTTATCTCTGACTTATACATATTAAGAACAAATACTTGACATGGGAAAACACCAGATTCCAGCAAAGAGAAATTAAACTAGTTAAGGTTTTTGTTTGTTTGTTTTGTTTTTCCCTGGGGGAACAAGTTGATGCTGGTGGTGAGGCTTGTTCTGTTTTTTGTTTGTTTGTTTTCTGAGTCACAATGTAAAAATATATACATTATAGTCAAAGAAGATGTTTTTGGAATTTAGAACATGTTTCTTTGGCATATTTTCCTCCACCTCAACAGTCATATATTGTTCAATCAAGAAAATAAATTAATGCATCTCAGCTCACATTTGATTGTCTGAGGCCTTCCAAAAATACAGAGGCATGGTTTCTTTTTATTTTAGCTTCATAAGCCACTGGTTTACTGCCTCAACATTTGATATTGAACTGAGGTTGAACTGAATGTAGAGCTGGAATTTTCTTTTGGTCTAATTCTATTCTAATCCAATTTCTTATGATCATTGTCAACATGTATTTTCACAGAAATCCATGAATGTTCACTGATGGTCATTTCTATACTTCAATCCACAACACAATTCCATTAACCACTAAGTAAAACATGAAAATCATCAAATAGCCATTAAATAGAAATGGTGGTGAGAGAGAGAGAGAGTATTGTTAAGGTCTACAGTTCTTGCACTTTATTTGATAAAATTATTCATCCTAAGAAGTAGAAAATACCATATGTTGGAAAGATAAGTAACAAATTTACAAAAATTTCTCAGTTTCACACAGAAGAAATTTATTCCAGACTCCAAATCTGGAAAATATTTTAACCTTGAGTGTGGGAGTTTTTCTTAGGGCTTCTGTGAAGATTTTACTTATAGAGTTTTCAAGCAAAGCCAAGAATCATTACTTTTCAGGGTCGCAGAATCACAAGAATGTTTGGATGGGACCTCTAGAGATCATCAGGTCCAACCCCTCTGCTCAAACAGGGACAACTGTAGCGGGTTGCCCAGGACCATGTCCAGACAGCTTTTGAAGATCTTAAAAGAGGGAGACTCCACAACCTCTCTGGGCAACCTATTCTGGTGCTTCATCACCTGTAGAGTAAGAAGAGCTTCATAATTCTGACAGAAACTCGTGCTCCAGTTTGTGTCCATTGGCTCTTGCCCTGTCACTGAACACCACTGATCATTTTTGCACCCTCTTCTCTAGGCTGCTCTCCATGTGTTTTTCTCCCAGTCTGTACCTGTGTCTGGGATTGCCCTGACCCAGGTGCAGCACCTTGCACTTGGATTTGTTGAACCTCATTAAATCCACAGGGTCCCACTTCTCAAGCCTGTCCATGTCTCTTTAGATGGCATCCCTTCCTTCTATTGTATGGACTGCACCATTCAGCTTGGTGTCCTCTGCAAACTTGCTGAGGGTGCACTCAATCTCACTGTCTGTATCATTGATAAAGATATTAAACAGCACCAGTTCCAACATGGACCCCTGATTTGATCAATTAAGATTTCCCCTTAGTGAGCCCATGATGACTACTACTCATGGGTTTTTTTGTGTACTGCGTCTGGATGGCATGGAGTTAACTTTCCCTGCAGCAGTCCATATGGTACTGTGCTCTGCCTGTGTATCTAGAACAGCATTGGTAGGACACCAGTGATTTGTCCATTGCTGAGCAATACTGGAACAGCACCAAGACTCCCTCCACCCCCACCCCCAAAAGACATTAGGCTGGGGTTGGACAAGATGTGGGGAAGGGACATCACCAGGGCAGCTAAACCAACCAAAGGAATATTCCATGCCATATGGTGTCACACTCAGAAATAAAAGGTGGGAAAGGGGAAGGGGGGGGGCGCGGGGGGGGGGAGGGAGGAGGTTCTTGTTGTGAAGACATCTGTTCTCCTGCACAATTGCTGCACATATTGAGGCCCTGAGTCCTGATATGTGTCTGAACATCGCTTGTTGACGCCAAGTCGATAATAATTTTGTTTTCTCTCTCTCTGCTTCTGCATTGTCTCTTTCTTTTGTTCCTCCCATCTTCCTTTTCCCTTTAATTAAATTATCCTTATCTCAGCCTGTAAGCTTTTTATTTATTTATTTATTTATTTCCAGCATACTTTCTTCTCCCCCTCTTCTTCTGAGGAGGGGGATTGAGAGAGTGGTTGCAATGTATTTCACCTGCACAGCAAGGTAAAACCATTATATCTTGTCATTCATGTGTCTGGAAATACATTCCAAGATTAGCTGCTCTATCCGTTTCATGTTAATTTTCCTCCTTACTATCTTGTCTTAAACAATCTCAACTTGGTCAATTTTAATTTGTCTTGAGGACCCTTATGATTAAAGGATGTAAGAAGTACCCTACATGTACTACATGCCAATGGTCTTTCCACTCCAGTATCCTTTATTAAGCAGGGGGAAAAGGAGAGGTGATTCACAGTGGCCATGCACACCTGTTGGTTGTCTCTATTGCACTTGCCTTAGAGTATCCCAGGCTCCAGAACTGTTCTGTCAGGGATATAATTCTATGATTCTATGCTTCTATGATGAAAGCATTCTTCCTTTCTTAGTTCATTTAGTATACATGTAAGATCGGAATTTCATTATGTTTTTCCATCTTTCTGGCTGATTTCCAAATGTCTTCTGGATGGGGATTAGAGGGAGGTTGTGTGGGTGGTTGGACATGTACAAAAATTTTCCCCTGTACTCGGCTCTGGTGAGGCCGCACCTCAAGGACTGTGTTCAGTTTTGGGCCCCTCGCTACAAGAAGGACATCGAGGTGCTTGAGTGAGTCCATAGAAGGGTGATGAAGCTGGTGAGGGGCCTGGAGAACAAGTCCTACGAGGAGCGGCTGAGGGAGCTGGGCTTGTTCAGCCTGGAGAAAAGAAGGCTCAGGGGTGACCTTATCGCTCTCTACAGGTACCTCAAAGGAGGCTGTAGCAAGGTGGGGGTTGGTCTGTTCTCCCACGTGCCTGGTGACAGGACAAGGGGGAATGGGATAAAGTTGCACCAGGGGAGTTTTAGGTTGGATGTTAGGAAGAACTTCTTTACCGAAAGCGTTGTTAGACATTGGAACGGGCTGCCCAGGGAAGTGGTGGAGTCACCATCCCTGGAGGTCTTTAAAAGATGTTTAGATGTAGAGCTTAGTGTTATGGTTTAGTGGGGACTGTTAGTGTTAGGTCAGAGGTTGGACTCGATGATCTTGAGGTCTCTTCCAACCTAAAAATTCTGTGATTCTGTGATTCTGTGAAAAATTCTAAAATTAATAATATCTGCATAATGAAACCATTGCTACAAATAAATTATAAAAAAATAATGCATGCTACATTTCCACTATGGATTTAAAACTTGTAATGATTTTCTGCTTTTTCAAGAAGATAATACAAAATGAGAAATTCCCACAAATATAAGCATTTCCAAGGTAATTAAATCAACATCAGCCTATGGTTTTTAGAATTGGTTCCTGTGTGGTAGAGAGATGGTATTTTTCTAAGAACCAATGTATCAACTTATTATTATATAGTATTTTGGTTAGGATAGAAGACTTCCTGGAAATTCAAGTAATTCAAATGTAAAAGAAAAATAAATTTGTGCAAAAGGTGAAGGATAGCATGTAATAAGAAAATTTTATTTATTTATATATTTATTGTCAGTAGAGTCACTGGGCCAAATTGGTTAATTTAATTTCCACTAATATAAACTCAGCATTTAACTATGGATTTCTTCAACCTTACATCAGTGGTCAGATAAGAATCCTGTCTAATGCATTATTTCTTTTTATTTTACCACAATTAATTTATATTAATGTATATTAATATAATTTAATTAATTTAATTAATGTATATATTTTATTTATAATCCTTTTTTTTTTAAAGTCTATTGTAAAATATTGTAAAAATGGCCAAACATTGTCTTTGAAATGGTAACTTATTTCTGAAACATTAATCCCAACTGCAAATTGGGCCTACAAATAAGTACACCTATTGAATACTGAATCAATAACAAAACCAAAAAGATGGAAGCTTTATTATAGGAAAACTACAGAAATTAAATCTTAAAATCTTCTATTCAGCATTTTACAATTCATATGATAATGTTAATGGTATCTGGCCTAACAGTTGTAATTAAAAAGCTTTTTCATGTAGTTATGTGTCTGTAAGTTGTCATCAAATTATATTTCAAATTAATTTGGTCTCTTTTAGAGACAAAAAAAACCCAAAACATTGATTAATTTTGTGCAATTTTCCCCATTACATGGCAAAATAATTTATTTCCATATTATATTACTTTTTTTTTTTTTTTTTCCATTGCAAACAGTTTATTTACTGCTGAAGATACTGCTAATAAAAATGTGGAGTGATTTTTTTTGAGAAAGTTTTTTAAAAATATTAATGGATATTCTACCAGTCAGTTGCTGAAGATATAAGTCACATGTTCAGTAGCATCAGTAGTGACATTTTTGTTTACTTTGAATTGCATATGGTTCATGCTGTTGGGTCTACACTGATTGCAGAGAAACAATGAGGATTTCTAGCACTCTAACTAATGGTAATCATCCTGCCAAGGCTGCCCTGTGCCAGACCAAGGGGAAATTTGGATTAGATGTTAGGAGAAAATTCTTCACTCAGAGGGTGGTGAGGCACTGGAACAGGTTGCCCCATCCCTGGAGGTGTTCAAGACCAGGTTGGACAAGGCCCTGGGCAACCTGATCTAGTGGGTGACATCCATGCTTATGTCAGGGAGAGTGGAACTAGAAGATCTTTAAGATCCCTTCAAATCCAAACTATTTTATGATTTTATGATTTTCAGGCAGAACAGAGCATCTTAAACAGATTATTGCCTAGCTCTCTTAAAGAAGATAAACTAATTTGCTTGCCATGTGTGGAATAATTGCTGGAGATGACTTATTGAGGTTAAATGTATGTCCACATCTTAAGAGAAAGTTCAGCTTTGAGGAAACTCCCAGGGTGAGATGCAGCATATATGCAAGGAATTTGTTCCATGATAGTCCCCTTCGCAACATGACCTGCAACATTATGTGTTGGTAACACCAGGGGAGTTTGGTGTGCTGACTCTAAGTGATATAGCATGGAAGGTGGAGCAGAGTGTAGACACTGTGGCCAGGCTCTGTGATACTACTTCAGGGATGGGGAACCTGATGGTACTATGGAACTGATAAGAATGCATGGCCAGCCCTAAGCCTACCTGATAACCAAACCATGTCATGTGGGTGAACTTTGCTCATTTTAATCTTACTATAATGCCAACGGCTACTCTCCTTCCATGGTGCGACCACTCCTGGCTGAACACATGCTCTGAGTTTCTCTGAGCCAATATCTTTAAAGCTAATGTAAGAAAAAATTATACCAATCATATTGAAAACACGTATGACTAGAATCACTCAAGCTCCACCTAAAAGTAGGAAAATAGTATAACAATTTCTCAAGAGAGGAAAATGTTGGGGAAGACACAATCACAAATAAGTTGGAAGGACATTGCTGACTTCTGGGATCATTCAATGGGCTGAAACTCTATTTCCCCCATAGGGACACCTATTGGGTGAAATTCAAACTCTCATTTATACCGAGTGTTTCCCTGGGAAACCTAACATTCTCGATAGATTTGTTTCATAAGTTAGACATGTAGTTAGTTGTGTTTTTCATATTTTTGGTATTTGCCCATGCTTTGCAGACAGTTTATTTATCTCCAGAAATCCAAAAGAACTTGTACCCCTGTTGCTTCAATAAACTACACCAGTCATTTACTAGACTGAAAGTGTATTGGGCTATTTGTGCATCCATGATAGTGATTGATGCAACCGGACTTATAGTGCCAATTGTGCTATTTCTGCATCCATGATAATTCAATATAACTATTTTGACTGGACTTACAGTACTGCATTATTGTGCTAGTTGTGCATCTGTGATCATGATAATTTGATAAATGTGACCAGACTTATAGTGTCAAATTGGACATTACTCTGAATTTAAGCCCAGCCATCCCCAGCCCCTTTGATATCAGAGGAGAAGCTGGAACACAAGGGGTTTTATGTCCAGCCAAACTTCCTTACTCTTTAATGCAACGCCATGGTATGGCATTTTCTTAGACCAATAGACACATCAGCCTTCTATCAACCAGCCAACTATCAACTTTTTATTTTTATTTTTTTATTTTTAATAAGTTTTACAAAGGTATCTGAGAGTATCCTTGCTTCTTTGTGGGATCTATTGTTTCTAAGTATTGTGATCAGCAGGTTAACTCTCTTTCGAAATCTTCTCTAAGTGTTCTCTGAAGGTTTAAAAGACATAAGTCTTTTCTTCTTCTGAGTACCCCCAATAAATCATGAATAAGACCACAGAGTTTGGTGTACCAGACATGGACAACTCAGTAGATTTAGAACGGACAGCAAGAATCAACTGAGCAGGGCTTTGAAATGTGGTAAAAAGTACGCTTGCCGTAACAGTGAAATGTGACTATTCCTAGATAGAGATGTGGAAAAATTGTCTCCAGATCCAGGAGACCATAAACAAAGGGATTTTAGAAAGCTTCGTTATCTTGTGTGCTAGGGGAGTCTGAGAATGAGGTCTTTGATAGAGAGAGGGGAGAAGGGGGGTTTGTGTGCAGTTCCTCAGGGAGGAACTGAGATGTATAGCTTCAAATAAAAGCTGAGGCTATGAGTATCAGCATTTGCATAGCAACTGTTGCTTTGGCATGAATGAGCTGGGGCAAATATCTGAGAATCACTTCAGAAAGTTTTGTTAGTAATGAGTCTTTGAGGACTTTACAAAGGCATACTCCAGTTCAATGTCCATTTCAGTGACAACTGAGTTAACTGTATTTGCAGAAATATACCTGAGTTTCCCAAGTTACACTGATTTAAGGAACTATGTTCTAGTCACAAAATACCACTTAAGAGCAGTTTGCATTTGTTTAGGTATGTTAAAATCCATAGTTTTTCTTGTCTAAATTTTTTTGCAAAATTACTTCTGCTTGATTACTTTCAAGACAACAATTGAACAATGTAAGGTTATTTGAAAAGGATAAATCTGCTAGAGTCACATAGCTTGAATTTTGGCATCCTGATTTGTAGCATATAGTGATAATCTCAGTATTGCGACACATCCTTTTGATTAAACATTGATGAAGATTGTAATAAAATTGTAATAAAGATGAAAGGAAATTTATTTTACTACACATAGTTCTCAAATGCTTGTTTGTTTGTTTGTTTTGTGTGTTTGTGTTTTTTGGTGTGTGTGTGGGGGGGTAGTCTTTGTTGTTGTTGATTTTGGCAGAAACTGTGGGTTTATCTCACTGTATTTAGTCAACTAAAACTTAAAAATATATATATTTAGATATATTGGACTGTCTAAAACAAGACAGGAAGATAATTTGATGACTCATCTAGTCTAGTTTAACATAGCAATCCAGAGTTTGGGTTGATGTCTTCTAACCCAACTTGCAGTTTGATGTTCTGCAATATAGAGATGGGTTGTGTCATGAAAACATAACCATTTCATATTTAAAACCACATTTTCATATATTTTTCATTATTAATCCATTTTGCATTTATGCTCCATTATTATCCATTGCCCTTTTATTAATTTTTGACCTTTTTTTTTTTTTTTAAGAAGGACTCGAGTGTAAAGTCTCTGAAATCCTATTCATCACTGCAAACATAATAATTGCATTAGATGTTTCTTCATTCTCATTTTATTTTAACAACCATCTTTATAAAGTTGTTGTGCATCAAAGCACACCTTAGTATAAAAAGAGAAAATGAGGCACATAAAATAATGATAAAAATGTATTTTCTTAGATTCCTCAGGCTGAGGTTTTTAATGAGGAAGTTAACTTTTGAAGTGTGTGATGCTAGATATGCCCCCTTCTTTCCTCCTCCCAGTGAGAAGGGCCTCTGCAAGGACAGAGAAAGAGGAATGCATTGCAACACTAAAAGGTCAGAGACAAATTTCAAGATTTTTTGGAGATTCTGCTGCTTAGGGTGATATGCTCTTAAGGTGCTGCTGAGACAGCATCCATTTTCTTCTTCCATACTTCCTTAGAGAAAAATGTTAAGAGTGATAATTTTTCATTCCTTTCCTTCTTTTGTGAAGCATACTCCTCCCTCCCCCCCTCCTTCCCCCCTCCCTCCCCCCTTCCCTCCTTCCTTCCTTCCTTCCTTCCTTCCTTCCTTCCTTCCTTCCTTCCT
>CM021731.1:172993370-173090222 GCA_011075105.1 Heteronetta atricapilla
TTCCTTCCTTCCTTCCTTCCTTCCTTCCTTCCTTCCTTCCTTCCTTCTTTCCTCCATCCCTCCCTCCCTCCCTCCCTCCCTTTCTTGCTTGTTGGTACAGGAAAATTGAGCCCTGGAAATTAGTTATGATTCAGTTACCTAAGCTTAGGTAACTGTCTGGTACAGTTTCAAACACCATTGATGCCTTGAACATTCATTTGCATGAAGCTGTCAGGCCTTTGAAGAATGCAACATCTGGAGGAGATTTTGGAGGCCAGACCCCAGGGCAGATTAAAGGACATCAATATCTGTGTGGGCTCCAGTTTCAAGACACTTCAGTGTTTAGAAGGAATATCAAGCTTAATGTGTGTCCTTATAGGATCACTTACAGCATCACTACAATGACTGTTCTCACCACACAAGTGCAGATGTCCTCAAAGAAGAAAAGGAGAAACTATTTTTTCTGTAGTGGGGAAAATAGCTTAACAATTTAAACAACAAGCTGTAATTTTTTTTTTTTTTTTTTTTTCTTCTTTTTGGGCTGTCAACTACTGTTTGCTCTTTCAGTTTTTAACATGTATGCCCTTTACTTTTTCTAGCTGTGTCTGAGGAGAAAGCTTTAAATTTTCCAGAGAACCGGACTGATTTTGGTCCCTATGGTATTTTTCTCCACTCTTTGTCTTCCTCCCTTTACTGACTGGAAAGTGTGTAGTCTTTTTACTCTGCTATATGAGGCAGTACAAGGCCAGGGCTCCAGTGAATACAATTTTACAAAACCTCAAATGTCAGTATGTGTAATCTACAAGAACTTCATTGTTTCCTTTCATCTGCTTTTGCTAGCATGTTGCTTTGTGCAGAGAAGAAAGCTTATTAACAATGGTATACAATAAAGTAATGATACAAGAAAATAAATGAGTATTTACCATGGAAGGTGGGCCAACAGTACAATCCATACTAATTGGTTATGATAGAAGTTTAATAAACCATTCAAATGACTACATGCCATGAATTCCTCTTGTCAATTGAGCTTTAAAAGTTCAATTCCCAGTTTGGACTAGGGCTTAAAATGCAGTAGAATTGCTTAAAAATTCATAAGTTTCGTTACTGGAATGCAAGTATAGTATGGCATATGAACTATTACTAAACACAAGGAATGCATGTATCAATTATAGCTTTTTTTTTTTTTTTTTTTTTTTTTGTATTTAAAAAAGAATAATGAAAATGCTCAGGCAGTCCTTTAAATACATGGAGTAAAATATGTATGTGTATAAAGCTTCTTAACTCTCTACAATAGATTTCTCACTCATTTGCTTAGCAAATGCTTTCTGAGTCAGCACGTCTTCCATACAAGCTTTACTTTTCAATGTGTGCAGAAACACATTGTCTCACTATCTGCTATGAGTTTATGGAATCTCATATGGGGCAGCTTTACTGGGATAATGGGTTTCTTGTGTAGTTAATAAATGTACCAATATTATTCATAAGCACATCATTACTTTGACCAAGATTTTTGAAAATAACACACTGAAGTTGATGATATTAAATCCATTCCTGGGTTCCTAAGCAAACAGCCTTATTTTGAGAAAGCACAGAACACAGAGTGGCTCCAGCCAAGGTCAGTGGGAGACGAGGCTCTTCAATGTCTTTCAGTCTTATTGTATTTTGAGTGTGGACACTATGTTCCTTTTTTGGCAACAGGTGTATCACAGGGAAAAGGATTCATGAATATCCTTCACCTTACCATGGATCACTACATACAATATTCAGGCTGTGTTAGAAGAAATCCTGTTTAAATATTCAATGTCTGCTGATACATATTTAATATATAGATTTCCTGTTCCAAAGTATTTTGCCCATTCTTTGGCTATCTACCAGCATTCATAAAGCCTTTGTTTTGAAAGACTATATAACCTACCTTTTCTGTCATTAAAATATACTATGTTTTCCTGGGCAATTAGTTGTGTTGGGTATGCTATCACATATAAATGTCTGTAATACCATGTTTACACTCTAAACAAAGACTAATCTGTAAACCCCTTCCACAGACAGAAAGATAATCATCTCTCAGTCTGGCGTATAGTGAAATAGATTTCCTAAACTAACAAACGCACTTCAGAAAATATCTGAAAAACAAACAACCAAAAACCTTTTGTATGTCAAAAGAAATACAATAAATTGTAAATGAAAATATCAGACAGTACTTACAAAAAATATCTACAACTGTGGAAACTGTGTACTGTAGAAAGGAAAAGTAGAGGCTTTCCAAAAAGGTATATATTTATTAGGATTGATATGGTTAATATCAAGTTATTTAAAGCTTGGCAGTTGTGGGTAGGCCTCAAAATATTTTATTGAGTTATAATACTTTTCATAATGTTGTATCCTTTATTGCTGCTGTGAAAACAAAACAAACAAAAAACCCAACCAAACAACAGGAGATAAAATGTCTTGGGTCTTAATGTGGTTTTGAAGGGTAGGGTTGACAGTCTGTGAGCATTAAGAAGCAGAAAGACACCAGCTAGAATTTCCCTGGTGCTACCCAAAGCAGAATTATAACTATCATAATATCTTACAGGTGAAATACTGTTTTACTATATTCCAGGACTTTTTTATTATTATTATTATTATTATTTTTACTGAATCACAGTTAGTTTAAAATCCATTATTTGACCAGGTTCCATTTATTTTATTTTATTTTATTTTACTTTATTTTATTTTATTTTATTTTATTTATTTTATATTATTTTATTTTATTTATTTTATTTTTATTTTGTGTGTGTGTTTGTTTGTTTTAAAATTATTTATTATTCAGTTATTCCTCATTTTTCCTTTTACCTTAGGTTTTAGTATAACCATTGCATTTATCTATTTTTAATTTAATTCTCATGGCTTTTTGTAGGAATTTGTCAAAAAACACTTTATATTCTTATCCTGTACTTGAAAATGTTTGTCACTTTTTTTTTGTTGTAATGTCATATATTAATATACTTCACATATTCCAACTGTTAATGAAAATACTGAAGAGGACTAGGCCTGTGGTATATCCATGAAGAATGAAACTTGAAGCACACTCATAGTGTAAACCAGTCATAACTGGTCATTACTTCTTCAGGTAATTTTTCAATAGGTGATAACACCTTAACTGTATTTTCTTAGTTTGCTTATAAGGATGTCATGCATGGCAGTGTCAAAGAACTTAATAATGTCAAGCTGTACCAAAACCACTGCTTCTCCTTTATTCACGTGGCCTGTTAGTTTGTCAGAGAACAAAAATAATGTTTAGTTTGACATGATCAGTTCTTGAAATAGTCTATATATATATAGGGCTGTAATGCTCTTTTTTATTTTTATTTTTATTTTTCTTCCTACTCTTTTTTTCTTTTTTTTTTTTTTTCTTCTTGGAGCTTTGATATTAATCTTATTCCTGTTAGATCTCCAGATTCCTAAAAATAATGTGCCAGAGGTCCAGATATCCTATATAATTAGTTCTTCATGTAATAATTTAGCCAAATTCTTACTTCACATGAACAATATGAGTTGCTCATATTGTTTTTTTCTTTTTTTTTTCTTTTTTTTTTTTTTTTTAAGTGTATTATTTTTACTCTTCTTCTTCTCTTCTACTATCAACTCATTAGAAAACTCGCCGTTATTACCTTTGAAATAATTTTGATCTACGTTTTGTTATAACTTTAGATTCTCAGTCAGTATTTATGTATAGAACAAATTCTAGAGTAGCATGTTCTTTACCATACACTTTGCTTTATAAACCAAAAATGTGGGTTTGTTAGAATATCGTTGTGAACAGGGAATCTGAAACCTTCACTGTTGTCTTTTTCAGACTTATATTTGTTTTTTATTCATTAGTGCTTGCCTGAGCCTAAGCTTTCAGCTGAGAAGTATGAGTTGCAGGCACTGATATTACTTACCCTAACACCTTACCCTAAGGTGTTATCATTAGTACTCACATGGGAAAACAGCAGGAATAGTTTTCAGGTGTTTGATCGAGACTCACACATATGTAAGACCAGATTTTGTCCCTGAAAAAGAATCATAAATTCACAGAATCACAGAATAATTGAATTTGGAAGAGAGTCTGGAGGTCATCTAGTCCAACACCCCTGCTGAAGCAGAGACATGTAGAGCCAGTTGCCATGTCTAGGGGACTTTTGAAGATATCCATCTAGGGAAACTCCACAGCATCTCTTGGCAACCTATTCCAGTAGTCTATCATCTGCACATCAAAGAAGTGCTTACTGATGTTTAGATAGAATCTCTTGTGTTCCAGTTTGTGCACACTGACTCTTGTCCTGGCACCTGGCATTACTAAAAAGAGCCTGTCTCCTTCTTCTTTGCACCTTCCCTTATTATATTAAGCATATCATATCATATCATACCATATGTATACATAAGAACCCTTCTCAATAAATGAAGATTAGTATGGTATCCTCATAAGAAATCTTTCAACAACCAACATGCTTTATGTTCTGTCCTGGAGAATATGAGTTGTTAGGTTCCCTGGCTTGCAAATTAAGTAATTAAGTAGCATTTTTTTTTCTCCCAATAATGTTATTGTAACAATTACCACACGGTACATATTAAAATGGTAAGATATCAGCTTTGGTCTGCTTTTGTTCTATTTTGAATCCAAAAGCAGATGACATTTTTCCAATTTCTATTCGCATTCACTGGAGATTTGGTGCAAGAAGATGAGATTACCACAAGGTAAAACTGATGCCTGCCATATGGTGGTAAAATCTGACTAGAGAAGCTCAAAAGATTTGGCATCAGTGAACCCAAAATGTTAATATAAAACTCATTTGTATCTAAGTACAGCCTCCTCACCCATCTTTAATAAGTAAATGTAGTTAACATGTGAGTGAGGTAGTTTGCTATGACATTTCCTAATGTTACGTTCCAAGAGAATAATTTCATAAGTTCATATGGTAATCTCAATGAGACAGCTTGGATTTGTACTTTACGACAGACTGCCTTACATTGAACACACAGCTATTGTCTCACAGATGTCTATGGTAAAATTAAAAAAAAAAAAAATACAGATGCAAGTGGAGTGAGCGGGGAATCAATTATGAGACACAGAAGTTCTGTCAGTGTCTGATTCTAATTATATTAACTATAAACAAATGCAATACGCAAAATAATACCATTTCCAATAATCAAATAAGGCCATCTTTTTATTATTTTATTTTTAAAGAAAGTTTAGCAGTTCACCCTTTTTAAGCAGTTCACTATAAAGTCAGAGTGTAAACATTCAATTAATTTAGTGACTACAACAAAATTTTACTTGTTTCTTCATTATTTATATATTCATTATCAGTTATTTATACAACTAAATTTATTATGAGGAGCTATTTCAATTTACTATAAACACAGCCATGTGGATACTTGTATCTGTAACAGTCAGGGTTTTAATTTAGGTCGATCAACTTATAGACTTGAGTGAATTTAATGGTATGGCCCTTGCTTTCAAAAAAACAACACAAAAACAAGGACCCCACAGATTGGTTAATATAAGACATGTCAGGTTACTATAAGACTTTGGTTAATATAAGGCAAGCTTTTGAGACAGACTTCCAGCAAAAACACCTTCGATTTCAAGGTAAAGATGATCATATTAATACTTGCTCCTCAGCCTAGATTTCATGCCAAGAGAGACTTTTCAACCCCTATATTCTCACAAACCTATTTTCTCATACTTTTATGTCAGTTTTAGCTGATGTGACAGAAGCACTATACACCTTTATAATATAGAAAAGATGGTTTATAGAGTGCTCCTAGTCCACCTATTAATATAAGTTTATAACTGTGCATGTAAGATTAATGTAAAATGTTTTAATGAATATGGCTTAACTATTTTTGAAACAAATTACTAACAAAATGTACTTTATGCTTCTAAGATGAAAATAATTTGTGATTTTAGATAGTGCAGATCTTGTATCCCTTTTATGGTTGAAATAGGCCTAAAAATTCAGCCCATCTTTTACTCTCAATGGGGTTGAATTAGTGCCAAAGTGAGCACTATTGGTTAATGTAGAAAATCACAATTCTGCATCAAAACAAACAAACAAACAAAAAACATAAGCCTTTTTTAGATTGGATATTAGAAGAATTTCTTTACTGGAAGAATTGCACAGTGTTGGAATAGGCTGCCCAGGGAAGTAAGTGACCATCAGTAAGTCACCATCATCAGGAGTGGATGCCCAGTCCCTGGAAGTGTTAAAGGCCAGACTGGATGGGGCTTTGAGCAACCTGGTCTAGTGGAAAGTGTCTCTGCCCAGGCAGGAAAGTTGAAATTAGATGACCTTTAAGGTCCCTTCCAACCCAAAACATTCTATGATTCTATGCTGCTAAGATCCCTGGAGGTCTTCAAGAAATGAGTAGATGTAGAACTTAGTAGCATGGTTTAGTGGTGGACTTTAGTACTATGTCAAATGTTGGACTAAATAATCTTAGAGGCCTTTTCCAACTTGAATGATTCTATGATTCTAAAACCAAGACCTTTTCAACTTGCAAGGTTACCAGTGAGTTCTATGGGTATAAATGTCTGTTTTCTTGTGACTAATAGTGTAAATATTCAGCTGTAAATATGAATTGGCAGCATTTTGAATCAGTACTGATAATTTTGTCTGCCTCTGTTCTGCCTGTGCATACATAATCTTTGTACATACATATTCTGGATCAGAACTGCTTTACAGCCTCAGTGTTGAGAAACAAAAAGCCAATTACACAATCAAAGACTGCAATGCCTTTAAACAGTTTATACAGCAGATTTAAATACAGCAGGTTTATACAGCAGGTTTAAATTGTTGCAGTTTATCACTAAAACCTACTCAAAGAATATGCATTTTTATGATATTAATTCAGGTTTCTTGAATGCAGAACCGTGTGTCTGAATTTGCATTATTCATATATATTATCTCTAATTTAGCAGAACTTACTAAAGAAACTCAGTGCATCTCCTTGTAAAATAATGGGTGGACTACAGCTTCTAACCAAAGGAGATATATTGCCCACCATTGCAAAAGGAAGTTAATTTAGAAATTATGCTGTGGATGATTTAGGTCAGGTGACTTTGGAAAACACATATCACATAATAAAAGAAAAAAGGGAATTGCTTAGAGTACAGTTAGCACTAATATTCAGAGAAAACAATAAAAATATGTTTTTTAAAAAAGTTTAAAAAGTATGTTTGTTGTGTTTTGATCTGGCAGGCACCACAGAGCTGTTCACTCACTGGGGTGAGAGAACTGGAAAAAAATGTAAAACTCATAAAACTCATGGGTTGACAGATTAATAAGACAGAAAAGAAAGGGAAAATGATAATATCAACATATGCATACATATACATAATACACACACACATACATATATATATATGTATATAAAACAAGTGATGCACAATCAAATTGCTCTTCACCAACTGACCGATGCCCATCTAGTCCATGAGCAACAGTTCCCCACCTCAACCAACTATCCCAGCTCTTTTTGTTCAGCATGACATCATGGAATATCTCTTTGGCCAGTTTGGGTCACCTGTCCTGGTTCTGTCCCCTCCCAGTTTCTTATGCACTCCCAGCCTTATTGCTGGCAGGGCAGTAGGAGAAGCTCAAAAGTCCTTGAATTAGTGTAAGCACTTCTCAGCAACAACTGAAAAATGAGTGTGTTATAAATATTATTTTTCTCCTAAATTCAAAACATTGCTCATACCAGACACTATAAAGAAGATTAACTCTATCCTGACTGAAACCAGAAAAATCTTGAGAAGCAATTATGGATGGGAGTATCTGTCGTCTTCAAAAGAGTTCATATAAATTCTTATATCTATGAATTTTAAAATATTAAAAATAGTTGAAGCTTTGGTATGACTCTTAATATTTTGTCATTAGTTACTTTCTGCCCCTATCCTGATCTAAGATAGTTGAAGGCAATAAATAAATAAATAAATAAAACCCAACTAATAACAAACAAATTTTGATACATATAGATAACTTATTGTGTATATATTCATGGGCTTTTATACATGCGTTCATGAGTATGTGTGTGCATGCACACAAATGCATACATTAGCAAGTAAGCTGCCAGAGAATGTTTTAATGGAAATGGAAGTTCATGTTGGATAGGCACAGATGTGTGAACCCAGATTTTTTTACCTTTGTAAATCCTTTCATGTCAGATAAAAATGCGTAAAAGAAAATAAACAAAACCAAACTTAAAATATTTCATTTATTTTCATAACTAGATTTTCATTTTATTTTTAAGTAAGATCTTCCCAGGAGGGAATGTCATCCAACATTCCAGTGGAATTCCAAGATGAATGAACTATTAACACATTGTACTGGCTCTGGATGGGGCAGAATTAACATTGTTTACAGCAGCCCATATGGTGCTGTATTCTGGAATTGTGACTGAAACATGGTTGATTACACTCCAGTGTTTTGGCTATTGCTAAACAGTTTCAAGGCTTTCTCTTTTTCTTAGCGTGACCCTCCAACCAAACAAGGATGTTGGATGTGGGCAAGAAACTGGGAGAAGACACAGACAAGCATAGCTGACCCCAACTGACCAAGTGGATATTCCATACTGTATGATGCTGTGTTCAGCAATAGCTGCTAAGGAAAAGAAGGAATGGTAGGCGATGTTTTTGGTTTAAGTGTTCATCTTCCCAGGTAACCTTTATATGTGATGAGCCTTACTTGTGTGCAAGTGGATAATATCTGCCTGCCAAAGCAGCAAATGAATACTCTGTTCTGTTTTGCTTGCACACACAGCCTCCACTTTCTGTCATTCTTTCAACCCACAATTTTTTTCACTTATGTCCCACTGAAGGAGAGTGAGCTGTGTGGTGCTTATCTGCCTACCAGCTTTAACCTAAAGCAGCTGTCATAATCTTGACCCATGGCTTTTCAGCCTTTGCTTTTCCACTTCTTTCCCTCATCCAAATGAGGGGCAAGGGAGCGAGCAAGCAACTGGGGTGGATGCTTAGCTGATGGCTGGGTTCAAGCCACCACACACAGACAGTGAAAATGCACAGGGAGAGAAAATAAAACCATAATTTTTGAAATTATTTGCTCCAAGGAATTATATGTTTCAGGACACAATTTATAATTGAATTGAAAATCATTAGGAAGATGTTAGAGCAATTAATTTATAATAAAATTTCATAAAGTTCCCACTGTGTGGTTTGAAAGAATTTGTGAGAAGTTACTCTTGGATAGAGCCTGCTGGGGTACCTGCAAGGAGAGTGTTCATTTTACTTTCCATTTAAACACTTTAAAAATACATCCTACATTGAGAAATAGTTAAGAAAGACAAGAAAGTCATTTTATTTTATTTTATTTATTTTATTTTATTTTATTTTATTTTATTTTTTTTGAGTAAGGAGAAAGTGCAAAATGGATTTTGCCACCTGTTTCAGGATACAGATGACAGCAGCCATATTTTCCTAGGCATTGCTGCTTTCTTTCTATACCCTTCCAGGTTAATAATATAGATTCTCACTCAAGAAGAAAAGAGGGTAGGTGGATTTCATTATTGTTAATCACTGCATTTTATTTTTTTTTTCTTATAGGAAGAGCATAAACAACATTCAATTACATGCAAAATACATTAACAGGTGGTGATTCTTCAAAGAATAAAGGGAATTGAAAGCAACTTTGTGTAGTAACATTCTGCAATACAGCCATATGGCAGATCGATAGTGTTCATCTTCCTTGTACTTCAGGCACTCCACAGGCATAAAACCATTGTCCTTTCTAGAACAGCAAAGTGTCTGGGTAAGTCTCTGTTGTACGGATTTTAGGTATCTCCTATCATCTTCCTCAGAATGACAATACATTTAAATTATACAACTACGCATTTCACTCTTCCAGCTTTAGGAAAAGTACTTCAAATGTGGCTACAGAAAGGTAGCTCTATAGAGAAAACAGGAATTTATATGTGATTGCAAAGCTATATATTTCTATATATTTTTTATATCTTAATTTCTCAAGTTCAAATATCCTAATTTTACACATGAATACCCTGTATTCACATGTAAATATATTTATATATATATATTATGAAAATCACCTTATCTTTGTTTTTGTTTGTTTTGTTTTCTTGTTTTGTTTTTGTTTGTTTTTTTAAAAAAAGCTTAAATAACTGGTGTTGGAATTATTATGGAAGAACTGCATGAGTTAAGATCACTTGGTTTTCAAATTAAATTTGACAGTCAATTATTCTATAAGAATAACAACTACTGTAATTACTTTTGCTATGTTGGAAGAAGAAAAATGTGAAATTAACATTTTTTTTTTTTCATTTTAAAGTATATACAGGACATATATCCAGTATTATAATCACTAAAAATGCAACATGAACTTTAATATTTGGATTTGCTTCAAAAAGATATGTGCCTTTACAGAAATTGCTGCTATGGAATAATGTGTAAACATTCATGTTGAGATACGTAAGTAATCAACATTTCACATCAATGTTTTGTCTCAATAGTTAATGTTAATAGTTAATAGTTAGCAGGTGATTTATTCCCTATAGTAAGAATGAGTGACTCCATAGATTATATATTCCTCATATTAACTTATTAACATATTAACTGACATATTAACTTAATTGCATAGCTCAAATACCCTTTTTAAAAGATCTTCTACAGCTGGGTGTGTCATACAAACCCATAACAGGATTCAAGAATCTGTAGGTTAAATATGCACTTTTTTATCATACTTAGGAAGATAGAACTGAAATACTTGGAGGACATGTTAAGTAATGTCTTCAATAATCTCTAGAACTGAGTCTGCAATACATAGAATAAACACTATGTATCAAGAAATTGATGTAAAAAAAAAATGAAAAAAAAAAACCAAAACACCATAAATGTCACACAGGGCTATAAAATTGTCAGTGAAAATTATTGGCAGTATACACTATGAAAGTCCCAAAGACCTTTTTACAGTATATTCAGTAAAAGCAACATCTTGCAGTCCATACTGTGACAGAGTGGTATTGTGCTCCAACTATTCAGTTCTCATTTTGGCTCAGAATTTTACAGATCTTAAAAATGTGTTTAGATCAATCCACAGGATCAAAGACCACCGGGGGAAAAAAAAAAAAAAAAAAAAAAAAAAGTATTTTTGAGTGCTGATTAATTTTGTGAATATTTTGATTTTTTGTGACAATGGATGCAATAGTTCAATATAAACGTGATTATAAATGACTACATATAGTAATATGTAGTTGTGCATATGCTTAATTTTAATTAAGAATTTTACGCAATAATGAAAATACATAGTGTCTTGCACCACAAAATTAAACAGGAAGTTTTCCCCATACAGAAGTCTGTTCCTTGGATTCACTTTCTTGGATGCTTTACATTCCTGCTCTTAATTAAGCCTTCCTACAGGCCTCTAGGATCACTTTTCCCCATTTGAAGCATAAAACAAAGAATAAGAATAAGACTGAATCTCTCCTTTTTCAGATATTTTGTAAAATGGCAAGAAATTTACAGCAAGGTTTCATAAATTAGCCCTTTATGTCAGAGAAATTTACATTTACAGCATTTCTAGGACCAGTTGTTAACATGGGAGGTGCCATGGCTCTGATGAACCTTTTTATTTTCTAAAATACTAAAAAAAAACAAGCAAAGCAAAACCTGAAATCATACAAATTGAACAGGACAACAAAACAAATTGGATCAGGTCAAGTCAAAATGAGCTTATGACAGTCACATCCTGCTCGACAAACTTGATTTCCTTCTACCATAAGGTGACATGCTCAGTGGATGAGGGAAAGGCTGTGGATATGGTATACTTCAGTATGGCTTTTGACATAGTATTCTCCTGAAGAAGTTGGTTATTCATGGCTTGCACAGGTGTATACTTTGTTGGATTAAAAAATGGCTGGGTGGCCAGGCCCAAAGAATCTCAGTGAATGGAGTTACAACCAGTTGGAAGCTGGTCACTAGTGGTGTCCCCCAGGGCTCCCCTGGGAGCTGGGGTTGTTTAGCTTGGAGAAAAGGAGGCTCAGAGGAGACCTTATTGTATTTTACAATTACCTTAAAGGAGATTGTCTCAAGATGGGCATTGATTGCTTCTCCTAAGCACCAACAGATAAGATAAAGGGAAATGACCTCAAGTTGTGCCAAAGGAGGTTTAGTCTGGATATTAGGAGAAATTTCTGAAAGTGTTGTGCAACATTGGAATAGACTGCCCAGGGAAGTAGTTGAGACTAGAGGTCTTCAAGAAACATATACATGTAGAACTTGGTAGCATGGTTTAGTGGTGGACTTGTCTGTACTATGTTAATGGTTGGACTAAATGACTGTAAAGGTCTTTTCCGACTTGAATAGATTCTATGATTCTATGAAATTAAAATGCCTTCATTACAAATGTAATGTTAAAGTTCAGTAAGTCATTTTTTTTTTTTTTTTTTTTTTTTTAATATATACTTTAAACAGTATTTCTTCCTTACCTCCTGGTGATTGTTATTTTTTGGCCAGTTGATGTGCTCCATTTTCTCCCCAGCTTTATGTATCTTAGAAACAAACCAGCATATATGCTAAACCCAAACCAAGAAATATGCCTTGTTTATTTATTTGAAGTTGAAACAGAGTTTTAGGGTTCTAGGTTAAAAGATCTGATTAAGAGTCACCTCCACATTTAGGACTAGAGCAGCTTTAAGCAGTTTTATCTGCTAATTTAATGTAACCTGTGAATGGTGCTTTTCAGATGCTTCAAATCTAGTACAAAAATTAAAACATTTGGCATCGGACCTAAAGTATAAGGCTGGCCATAGGTCCTGCTCTACTTGACCTGCTGACCTGCTCATGTATTGTGTGGTCACCACAAAGGCATACACATGTACTGAATCTAACTCTGGAAAAGTAGCTTTATGGTATTACACCTCTTATATTTCTTGTGTTGGATTTCTATTAACTTGAGGATCTTCACGTCATATTTTGCACTGTGCAGATTTGTTCTGTCTCAGGAGCGTACTTACAGAGTAACATACTTTAAATTAGCTGTAACTACTTGAGTAAAGTGATCTTGGCGTCCATGTGGAATCTGGTAGGATGTGTATGATCTGTGGATCATCTTCCAAAATTGTCTACTTTATGGTCAACAGAGATAAAACAAAGCAAAAAGGAATAATAAAAATGTTAGGAAACGGTATTGTAACAAAGTTGAAGACTTCACTATATTACAGTATAAATCTAAATCTTGAATACTGCATTATTTTCTAATCATCCTAGCTGAAATGTATTTAGCTGCATTAGAAAAATTTCAGAGAAAGTAAATCAGAAGGGCAGTCTTCCAGAATCTATGAATGTTGTGATTGCTGTGTGGTTCATTGGAATAACATCTTTCTTCCCACTGAGAGCAGCTTTATATCAGTTCTAATTACATTCTTCATTCAAAACATGAATGGTATCCATGCTGTCCTCTGTCATTCTATTTTTGGATATAGGTCTCTCTATAAAGAAAGATTAAAGAACATAGGAACTCTTCAGCCTGAAAAAGATACAACTAAAGGGGAGATATCAGAAAAACCTACAAAATCATGTCTGGCATGGTACAGGTGATGAATAGAGTATTCAGTATTTGTCATAAAAAAAGAATTAAAGAATACCCAGTGAAAGGAATATTCAACAGATCTGAAACACTGTATGATTAAATTATGGACCCCCATTGCCACAGAGCATTACAGAGTATAAGATGGGTAGATTTGAAAAGAAAATGAATAGAACACAATTCTGTCAAAGGCTGTTAAATATGGTGATCCCAACTCAATCTCCCAGAGACAGGTTCATGAACAAATATATTTTTTTTTAAAGCTAAGTTCAGATAAGCCTAAATATGATCTCTACTGTAACCTATATATGAACATTCTATTTCCTAAGGGTTTTTCAGATAAATGTAATACAGTATAACTTATATTTAAAACAGAATCAGCATACCACAGAATCACAAATAAGGACTGCTTACAAAACCTCATAACCAATTTCATTTCCAATTACAATGTCTCCAGGTTTTAAATGGGAAATAAGTTCTATTTTGGCTTTTGGCTTTTTTTTTTTTTTTTCCTTTTTTTTTTTTTTTTTCAATTTACTTTGTACAGTTCTCCCTGCAGAGCATCTCTAGTTTGCTATCCTTCCTATTGAAAGTAATGTAGATTTTCTATACAATTCAATAGTTTTGGATCAAGAACTTTCTGAGAATATAAGATTTTTCCTTTTTCCTTCAGAATCTCAGAATCATGAAATGATCTCTTAGTTCTTATCTATTACTACTGATCAGTTGGGGTTATGCCTCAGTCAACAAATAAATCATGCTTCTGCAAGCAGGAAAAAAATAATATACACCTAAGGGTAGAAACAGTCTGTTTACTGTCAATGTATAAACTAAAGAGAAAATAAACACAAACATTAATTTAAGGACCTTTGCTAATATTTATTCAAGCTGTAAAAATATTTGTCATTCAGAAACAATATAAAAATAAAGAAAAGGGAACAGGTATTTAAATATTAATTACATGCTGAATGGAAGGTAGAGACAGAGTTCACGGAAACTTGTTGGTTAGTAAATGGTACATTAATATTCCTGAAAGATCTTACACATACCAATGAAACAGTAATAACCGTTGCAGAGATACATACCTTACAGATTATTTTCTCACTCTCACCTTGTGATAGTAATAACAACCTTCAGAGTGTCTACCATAAACATTACTAAGATGCTTATCATTCTGATATGCATGTACTTGTTATCTGATCTTGTCATGAAACATTTAGAAATATGTAGAAAAGAATAAAATCATCAGAACAGTTTCCTGGGAATAACGAGTAGATGCCTTTATTTCCTTTCCTGTTATCTATGAGCTCCAGGAAATACCTTATAACTCAAACACTGTTGTTCAATCTGCTGATGAAGTTACTCCATTCTGCCTCCTGCCAAGATCCTGATGTATTAGGGGGCAGCTGTTTTTTCAAGTGACTGTATTTAATCTCAACAGAGACACAAGAAAGATCCTGGGTTTGTCTCTGGTCAATTAGTATAAGATCATTACCCACCCCCTCCACCAGATTGATGAACATCTCCAGGCCTGTTCCTGTCTCCTATGTAACTTGTAGGTACAGGACTCTACCAGTTTAATCATCCAGTTAGTTCAACAAATGTCTGTCGTTCAGGAGTATTTCAAAGGTCTATTCACTAGGTAATTATGTAATATAATGTAGTGAATTCAGTAGATTTTTTTTCCTCATGATTATTTGTTCTGATATCTTTCTTTCAAATGTTGTTTTGTGTCAGCAATAACCAAAAAGAATGGCTTGTCCAGTAACAAAAGCATGTGATGAATTTTAGCTAAATTTTAGTGTCTAATGTGGGAAAAAATAAAATCTTTTGTGCTTTTACGGGGTTCTAAAAAGCTTGAGACTTGCTGCTCAGTGCAGTTTTCCCAAGTTTGTTTCTGATTTATTCTGCTCAGATTTAGGTGGAGAGTTATTATGGGAGAACAAGTGCATAACTGCTCATCTCCGTATTTCATTTAATTCATATGATAGCAAAGCCTGAGTGAGAGGGGAGGACATCAAGAAGGATCAAGACAGTCTTATAGCCTTTAAAAAAAATAAAAAAAAAAATTAAAAAAAAAGAGTAAAGAGGGAGGAGATAAATCACAACATACAGACACATGAACTGAGAAACTGAGACATCCTTCCCCCCCCCAAAAAAAAAATAAAAATAAAAAAATGTCACTAACAAATGAGACATTAAGAGACTTGTCACAGCTTTTGAGAGGGCCAACCTGGACTTGGTAACTAATTAGAAGAGGAATATGAGGATTTGTATATTCCATGGGCA
This sequence comes from Heteronetta atricapilla, assembly GCA_011075105.1. Lineage (NCBI taxonomy): Eukaryota > Metazoa > Chordata > Aves > Anseriformes > Anatidae > Heteronetta > Heteronetta atricapilla. Next base: position 173,009,219 of record CM021731.1, read on the forward strand.
TCTGTGGGACTGCACAAAATTAGTAATCATGGTTCAGTAGGAGGGGTTCGGGAAAAAGTAAAGAGTTGAAGACAGACAGAAGTATAAAAGGGACATGTTGCCTGTAAAATGGAGCAGGTCAGCAACTTTTTTTCCTGAGCAGGCAAAAAGAAGAAAGGGTACTTCATTGTCTCTTAAGTTTAGGTGAAGCTTGATAGCGTAATATGTGTGGGTGCTATTGCAGTCAGCACCTTTCCTGTGCCAGCTGTTAGTGGCTTCAATGTCTGTGGAATACACACTTATCTACACTACTGGTTGAACCTGCAAATAGGGAAGCTGCAGCCATGTCCATTGGCTTTGGAAAGAGCCCCCTAGATGTCAGGTCTGGGCACCTGAGGAGAGCATTTCACCTTCTGAGATGAAAAACATTTGTCATTTGTTTTGAATGATTATTCATATCATTATGGGAAGTAAAGCCAATCACTAGACAGATTTGTGCCACTGTACCTTTCTCCCAAGAAGAGCCCTCTTGATATGCATTCATGCTATTGAAATGATTTTTTTTTTTTTTTTCAAAGTGTATATCTCTCTGCCAACACAGTTCTTTCATCCTTCATTTCCATACATTTCTAGCCTGCTTCTGAGAAACTTCATCAAATGTCATTGATTTTATGCTATCTACACATTCTTAACTGGACTTCTAAATGCATATCATAACTAGAGAATTAATTTTCAGTCTTCATTTGTTACTTGAAAAGCTACTTATACTTGCTCCAGAATATGTATGGTTAAATCCTGTAGTGTCTATATGATTGATTTTACCTGAGACTAAAATAATCTTTTTTTCCATTGTTGGGTGGAATTGTTTTCACCTTTTAGGGATAAACTAAACTGCTAATTGAAGTGTTGTGGTTCCTTTTATCATCAGTGGAAGGATGCAGGCAACCAGAAAGGGACATTAATCTCATCCAGATGCATATCTTTCTTTGAGTAAAAATCCACATGGAATTACCTCATATTTACTATGTTACAATCACTGTTGCACAGGTTTTGTTTACCTGTGTTTAACTCAGGGCAAATGAGCCACAACAAAAGGTTTAGGGTGGTGTAGCCAACAGTGAAAGAATAACCAGATACATCAGATTGCTCTGATGCTGACAGCTTGTATACTGTCTCCCTTACTGGCAGTATAATATCCACCCTTTGGAATGGCACTTGGCTGGTCACTTAGGACTGACTGACTCTTCAGCCTAGAAGAGAGGGATCTGGGGGTCGTGGTAGACAGCAAGTTGAATATGAGCCAGCAGTGTGCCCTGGCAGCCAGGAGGGCCAACCGTGTCCTGGGGTGCATCAAGCACGGCATCGCTAGTAGGTCGAGGGAGGTGATTGTCCCTCTCTACTCTGCGCTGGTGCGGCCTCACCTCGAGTACTGTGTGCAGTTCTGGGCACCACAGTATAAAAAGGACATGAAACTGTTGGAGAGTGTCCAGAGGAGGGCTACGAAGATGGTGAAAGGCCTGGAGGGGAAGACGTACGAGGAACAGCTGAGGGCACTGGGCCTGTTCAGCCTGGAGAAGAGGAGGCTGAGGGGAGACCTCATCGCAGTCTACAACTTCCTCGTAAGGGGGTGTCAAGAGGCAGGAGACCTTTTCTCTATTAACACCAGCGACAGGACCCGCGGGAACGGGGTTAAGCTGAGGCAGGGGAAGTTTAGGCTTGACATCAGGAGGGGGTTCTTCACAGAGAGAGTGGTTGCACACTGGAACAGGCTCCCCAGGGAAGTGGTCACTGCACCGAGCCTGACTGAGTTTAAGAAGAGATTGGACTGTGCACTTAGTCACATGGTCTGAACTTTTGGGTAGACCTGTGCGTTGTCAAGAGTTGGACTTGATGATCCTTAAGGGTCCCTTCCAACTCAGGATATTCTATGATTCTATGATTCTATGACTCATGTTCATATGCTGTTCACATGCAACCCTCCCCAAGCCATCAGATCAGTGCTTGGATTTTGTGATTATGTGATCCCTTATAACATGCCAGAGTTATACGTTATTGTTCTTGAGCAGTTCTCCAACAAGCCAAAAGATTTAACACTATGCAGTTGCATGGATTTCAGCAGCTATGTGAGCTGTGAAGAAGAAAATAAAGCAAACGTTGTTGTTGTTTAGGATTTTATTTTTTATTTTTTTTTCCTGACTGAAAATGAATAGAATCATGTTATAATTCTCTTGGATGTGAGTAAATACAATAACTGTTGTGAATGGTTACTGCTCATTTCAGTATCCAAATCAGTATCTGTCTGAAAAGATTTAATGGTATTGTAAATAATTTTCTCAAGCGGTGTAGATCACTAATTTCCTTTGGAAGTGAATCAGCCAACATGATATTCAGGACACACCTGGAGGGCAATTTGCTTGACTCAAGTTTCGTGAAACAGAAATGACACAATGTTAATTTGCTTTTAAACTGCTTGCCATATCTAAGAATTAAATATGCAATTGAATGAGACCGAACTGAATTCATTGAGATATCAGCCATGCAGTACACTTATTTTGCCTGGTCATGATAGAAAAGCATTTTGTATGAACAGTTAACATGTTCACATTTTCCACACTTAGCCTCTTCAAAAATCATAGTGACAAATTCTTTGCTGATTTATATTCCGCTCTGCATTTGAAGAAAATATGCCCATGGAGTTTAACTTAAAATGTTTTAGATTTTCTTAGGTTGCTATGTAATTATATAGAGATGTATTTTCAAATAAAATATATAAGAACACTCAAGATCAGGAGATGATTCATTTGTCACAGAACCACAAAATAACTGAGGTTGGAAGGGACCTCTGGAGGTCATCTGTTCCAAATCCCCTGCTCAAGCAGGGACAAGCAGGTTGCCCAGAACAATGTCTGGATAGCTTTTGAAGATCTCCAAGGAGGGAAACTCTGCAACATCTCTGTACAACCTGTCCCAGTGCTTCATCACCTGCACAGAAAAGTACCTTCCAATGTCCTGACAGAACCTCTTGTGTTCCAGTTTGTGTCCATTGACTCTTGTCCTAGCAATGGGGACCACTAAAAAGAGACAGCTTCACCCACTTTGCATCCTCCCTTCCAGTATTTATAGACATTGATAAGATCCCACCCTGAGCCCCCTCTTCTACAGGCTGAAGAAAAGGCCCTATATTGGACTCTTTCAGGTATGTCTCTCCTGTACTGGGGGACCCAGAACTTGTGCTTACAAACATTTTATGCAAATATTAACAAATAATTTATTGATAATAATTTATTAATTTAATCGATCATCTAACACATGGCAGCTATCTGCACAACTAGGACCTCAGTCAGAATCAATGGTACTGAGAGAAGCTCCTGTAATCATTTATTCTGTATTAGCTAAGCCTAATATAATTGATAAGAGAAACTGGAACAGCTGCTGGCATGGTTTACCTTCCTCCAGTCTTTAATCATAGATGATTTAATTCAAAAGTTAGCAGTGCATAATCAGCATGCACCCATGCCAGACTGTCTTTGAAAAATGACTATTTAAATGGTAAGGGTTGTTGTAAGTGGCTGCCGTATTGTCCTGAGCCCAACCACAGGGGTTGGAACAAACACCGGGCTGGTCAAACAGTCTGGAATGACTGCTGGGCTCGTCACAGGAGCTGGAACAACTGCTGGGCACATCACAGAAGCTGGAATGACCACTGGGCCCATCACAGAGGCCACAGGAGCTGAAGAGGCTGCAGAGTCCATCATAGGGGTTGGAGTGGCTGTAGGTCTGTCACTAAGTTTATAGTGGCATCGATTGTAGCTTGATAGGCATAAGCCAGACCCCAGCACATTGCAGTGATTTGTGTCTCTTTGCAATTGCCAGAGTGATGACAACCTTTTTTTCAAGCATTCTACTTTTTTTTTTTTTTTTTTTTTTTTTTTTTTTTTTTTTTTTTTAGGATTTTGCAGTTGTTCAGGGGTGAATTTCCTAAGCACTGGAGGTGCCCACCGCTCTAGATGCCTGCCCATACTGCCCATATCTTCCCACACTCCCTGCCACTCACAGCCATCCTGCCTCAGGACAAATCTCTGGATGGCATTCCTAAGTAGTTGTTTAACCTTAAACAAAATCTGAATCACCTTCTGGAGACATAACAATAACAACATGCTGGTTTGAGTATCCCAAGGATATTCAAAATCTTTAAGAACTATTGTAACTAGCCCAGAGGATAAGAGGAGGGTGAAGAAGAAAGGGAGAGTGAACAAGCAGGAAAAATTATCTCCCCCTGTCCCCTCCATAGATTGGCTCCCTGAAGAAAAATGGTACTAGGTGTAATTGTTAATAGTTTCTGAGATATGGTTTCCAAAGTACAGAGTTGATGACAGTGCTGAGTACAAATATCAGGTTAGTCTCATGACTAGCAATTTCATATCATAATACATTGTTACACAACACAGTAACATAATGATCTTAAACCAGGCCCCAGAAAGGATAAACAGTACGTCAGGGAGCACATACAGTAAGTTACGTGCTATATAACTCAATTTGGACAACATGCGCAGCAGATCTGAGATCAAAGCAATAAACATTGTGACTATCAACTATTAAGCAGGTCTAATACTTATACCAATTTTGGTTTAACACACTCTGGTCAGATCTGTCCTTATCTCAATCCTTCGGGCCAGCTGCTCCAGTGCTCCAAAAAGAACTGTTGTGGTTTAACCTGGCCGGCAGCTAAACACCACACAGCCTTTCGTTCCCCCTTCCCCTCCCTCTCTGGGATGGGGGAGAGAAACAGGAAAATGAAGCCTGTGTGTTGAGATAGAGGCAGTTTGTTAAGGCATAAAATAATAATAATAATAACAATAGTACTACTAATAATAATGTGTACAAAACAAGTGATGCACAATGCAATTGCTCACCACCCACTGACCGATGCCCAGCCCAACCCCGAGCAGCCAGACACCCCCTCCGGCTAGCCACCCCTATATATTGTTCAGCATGACATCAGATTGTATGGAATACCCCTTTGGCCAATTTGGGTCAGCTGTCCTGGGTCTGTCCCCTCCCAGCTCTTGCTGCACCCCTAGCCTTCCCGCCAGTAGGACAGAGCAAGAATCTGAAAAGTCCTTGACTTAGTGTAAGCACTGGTCTGCAACAATTAAAACATCAGCATGTTATCAGCTCTCTTTTCATCCTAATCCAAAACATAGCACCCTACCAGCTACTGGGGGGGAAATTAACTCTATCCTAGCTGAAACCAGGATATACAGCTCTGGGCCCAAGACTGTGCCTGCCTGACTGGTGAAGCCCAGCACAGTACCCTGGGGACCCAGGGTCTCCAACTAAGGCCAATGGATGTGGCTGCTACTTTCTCCTTTGCAAGTTCAACCAGGAGCAAGGCAGAATGTGTATCCCAGTGACATCCAGACACACAGACACTGACAAGGCCAGTCACCGAGACTGCCACAGCCTAGGATTCACCCACACACAGGGCTCACACACCACACCAGCTCAGATAGCCCAGTCCCCTCCTCCCCTTGGGCTGGCAAAGACAGCATCTCCATGGTGCAGGCACACACACACCCATAGGCTCACCAGCACACGCACACTCGTGGATACCCTGAGCACCAGTAAAGGCTCGCTGCCTGCCCAGCACTCCTGCCTGCATCCTGTCCCCTCTCACACACCCCATGGCCCTCCTGCCATCTGCTCCAGCATGGGGTTTGCCAGTGAATGCACACACACATCCCATGCACACCCAGTTTGGGGCAGACACAGATGCTGCCCCCAGCAGCTGGTACCAGGCACATGGGCTGTGAGCCATGACCATGCTCCAGCTGCAAGCACAGAGCCCCTCACTTGTCTCACTTACCCCCATCCCCCAGCAGCAGGTTTGGGGACACACACCGTTCCCACTCCAGGGGCTGGAGGATGAAGAGAGAGAGCTAAAAATAGTAATAATAAAATAGGACAGACTGCAGTGATCAGGTGAAGGGCTCAGCCAGACAAGCACACTGACCTGCTCTGTTTTATATGCAACTTGTCCCTTTTGTACTCCTGTCTGTCTTCCACTCTGCTTCTTCTAAATCCCCATCCACTGAACTGTGCTTAGTAAATTTTGCACAGTCCCATGTATGCCCATGGAATATCCCAAACCCTCACATTCCTCCATTCCTCTTGCTTCCCTCTTCTGATCAGTTATTTGGCCCTCTCAAAAGCTGTGCCTGATGTTTCTTAATATCTCATTCATTAGTGACATTTTTATTATTATTATTATTGGCTGTTGTCTCAGCTCATGTCTAAATGGTTTATGTCTCTGTATGTTGTGGTTTATTGCCTCCGCCTTTACTCATTATTGTGTTTTGCATGTCCTTTGTCAGATAACCCGAGTGATCACACCTTCCACATACTTTACCTTTTCTCTGCCCCCCCACCCCATGTCTTTTTTACAGAATTCTTTATACTGATAGGATTTTTATTTTTATTTTAAAGACTATAAGATGGTCATGATCCTTCTTGATGTCCTCCCCTCTCACTCAGGCTTTACTATTATATGAATTAAATGAAATATGGAGATGAACAGTTACGCACTTGTTCTCCCATATTAACTCTCCACCTAAATCTGAGCATTTCTCATCCATCAGTGACTTGAATTTTATTTTTATTTTATTACTAATTATTGGTTTTTATCTCTGTTAGCTCATGTCTAAATGGTTTGTGTCTCTCTGTGTTGTGGTTTATTGTCTCCCCCTTTACTCATTATTGTTTTGCATGGAAAAGGTCCTCTGTCAGATAACATGAATGAAGCAAGTGTTCACACTTTCCACATGCTTTTACAATATTAATTAGATGTTTTGTTCTAGGTAGGAGAAATGTATCCACAGACATAAAAGAATGATGCAATATTTCAAACATATTTGTATTTTTGATTTTTTTTCCACAAAAATATTGTGACAAAATAATTTCCATATCTGTCCAGATCAGAAGTTGGATGCTGCTTTCATTGAAGTTAGGAAAGATTAATTTAACTCTTAAAATTATATGATTTATACAACAATGTATAGGACATATATTAACACAGAAAATGATAAAATTGATGTATTTCACTTATTATATAAGTCTGAGATAAGGTCACTGACTTTCTCATCATATCAAGAGAGTGGTTAACTTGATTGCTCTGAAACTGAGAGAAACACTATGATTTGTGAGATTAAATTTGCAGTGTTTGTGCATTATATACATTTAGGAAATAATTATTTTTTCAATTTATTTTTTTACACTTGAAACATATCATGTTATATTTCTTACTATTATTTGTTATACTGAGCTCTTGGATTGACTTTAACTTGAATGAGATATACAGAAGCTGTCCTTCTCAATTCACTTTGTATTAGATATTGGTGGCATAATATAATCCACTGTGACATAATGTACTTAACTGTTAATGTAGTTCTTTATCACTAAAAAGGAGCAAAAAATGCTAGTGTACCATTACCAGAAATTTGCAGGGAGAAATAAACTGTAAAAAGATTGCCAGAAGATAAACTCTTAACTACAGAGATGACCTTTCTGTTTGAACCCCACAAATTAATTCTGGCTGCACCCTCTACATATTCTAAAAAAGTGTTCAAGAAGTTTACAAAACGACTGTGCAATTACAGTATCTCACATAAAACTAAAGCATTTAGCAGCACACCAGGACACCTCTGAGTCAAATGCTTTAATATGGCAGCAGAATTTACAACTAATTAATATGGTGTCTTTGGATATCTGACCAGCTCTTACTTGTACAGTCATTGGTTCAGTACTTTGCTCTTAATTTCTACCTGGCTTCATTATGAAAGATCTAAACCTAGTAAGCTAAACTTAGACATTAGCAGTTCTAATTCCATTGCCTCTTATATAACCAACACTGAAAATAAACGCTATGATTTTCTATTACAAGACTTAGAGCACTGGGAAATTAGATATACAATGGGGAAACTATTTATTTCATAAGTATGAGCTAAGTTTATGGAGAGGATATTAATATTTCATCCACATATTTTCATATAGTATTAGATTATAGAAGTAAATTCAGATAAATTCCCCATGAGAAGGTCCCAGAGCCCAAACTGATGCATCATGATACTGGGAGAAATGAATTTCAGACTACTAGCTATGTATCTTCATTGCAGTTAAATAAGACAAAAGACCAGCTGTAATAAAATATATGCCTATCATAAATACATGTTAATTTGAGATAATAATAAATAACTACTTTGTTACAAGGCTATATTCAGTAGCATGGCAAGCAGGAGAGAGCTATAGTTCATTGTTAGATGAAACTGCACTCAAGAGCAGCACTGATGTTATGCCTTTCCAGAACAAGATGTACATTTGTAAATGCATCAGCTCTGAGCTTTGAACAAGCTCAAAGTAAATGAATCTAAGAAAACAAAAATATTTCTAGTGAATGTTCTAAAAAATCATGCTTATTTTCCTTCTTAGCCAAAAAGCACCAATCTAGAATGAACATATCTGAGGAAATAAGACAGTGTATCACATATCATTGTTTGTGTTAAACATTTTAATCTGTGTATATACGTTGTGTACATATAATGTATATATAAACAGAAATGACATTTACAGATAGGTAGGTTGCTAGATACAGATATTTTACAGGTACATGGCTCTGGAATTGAGAGGTTCTCAACCCAAAGACACAAACTACAGAACTGTTCAGGACTTCAATGAAGTCTAGGTTGCTTCCAGCATCATTGTAAACAAACAGGAAATGATGTCTAGACGTTATGCTTGCCATGTTACTTCTCTTTAAGTATCTGGTTGCTCAGCATGCTACTTAAGATTAACAGTAATCTTAAACAATAGGGTGTCTCAGGGACACCTTTAGATTTGCAACAGAAATAAAAATTGAAGTGTTACTATATGCTTAGAGAGAATAAAAATGGTTTACTGCTTTAGTAATTACAAAATGTAATAGATACAATAGCTGTGATTCCTGGAGAAGTGCTACATAGACTACAGCTACATTATTAGGAGAGTAAGCCTAAGTTTTCTATTGTAAAGTAACAAATTTCCCAACAACTTATATCATTAATGTCATTTCTCTTGGGGGCTAATGGCACATTTTTTTTTTTTTTTCCTGTTCATTTTAGCAGTCTCATATACTGGTCATAAACATAGACAAAAACTTTATTATTCTTTCTACATCCAGTCTGTCACCCTGCTGTGAGCAGGAACAGTTTACATTCTGTGAAGAACTGTGCTTCTAAAATGATCACATTAATATTACCTGCAGTATACTCTTTACATTTTTTTTTTTCTTACTTCTAAAAACCTTAATTTCTAATTAGACTTGAAAATGACATTTTATAAACAACTTTTGCCTGCTGGTAGAAACATGACATACTCCTGCTGAGTGTTATACACACCTATCCAGGTTAAAGTTAAAGAAGCACAAATGTATAAGAGAAATTAGCTAATGCTTAGGTTTCCCATAGCAGGAAGCCAATTTAAATCACTTATTGCAACTAGGAGACAGCAGAGCTGAAAAATTTATTTTTACTCTTGTTCTCTCAAAAACAGATACAGATACAGTAACACCAAAGTAGGTTTTCTATTAACAAGTTTTGAAGGTTGGGTAAAGTGTTGAATAGGTGACAACTGTCACCAATTTCTTATCCAGTCCAAATAGGTAATGCAGATAGGCAGTCTTCCTTTGCTTGTTTTCAATTTGAAAGTTAAAAATAAAAATAAAAAATAAATAAAGGAAAACAAATCAGAATATATTACCCTTTAAATATCTCATTTGAAGAAGGTTTTGTTGTAAACTGGAGTAGTGCTGATAGAGCCTCCATTTTTATCCCACTGTATGGATTGTTTACTTATTTACAGAGAAAAAAAGGGAGGAAGAAAGGAGAGAAAATTCATATGCAATCTTTTCTCCTATATGCATCGCAAATCCAACTAGATTAGGAAGCTGGCTTTTTAAATTTCAGAATGAAAACAGATGACAGAGAAGTGGTGGTGGTGGTGTTTTGTGATGTCTACAAAATGCACAGCAGAATGGATTCTTTCTTTGGAATTCAGGGCTACAAGATTTTCAGAAGAGATAGGCATAGAAGGAGTGACAGGGGTGTTGTCCTCTATGTTAGGGACTGCATTTTGAAGAGGTGCCTCTGAGAAACAGCCACAGACAAGTTGAGAGCTTGGGGAAAAAAGTTAAGGACTAGACCAATAAAGGACAACTTGTGGTTGTGGTCTACTACGGGCCACCTGATCAAGGGGAGGCTGTGGATGAGGCATTCTTGCTTCAGGTACAGGAAGCATTGCACTTGCACGCTCTCATCCTGATGGGTGAACCTTAACCACCTGGATGTCTGATGGAAAAGCTACAGATCACACTGTAAGCAATCAGGGAGACTCATAGAGTGCATTGAGGATAACTTCCTGGTCCAGGTATTAGACAAACCAACCAGAGGAGAAGTATTACTGGACTTAGTGCTCACTAATGCAGATGAACTCATTGAAGAGATCAAGACTGTAGGTAGTTTAGGCTGTAGTGACCATGCCCTGGTTGAGTTTGTGATCTTGAGAAATATGGCACTAGCAAAGATCAAAGTCAGGACCCTGAACTTCAAAGAGTGAAATTCAAGCTATCTAAAGATCTAGTAGATAAGATCCTCTGGAACACTGTCCTTAGGGACAAAGATGCTGAACAGATCTGGCAGCTCTTTAAGGATATTTTCCTTAGAGCACAAGAACTTTCCAAACCCCAGTGTAGGAAAGCAAATGCACAGACAGTTGAAGCAGGGACAAGTGGCCTGGGGATTCTGTACAGGCATTCAGTCTGGATGTGCAGGGATGGGATCAGGAAAGCCAAGACATAGATGAAACTGAGCTTGGCAAAGGATGCAAAAATAACAGGAAGGGATTCTATAGGTACGTTGCTCAGGAAAGAAATGCCAAGGAGAGTGTACCCCCTTCAACAGATGAACTGGTAATGACAGACATGGAGAAGGCTGAGGTAGTCAACATCTTGTTTGACTTGGTCTTCACTGCCAGTCAGGCTTTCTACATCTCTCATTTCCCTGAATGTGTAGATGAGAGCTGGGGGAGCAAAGTCCCTCCCATTGTAAGCAAAGATCAGGTTCAAGACCACCTGATGAAACCGAACAGGTACAAGTCTCTGGGGCCCGATGCCATGAATCTCAGGGTCATGAAGGAACTGACAGAGTTGCCAAGCCTCACTTCATCATATTTGAGGAGGCCTGGAAGTCAGGTGAAGTCCCAGGTGACTGGAAAAAGGGAAACATCACTTCCATTTTTAAAAAGAATAGGAAGGAGGACCTGGAGATCTACAGACTGGTGAACCTCACCTCTGTGCCTGGCAAGATCATAGAATCATAGAACCATAGAATCATAGAATGATGGATTCATGGATTCATAGAATCATAGAATGGCTTAGGTTGGAAGGGACGTTAAAGATCATCTAGTTTCAACCACCCGGCCATGGGCAGGAATGCTACCCATTAGGTCAGGTTGCCCAGAGCGTCATCTAACCTGGTCTGGAACATTTTGAGGGATGAGGCATCAACATACTCACTGGGCAACCTGTTCCAGTGCCTCACCACCCTGAGTGAAGAATTTGTGCCATGGTTTCCAAGTCCTCCTCCTTGTTTCCCATACTGCATGTTTTGGTGTAGGGGCACATCAGCTGGCCTATTGGTCATATCACATACCCAGAACACGTTCTGATTGCACTGGGACAGTTCACAAATATTTTGTTGTTGATAGAGTGATCATGTTTTCATGTCTTCACTCACAGTTGCATCCCCTTCCCCTACAAATAGATCATGGAACAAATCCTCGTGGGAGCAATGAGAAGACACATGCAGGACAAGGAAGTGATCCACAAGCCAGTCAGCTAAGGAAACACCCAGCACAGCTTCACCAAGGACAAATGGTGCCTGACCAATCTGGTGGCTTCCTATGATGGAGTGGCTGCATCAATTGACAAAGCTAGAAAAGTGAGCCCATGTGAACCTAATAAGGTTCACCAAGTCTAAGTGCAAGGTGTTACACCTGAGTCAGGGCAATCCCAGATATGAGAAAGGCTGAGAGAGCTGGGGATGTTCAGCCTAAAGAGAAGGCAGCTTTGGGGTGACCTCATTTCAGCATTTCAGTACTTGCAGGGGGCTTATAAAAAAGATAGAGAACAAATTCTTACTCAGGCAGTTAATGATTAAGATGTCTCAGATCATGAAGCACCTTAGATAGTACCAGGTGTACCTGGTACTTTTTTTTTTTTTTTTTTGTAATAAAATTACGTAAGTTCTGTCTTTTTATTTTATCATTTAATGCTTATATGGATTTTTTTTCCCCATGCATCATATAACTCCTTTTTTAATGTTTATTTTCATTAAAAATATAGTAATTATATTCCTTTTTGAATTTGAGTCAGCCACATCAGATATGTGCTGCCAATTTTTATATCTGTTTCATATCATTCCATCTATTTATTTATTTGTTTATTTACATACTTATCTATTTATTATGGCAGTTGAACTTACTGCTATGAGGGAAATTCAGAGGAAAAAAGAAATCCCAACACCCCTCCATCCCCAATTCAGAACAAAAGATGCTGTGGTAAGTTGATGTTTCCAGTTGTACAGAGAGGCAAAATAGGTTAGAGTCAGATCTGTTTTGACCGTATCACACTTTTTACACACGGAACTTGCTAGAACTGGGGAGCTGAACTCCTTGACAACAGTCAGGAAGAAGAGAAGAGGTAAAACAGCATAAAAAAAAAAAAAAGAAAAAAACAAAACAAAATAAAACAACAACAACAACAACAAAAAACTAAATAACACCAAGGGGCAGAAACTAGATCTAAGATAAATAAAAGAACAAAACATTTCTGACAAGTTTTCTTGTCACAATATAAATAACTGTGGAAAGTATCTGGAAAGTCCATGGAATGAATGAACGTGAGCTATACATCCATGAGAATAGTCAGTAATACAGCTGTTATGGAACAGAGAAAACACTAATCTATCACTGATAGCAATTATTTGAATGGAAAACAGGGAAAACATGGAGCATCTTCCTGAATGAATGCTTTATGCATTGTCATTGAATGGGTCATTTCTTTTGTTATTAATACCTACAGATATTTTATTTAATATTAATCATGAAAAAAATGAAGTATCAAAGAGGTGAATTTCTCTTTGTAGGTATGACATTGGCTTTTTTGTTTGTTTCTCAAACAAACAAACAAACAAACAAAACAAGCAAACAAAAATGTTTGTTATTGCAAGTTTGGGGAAAAAAAAAAGAAATGAGAGCAAAGAAAGTGAAGATAAACAACTATGACATACTGGCTAAGGTGTCTATTTTGCACTTTACAGAATGTACAAATGAACGTGAGAGGCCTGTGCTGAGTTGACTAAGGCACGATGAATATAAAAGTGAAGATATACTGCTAAAATAACTTTGGAAATAGAGGGACAGAAACAGTCCTTCTGAGTGATATTCTGTTTGTTTTCCTACTAGTTTTGAATAATATTTCTGTAATTTTAAACGAGATTTTCTGCAATGTGAAAGACATTTTCCTGTTTGATTATGAAAATGTCATTTGATAATATATATTAAAAATCTTAATAAAGTTAATGTGTCACATTTACTTGTTCCCCTTATCCACTATACCTGTTACCCTGTCAAAGATGGAAATCTAGTTTGACACAATCTATTCTAAACAAATACATGACAGATGTTTTTTGTCACCTTATCACCTGTTTTTTATCACCTTAATTACTTGTAAGGTAATTATTTAATAATTTCTTTTACTATCCTTCTAGGAATCAAAACTAGGTTTGTTTTACAGTTCTCTGAGTACTTTCTCTTACCCTTTCCATGAGTAGGTACCATGTTTGTTTTTCATTCTTCTGGGACTTCAGTCCTCAACAATTCCATAACCACTAAGTATTACTTCTACTATCTTCTTAGTTACTTCAGGGAAAAAATCTCACAGCTTCTATAGTAAATTTCAAATGGTTTTCCTTTCAGAAAATTTCTGCCTGGTCTCTCAATACCTTTCTTTCCTTATAATTCATTGCAAATATAATTGCTTTACTATCTTTCACAATTACCACTTTTTGGCTAAAGAGATGTAGAGTGTTAAGAAGATGTAGAGTTCCCATGTCATAATGAATTTATAATTTTAAATATCTCCTCCACAATATATTTATAGTACCATGATTTTTCCAATTATGCCGTTTGATAATTACACCTCATATCATGCCTTTACCTTGGTGTTTTTAAATCTAAGGTTTCTGTCTTTTCTAACAGTATGTCCAGGTTCTACTTTTGAATTATTCCTTTTCAAGTTCTGACTTACTAAAAATCTTCCAGTGTAGCCATATAAGTTCATTTTATCTTTACCTCCTGTCTTTGCAAAGTCTAAGGACTATCTGTATCCACGATAGTCCTTTTATAAATAAAATAAAGTCTCTTTTAGGAGATGCTAGGTCTCTTTTTCAACTTAGAAATCTTTCCTGGTGGATTTTACTCGCTGAGCCACTGAATTGGTTCAAATTTACATTTTTAGGACCATTCTCATTAGTTTAAAGCTCTGTCTCACTCTTATGTTGAGATAATTTATTTTGCTAGTAAGTAAGCAGTTCTCTCTAATTTGCTGTCTGTATGCAAAGTCTTAAATATTTCTCACTGCTTATGTGAATCAAATTTAGTGTAGTCAAACTGTCATTTGTATGCCTCTGTTTCCTTCCAAAGAAAAATTTTGACCATTAAGTCATTGACTGTCTTTTCCTTCAGGGTGCTGTAACTGTGGGCATCTAAGTCTAATTCCAGGGATGGGGCATCCACAACTTCTCAGGGCAACCTGTTCCAGTACATCATCACTCTCATGGTAAAGAATTTCTTACTTATATCTAATCTAAATCTATCCTCTTTTAATCTATTTTAGTTCGAAAACATCACTTTTTGCCCTATCACTCTACTTCGTGACAAAGAGTCCCTCCCCAGTTTTCTTCTAGGCCCCCTTTACGTAGAGTACAACTGCTATAAGGTCTCCCTGGAGCCTTCTCTCAGGCTGAACAACACCAAATTCTTTGGACTGTCTTCATAGAATAGATGCTCCAGCCCTCTGATCTTCCATGTGGACCAATTCTGGACTTGCTCCAACAGGTCCACATCCTCATACTGTGGGCCTCAGAGCTGAATGTAGTACTCTAGGTGGGGTCTTATTAGAGAAGAGTAAAGGTAGAGAATCACCTCCTCTGATCTGTGTGAAGGTCACACTTCTTTTGATGGATTCCAGGATACGCTTGGAATTCTGGGCTGAAAATGCACATTTCCAGCTCACTTTAAGTTTTATATCACCCAGTACCCCCAGGTCCTTTCCTTAGAGCCTGTTTCTATTCTCCATCCAACCTGTATTTGTGCTTGTCCTCAGTCCAAGTGTAGGACCTTGCACCTGGCCTTGTTGAATTTCATGATGTTTGCATGGCCCCACCCCTCAAGCCTATTAAAGTCCCTCTGGATGGCATCCCTTCCTTCCACAGTGTCAACCACACCACTCAGCTTGGTGTTGTCTGAAAATATGCTGAGGGTGTACTCAATCCTGCTGTTCATGTCACTTATGAAGATGTTAAATAGACCTAAGCATATATTTATTAAACACCCCGAAACTAACCAGAAGCATAGGCTACTACATACAGAATATGTATTTCTTAGTTTTACATTTGATTTTGATACCCATTTAAAAAAAATATATTCTATATAACTTAATAACCAACCTTCTTTCATATTTTTCCTTCCTTACTTCCTTGCTTCCTTCCTTCTTTCCTTCCTTCCTCCCTTCCTTTCTTCCTTCCTTCCTTCCTTCTTCCCTTTCTTCTCCCTTTCCTCCTAAATTTAGGGCAAGAGTCATCACATCTAACTTTTGGTATAGACATCTGTTTCTGAGGAAGATGGCTAGATGGCTTCATAGTTAATGGAAAACACATCAATAGTATCACCTAAGCTAATGTACTCACCTGAACGAATATGGTTGCCTACTTTATGATGAAATTAATTGCTTTCCAGGTTCCATTGACTATATTAACTGGATTTTCATTTATTACAATGCGAATTTAAACATCTGAATTTTATTGACCTGGAATAAGTGAGATGAATTCTTCTAGGGATTCAGTTCAGCTGGCCAGGATCTCATGAAACTTGCCATATCCTAAGTATCATGACTGGTGTTCGGGTATTCTGAAAACAGGAATCATCTACATCTCCCACAGTGTCTGTTTTGTATTACCCAAAGTTTTACACTTCTTTGAAGCATCTTAGCACTATATACCAAGCAATAATAAAGCAATTAAATTTTTAGTGGTTAACTCCAGATACTGCATCTAAGGTAAACATCATGAATTACCTTTATGTCTATAGTAGAGAAATAGACAAATAATGAGCAAGATTCTTCCAAGTCTTGTTCTCTAAATATTTATCAGGTAATTTGTGCCTTAACTGATCAGTTTAGATGAGCCTTCTCACCATTTGAAGTATCTAGTGATAACACTTCTTGCTCATTCATTTTAGTTAGAATGTACAAGAATATGAAATGCTTGTTAAGCAAACTGGTGCTGGAAGTTTCTGATTAATTTATGGTCCAAACATCAGTGAATGTTATTTTTATACCATGTAGCATGTACTCTAAACCTACCCTGTTAACAATATCTATTCAGAAAAGTAATATCTAGGTTCTAAACCAAATGATTCAGAATGATTTCCATCTACTGAACAGAAAACTGATCCCCTGGAATGTAACTCCATTAAAACCACTTTGAATCATGTGAACTAAGACTATAATGGGCCATATTTATTGTTCTTATATTGCTAGGACATGATGATAACTAGCATGCTTTGTAGTTAAAGGTCCTGAAATACTGGAGCTCCTAAAATGAAGCTCTTGAAATGGAGCTCCTAAAATAATTCTCAGGTTGTCCAGAGAAGTTGTGGATGCCCCATCCCTGGAGGTGTTCAAGGCCAGGTTGGTTGAGGCCCTGGGCAACCTGATCAAGTGGGTGTCTTGAGGGGTATGGCAGAGGGGTTGGAGTTAGATGATCTTTAAGATCCCTTCCAACTCAAGCCATTCTATGATTCTATGAATGTGTGGGAGGTGTGGCAAGTACCATTATGATGTTTTTGTTACATGATGACAAGTGTTGAGTTACTTATGTTGAAGAGACGCATTATGATGCCGTGGGCATAACATCCTGAGGGTTCAAAGCCTGACAAGATAGTGTGATGGTGTTTTATGGAACAAAAGGAATTAGAAGTCATACAATATCATTTCTAGCATGCACAGGAACATACTGTCAACATTGCTGAACCCTATTTTTATTTTAGAAAAACCTGGTTAATTAGAAAATCAAAGCCAACAAGTAAGCTAAGGTGAATAATCTCCTTAGAGTATGCAGCTTGACCAAGGTAACAGGACCTGTTTAGAATCATAAAAGGGACTCATTCTCACCTACATGTGACTTTACACTGCCAGCACTTCACTCCATAACATTGGTTGCTAAGCCTGGACATCTACGTGGATATGGATTCCATAAACCTTACAGGTAAATGTCTCCAGCTCTGAACTATTCTGCCAATAAAAGACTTCTGAAAAATCCAGGCTGCAACTCCCAAGCCACAATCAGTGGCCATTGTTGTCTGTCACTGAGGAATGAAAAAAAAAAAAAAGGCTCACTCATTTTTTCAACTTTTTTTTCAGCAGCAGTAAAAAGCTATCGGATCTCTTCATCACACTATAGAAGACCAACTCCCAGAACCTCTTCTTTAACAGTGTTGAAATATATGATCTTGATTATAGAGATTATAAGCTATATCTGCAAATTGAACAAACAAAATCAGGAAATCGATACTAAAAATGACTGTACTGAACTGAAAGATCTTAAGAAAAACTGAAAAGGATAAATAACATGAATTATTGTGACCATTCAAGGTCCTTTTTCTTCAAGGCATATATATATATATATATTTTTTTTAAGATGTAAAATTACAAAAGGAAGTACCTAGGAACTACTTCTGCAAATACTTACAATTCTGCTGAAGTCATTCAGATTAGTTGAAAAAATACCAAATTTTAAGATGATATTTAGCTGAAAGTTACATTTTAAATATATATAATAACTTTAGTTAATAGTGTTAGCAGTTATTTAATTACTAATAGTGTTAATAGTTACCTTAATTTGTTTCAGAAAATTTCTACACTATTCTTAATTACCAATTACAAAGTAATGGGTAATATAATTACTTTAAACTTGAAAAATAAATTGGATATATATATATACAAATATATAATATAGTGATCTCTTATGGCTAACGTAGACATTTAGAGGTTTCAAGATACCAAATGAAACAACAGAAAATTCTGGCATAGGTTTATTTTTGTTGCTTTATTTTATGCTTTAAGATTATGTTAATGATATATAAATATTAATATATATATTATATTAATGATATACAAAGAACTGTCCTCATCTACTTCTCACCTTTCCCTTTCTTATTCTTTGTGTTCCAAAGTACCAGTTAGAAGAACATTATTAAGAACACAGATGATTTCAGCTTCCGTCACTTTTGGTGTGTACTGTTAATCCCACGTATAAAGGAAACAACACTTTCAAGAAAATTTCTTTACCTTCTTAAATATTTCAGAGGCAGTCCACATAGTAATTTTCAACAATTTAACAGAGAGATTCAAATAAGGCCACACCTGTAATATACAACGGATGAAAATAAAACCAAGAAGGGATTCTATAGGTACATCATGAGAGATAATGGAGGTGCAGGTGTTGATCTATTCTCTTGTTGTGGTTTAACCCAGCTGGCAGCTAAACACCACACAGCTGTTCGCTCACCCTCCCCCCTTCCTCTCTGGGATGGGGGAGAAAAACGGGAAAGTGAAGCCTGTGGGTTGAGATAAATACAGTTTATTAAGATAGATAATAATAATAATAATAATAATAATATAACAATAATAATAATATATACAAACAAGTGCTGCACAATGCAATTGCTCACCACCCGCTGACCGATGCCCAGCCCAACCCCGAGCAGCCGGACACCCCACTCCAGCTAGCCACCCCTATATATTGTTCAGCATGACGTCAGATGGTATGGAACACCCCTTTGGCCAGTTTGGGTCAGCTGTCCTGGGGCTGTCCCCTCCCAGCTCTTGTTGCCCCCCCAGCCTGCCCACGGGCAGGAGAGAGCGAGGAGCTGAAAAGTCCTTGGCTTAGTGTAAGCATTGCTCTGCAGAAATTAAAACATCAGCATGTTATCAACACTCTTCTCATCCTAATCCAAAACACAGCACTCTACCAGCTACTAGGAGGAAAATAACTCTGTCCTAACTGAAACGAGGACATATATCCACCCCTTATTCCATACCATTTATGTCATGCTCAGGTTACACTCTTTCCAATACATTCTAGTTAATCACTATTTTCATCTACGGTAGTAATGACACACAGTATAATATAATAATTAACATAATACAACCCAACTCATGGGCTATTCTCACCCAGTATTAAATCCCCTTGAAGTAAACATCAGACTTCCCCATTCTTTTGCATTACCCACCAAGTGCATCCAGGTCCTTGACCAAAAACAATCCCACGAATGGGTTTGCCTTTTCCTGGGGCAGGAGTAGCCCAGACTGTTTTACCCAGCACGTTTCTTACATGCACTACAGGAACATTATCCCCTTCCACTCTACATAGCAGGTTTGACTGGGCTGGTCCAGCTCAGTTGACAGATTCCCTAGTATTGACTAAGCAGGTGGCCTTTGCCAAATGTGTATCCCAATTTCTGAATGTCCCAGCACCCATTGCTTTCAGTGTAGTCTTTAACAGTCCATTGTATCGCTCAACTTTACCGGAGGCTGGTGCATGATAGAGGATGTGATACACCCACTCAATACCATGCTCTTTGGCCCAAGTGTCTATAAGGTTGTTTCGGAAATGAGTCCCATTGTCTGACTCAATTCTTTCTGGCGTGCTATGTTGCCATAGGACTTGTTTTTCAAGGCCAAGGATAGTGTTTCAGGCGGTGGCATGGGGCACTGGATATGTTTCCAGCCATCCAGTGGTTGCTTCCACCATTGTAAGTATGTGGCGCTTGCCGTTGCGGGTTTGAGGGAGTGTGATGTAATCAATATGCTAGGCCTCTCCATATTTATATTTCAGCCATCATCCTCCATACCAAAGAGGCTTTCACCGTTTGGCTTGCTTGATTGCAGCACATGTTTCACAATCATGAATAACCTGTACTATAGTGTCCATGGTCAGGTTCACCCCTTGATCATGAGCCCATCTGTATGTTGCATCTCTACCTTGATGGCCTGAGGTGTCATGGGCCCATAGGGCTATAAATAATTCACCCTTATGTTGCCAGTCCAGGTCCACCTGAGCCACTTCAATCTTAGCAGCCTGATCTGCCTGCTGGTTGTTTTGATGTTCTTCAGTAGCCCGATTCTTGGGCACATGAGCATCTACGTGACGTACCTTTACGACCAGGTTCTCCACCTGGGCAGCAATATCTTGCCACAACACAGCAGCCCAGATGGGTTTGCCCCTGCGCTGCCAGTTGTTCTGTTTCCACTGCTGTAACCACCCCCACAGGGCATTTGCTACCATCCACGAATCAGTGTATAGGTAGAGAACTGGCCACTTTTCTCATTCAGCAATATCTAAAGCCAGCTGGATGGCTTTCACTTCTGCAAATTGACTCGATTCACCTTCTCCCTCAGCAGCTTCTGCAACTCATCGTGTAGGACTCCATACAGCAGCTTTCCATCTCCGATGCTTTCCCACAATGTGACAGAACCCATCGGTGAACAGGGCATATCTCCTCCCATTTTCTAGTAGCTTGTTATACAGTGGGGCTTCTTCAGCACGGATCACCTCCTCCTCTGATGACATCCCAAAGTATTTGCCTTCTGGCCAGTCCATAATCACTTCCAAGATTCCTGGACGATTGGGGTTTCCTATTCGAGCCCGCTGGGTAATCAGTGCAATCCACTTGCTCCATGTAGCATCAGTTGCATGATGTGTAGAGGGGACCCTTCCTTTGAACATCCAGCCCAGTACTGGCAGTCAGGGTGCCAGGAGGAGCTGTGCTTCAGTACCGACCACTTCCAAAGCAGATTGAACTCCTTCATATGCTGCCAATATCTCCTTTTCAGTTGGAGTGTAGCGGGCCTCAGATCCTCCATATCCCCGACTCCAAAACCCTAGGGGTCTACCTCAAGTTTCCCCAGGTTCTTTCTGCCAGAGGCTCCAGGTGGGGCCATTCTCCCCGGCTGAGGTGTAAAGCACATTTACATCTGGTCCTATTCGGACTGGCCCCAGGGCTACTGCATGAACTATTTCCTGCTTAATTTGTTCAAAGGCTTGTCGTTGCTCAGGGCCCCATTCAAAATCATTCTTCTTATGGGTTACTTGGTAAAGCGGGTTTACAATCAGACTGTAATTTGGAATGTGCATTCTCCAGAACCCCACAACACCTAGGAAAGTTTGTGTTTCCTTTTTGCTAGTGGGTGGATACATAGCTGTTATTTTGTTGATCACATCCATTGGGAATTGATGACATCCATCTTGCCATTTTATTCCTAAAAACTGGATCTCTCGTGCAGGTCCTTTAACTTTATTTTGTTTTATGGCAAAACCAGCCTTCAGAAGGAGTTGGATTATTTTCTCCCCTTTCTCGAAAACTTCCTCTGCTGTGCCACCCCACACAATGATGCCATTGATGTATTGCAGGTGTTCAGGAGCTTCCCCCTTCTCCAGCACAGACTGGATCAATCCATGGCTATGTTTCCACCCCTGGGGCAGCCGATTCCACGTATATTGGACTCCCCTCCAAGTAAAGGCAAACTGTAGCCTGAACTCTGCTGCTAGAGGGATGGAGAAAAATGCATTAGCGTTATCAATTGTGGCGTAACACTTGGCTGCCTTTGATTCCACTTCGTACTGGAGTTCTAGCATGTCCGGCACTGTGGCACTCAGTGGTGGTGTGACTTTGTTCAGGCCAGGATAGTCCACCATTAGTCTCCACTCACCATTAGATTTTCGCAGTGGCCATATGGGACTATTTAAAGGCAAATGAGTCTTACTGATCACTCCTTGGCTCTCCAGTTGACGAATTAGCTTATGGATGGGAATCAGGGAGTCTCGGTGCGATATTGCCGCCCGTGCACAGTTGTAGTAGAGATTGGCACCTGTTATTCTTTGACCCTCAGCAACCCCACAATAAAAGGGTCCTCCGAGAGACCGGGCAAGGTAGACAACTGTTTAATGCCCTCTGTCTCTAAGGCAGCTATGCCAAAAGCCCAGCGGAACCCTTTTGAGTCCTTGAAATATCCTCTTCTAAGATAGTCTATGCCAAGGATGCACGGAGCATCCGGGCCAGTCACAATAGGGTGTTTTTGTCACTCATTCCCTGTTAGACTCACTTCAGCCTCCAATACAGTCAACTGTACTGTACATCTGTGCATACTTCTGTGCATCTGACGTGCAAGGCCATTGAATCCACACAGTCCAATAAACTCAATTGTCCCTTTCCTCTGCCTGGCTGGAGGCAGGGCCCCTCTAATCCTGGTCCAAATCTTCATTCCTGTGTTTAAGGGACTGCCTGCTGCAAGTTGGAACAGCAAACTTTTCAGAGAACCCCTTTTTCCCACTTGTTTTCTTTTGCAACTCACGTACCCATGCCTCTAGGGTCGCGGTGGATTTTGCATCCCATTTTCTCATGTCCTCTCCATGGTCATGTAGGTAAAACCACAGGTTAGCATGAGGTGTGTATCCACCATATCACCTTCCTTGTACAGATGAGTGCTTACACCTAATAGCTGAGACACTGGTTCATTCAGGTGGGGAAGAAAATACTGTCTCTTCAAGTTGGTGGATGATTTCAGAAAGTTTCTCCATAGCCGAGACATAGGCCTGTAGGGAAGAGGAGAGTCTTTCTTCGTACTGCCGGAGTTGTTTAACCACATCACCCACTGTGGGTTCCTCATCCTCTTTCCAGGCCATTATTGCCAATGAGCTGGCATATGATGATGGTGCACTCCGTACAAACTTCCACCACATGGGTCGTGTACACTTGACTTCATCTGGATCTGTGGGTATTTGTCCATTGTCTGGGTCCTCATAAATTACCTCCCGTATGGCTAATTCCCTCAGGTACTGGATTCCCTTCTCCATAGCGGTCCACTTGCCTGGCAGACATACGAGTTCTTCCTTGTAGGGATACCTTTCCCTTACAGCATACAGGATACGCCTCCAGAGGCTGTAGGATCGTACTCCTTCTCCAATTGCTTTGTCAATGCCTGCATCTCTAGCAAGGGATCCTAGCCGAATGGCTTCCCTGCCCTCTAAATCCACATAATTGGCTCCGGTATCCCAGCACCGGAGCAGCCAGGTGACAAGCTGCCCACCTATGCAGCGACCAAAATCTTTTCGCATATCTCGTAGCTCACACTGGTATAGGTTTCGGGTAACTAATATTGTTTTTTCAACATCTCCAGATTCATCGTCCTGCATCCCTGATGGCCCAGCCTCGTCTTCTCTGCGTTCTAAACGACCTGAGTCTCTATACCATTTTTTCACCTTGTCTACAGGGGCAACTTGTACTGCTACAGCTCGTTTCTCTGACTCAGCCACAGAGTCTGCCACGGAGGTTGGAATACACTCTGCAGGGCCAACTTGCACTGCAACAGTTCATTTCTCTGGCCCAGCCACAGGAGCCGGAGCACCTGCAGGAGCAGGAGCTGGAGCAGCTGCAGGCACTGGAGCTGGAGCGGCTGGAGGAGCTGGAGTGGCTGCAGGGGCCAGAGCTGGAGTGGCTGCAGGGGCTCGAGCTGGAGTGGCTGCAGGAGCAGGAACTGGAGTGGCTGCAGGAGGTGGAGCGGCTGCAGGGGCTGGAGCGGCTGCAGGGGCTGGAGCAGGAGCTCCAGCAGAGATCTGCCTCAGGACAGATCTCTGGATGAGATTCCTAAGTAGTTGTTTAACCTTAAACAAGACCTGAAGCGTATTCAAGAGACATAACAACAACAACATGCTAGTCTGCGTATCCCAAGGATATTCAACATCTTGGAAAGTTATCATAACTAGCTCAGGGGATAAGAGGGTGCTGAAGAAGTAAGGGAGAGTGAACAAGTAGGGAAAAATATATTCCCCTGTTCCCTCCACAGACTGGCTCCCTGATGAAAAAAGGCAGTAGGTGTAATTGTTAATGGTTTCCGAGATATAGTTTCCAAAGTACAGAGTCGACAACAGTGTTGAGTACAAATACCAAGTCAGAGTCATGGCCAGATATTTCATCATGTTGTAAGCTATTGTTACACCGCACAGTACCATAATGATCTTAAACCAAGGCCCAGAAAGGATAAACAGAACAATGGGGATCACATAAAGGAAGTAACGTGCTATAAAATTCAGTTTGGAATACGGGCACAGCAGACTTGAGATTAAAGCAATCAACATTCTGATTGCTTTTAAGCAGCTCTAATATTTATACCAATTTTAGTTTAACATACTCTGGTCAGATCTGTTGTTATCTCAACCCTTCGTGCCCCACGTTGGGCACCAAAAGGACTGTTGTGGTTTAACCTGGCCGGCAGCTAAACACCACACAGCCGTTCGCTCACCCTCCCCCCTCCCTCTCTGGGAGGGGGGAGAGAAACGGGAAAGTGAAGCCTGTGGGTTGAGATAAAGACAGTTTATTAAGATAGAAAATAATAATAACAATAATAATAATAATATATACAAACAAGTGATGCACAATGCAATTGCTCACCACCCGCTGACCGATGCCCAACCCAACCCCGAGAGCCGGCCCCCCACCCTGGCTAGCCACCCCTATATATTGTTCAGCATGACGTCAGATGGTATGGAATACCCCTTTGGCCAGTTTGGGTCAGCCGTCCTGGGGCTGTCCCCTCCCAGCTCTTGCTGCCCCCCCCCCAGCCTGCCCACTGGCAGGACAGAGCGAGGAGCTGAAAAGTCCTTGGCTTAGTGTAAGCATTGCTCTGCAGCAATTAAAACATCAGCATGTTATCAGCACTCTTCTCATCCTAATCCATAACATAGCACCCTACCTCCTACTAGGAGGAAAAATAACTCTGTCCTAACTGAAACCAGGACATCTCTTCAGCAACCAGCGATAGGACCCAAGGGAATGATGTCAAGCTGCGACAGGGGAGGTTCAGGATGGATATCAGGAAGAGACAAAGAGGTTCTTCACTGGGTGGGTTGTCATGCACTTGAACAGGCTCCCCAGGGATGTAATCATGGCACAAATCCTGTCAGAGTTTAAGAAGAGTTTGGACTGTGCTCTTGGTCACATGGTCTGAATTTTTGGGTACATCTGTGTGGAGCCAGGAGTTGGACTCAATGATCCTTACGGGTCCCTTCCAACTTGGGATATTCTATGATTCTAAGATTGGCCAGAAATGAAAGGTCATTAAGAGTGTACCCCCTCTGGTGGATGAGAAGGGAGAACTAGTAATAGAAGACTTGGCGAAAGCTGACATCCTGGCAGTCAGGTGAAGTTCCTGGTGACTGGAAAAAAGGAAGCATCACTCCCATTTTCAAAAAAGGTAAAAAACCAGGATCTGGGGAACTACAGCCTGGTAAGCCTCACTTGGGAAAATCATGGAAAAGATCTCCTGGGGGCAATGACAAGACACATGCAGGACAAGAACTTCTTTCGAGACAGCCTGCACAGCTTCACCAAGGACAAATCATGCCTGACCAATCTGGTGGCTTTCTATGATGGAGTGGCTGCATCAATTGACAAGGGAAGACCAACTGGTGTCATCTAACTGGACTTCTGCAAGGCCTTTGACATGGTCCCACATGACATCCTGGTCTCCAAATTGGAGAGACCTGGATTTGATGAGTGAACCATTCAGTGGATAAGGAATTCACTTGAAGTCCACAGCAGGAGAGAGGTGGTAAATGGCTCTATGTCCAGGTGGAGTATGGTGGCAAGTGGTGTCCCTCAGGGGTCTGTCTAGGGACTGGTACTGTTTAATATCTTTATCAATGACATAGTGGGATCAATGACAGTGGGATCCAGTGCAGCCTCAGCAAGTTTGCAGATAACACCAATCTGAGTGGTGCAGTTGATGCAACAGAAGGTAGGAAAGCCATCCAAAGGGACCTGGACAAGCTAGAAAAGTGGGCCCTTGTGAACCTAATAAGGTTCACCAAGTCTAAGTGCAAGGTGTTACACCTGAGTCGGGGCAATCCCAGATATGAGAACAGACTGGGAGAAGAATTCATTGAAAGTAGCCCTGCAGAGAAGGACTTGGGTGTTCTGGTGGACAAAAAGCTCAGCATGAGCCAGCAGTGTGTGCTTGCAGGCCAGAAGGCCGGATGTGTCCTGGGCTGCATCAACAGAGGCGTGGGCAGCAGGTGGAGGGAGATGATTGTCCCCTTCTACTCTGCTACTGTGAGGCCCTGCTTGGAGTAATGTGCCCAGGTCTGGGTCCCCCAGCACAAGAAGGATGTGGACCTGTTGGAGCAAGTCCAGAACAGGCCATGAGGATCAGAGGTCTGGAGCACCTCTTCTTTGAAGAAAGGCTGAGAGAGCTGGGGATGTTCAGCCTAAAGAGAAGGCAGCTTTGGCGTTACCTCCTTTCAGCATTTCAGTACTTGCAGGGGGCTTATAAAAAGATGAAGAACATTTTTTTTTCTCAGGCAAATAATGACATGACAAGCAAGAATGTTTTTAAACTGAAAGAGGGGAGATTTAGATTAGATGTAGGAGGAAGTTCTTCACTCAGGTGGTGGTGAGGCATTGGAACAGGTTGCCCAGAGAAGTTGCAGATGCTCCTTTCCTGAAGGTGTTCAAGACTAGGCTGAATGAGGCCTTGGGAAACCTGATCTAGTGGGTGGTATTCCTGCCCATGGTAGAGGGTTGAAACTAGATTGCCTTTAAGGTCCTTTACAACTTAATCCTTTCTATGATTCTATGATAATAACTATTTGTCTGCACTTAGTTCTAATTCTAGCTGACAGAATTCAGTTTAGTACTTCTAATGCAGTCTTCAGGAAATCAAATGGATTTGATTATTTTGCATCTACAAGTTAAAAGACAATGTTACTCATTTCTCTGTCTAAGCTTTTAGCTTTGGCTTTATCCAATAAAACTTTAAAAATTTAAATGTTGCTCCAAAATTGAGCAGTACTACCATGTTAGTCTTTTCAAATTGTCAATGGAGATATTTGTCATTAATAGTCAATGTGGGCTAGGTAGAATATATTCCCTCCAAACAACATAACATTTACTTGCTTTACATTTGCATAAAAATAAAACAAACAAAAACACAATAACAACAACAACAAAACCACAGCAAAACCCACAAATGAATAAATTTAACGTGAAGCAATCTTGACTAGGAAATATCAAACAATTCTAAGCAATTGAAAAATAAATTCTAATGGCTGGACATTGGTAATGTTAGTGAGAGTCTATATTATAACTTTAGCAAAGCAACATGATTCTCCAGATTAATACAATGAATTTCAGATACCATTATATAAACTTTGCTTGAAAATGAATAATTATTGCTCATGCAGAATTATATGTACCTAAAAAATCATACTCACTTCTATTACATTTTATTCCAATAAGGTATTAAAGAAAAATCACTGTCAAAAACCTATGTCTACCATTATTAAATCCATACTGATACAATTGACACCAATTGATGAATACTACTACATGTAATAAAAATAGATATAAGCTTTTTATAACCATAATGTAATGCTAGCTATTGAATTTTAATGTTCTAGTAAAATACTTTAGAATAAATTATTTTGTAGAACTTCAGAAGACAATTGTGTTTTTAGTAAGAATGAAGTATGTTAAATGTCTCATGCTTTAGCAGTTATTTTATTAATAAGTTTTTCATCTTTTTATTCTATGTGGTTGAGAAGATTAAAATAAACAAAATATTGCAGTTTACATAAGAATATGAAGAAGTTACATTGCCCCATGTAGTTCTCAGAGAACCCACATATGTCACTTAAGAACACACATCCCATCCCAGGTCAGGAAACTGGAAATTAAAGATTTTAAGACTGAATGTTTGCATCCTTCCTATGTATCATGAAAAATCTCTCTGCATTTCTCTGCAAAGTAATATTTTACAGTATTATTCAAAGTGCTTGACAAATTGTGAGTGTTCTTTCCTTTTGGATTGGATTAGAGTGACCAAATACAATCATCATTTTTTAGTCTTCAGACTAATGAGAACATCTTGAGATTCTAGTATTTCATCTCTTCTGTTCCCCTTTATGATTAAGAAATTGTGTCATACCACTTTATATTGTGCCAGTTTCTGTTCTCATTAAAATCTATGTCAAAAAAAATAAGGTACAGAAAATTTTTGATGTCTAGTCCATTATATAGAATCAAACACTGTGTTAGTGTATTGTACTGCTGTGACCTATTTTGAGTTTTAATTGCTTAGCCAGTTCTGTTTCCCAACAGGTTACCAAGGCTATAAACAGGTAATGTCCAGCTGATCAAAATGCAGACAGCCACAAGCCACAGTGCATAGTTGTGGGACACATTAAGTTAATTTACATATTCTACAAAAGTGGAAATCATGATATCTGCTTCATATGAAAGGCTTCTAATGAGAATAGATAGCATTACAGAGTTATTTTCTTCTTATGCAAAACTCTGAAATAATAACGTTAATTAAAATCCATCATTATCATTATGGTCTACTTCTGGAACTATGTGAGTGATATTAGTGTTTTGTCTTCCAGAACCTTACATGAGAAAAATATATATATATATATATGTGATAAACGACTGCGTCCCAAATAGGATTAAAATTAAAGTTTGTGATTTATTAAGTGAATAGAGGCAAGCAAACAGTGCTGGGTGCACCGGGAGTCTCTGCTCCACCAAGATGCACACCTGTTACATTAGGGAGCTGATTTTTATGCTCCTAGACTAATACATATTAATCACTATTCTTAGAAAAGGCAGGGTTATTATAATTAGTTCCCAGAATCCAAACCCTTTCCGGACACATGCGTATCAGTCTCTGATGGTCTTTCTGGGGGTCTCTTGTGCTGAAGGCTCGTAGTCTTCCTCCCAGGCTTTGTTCTTCGGTCGTCCTTCAACTCCCTCTTTCTCCTTATTTGGTGGATCTCTTTGCTGGATATCAGAGGCTTAGGCAGCGTCCCATGCAAAAGTTTCCTAAAAAAAAGCTCCTTGGTCTTCTTATCTCCCAGACTAGAGTCTCAATGTTTGCCCTTCAAACCCTCTATTTACACAAATTGCTGTACCCTTCATTTGCATGATACAAAAACTATGTGCACTAATCACTCTGTTTTTCTTAAATAGGTTATATTTCATCATGCGGCCCTAGCATTGTTCCATACTGACACGAATCATATTAACACTTTTCACATATATATTCTTCACATTAAAGAAAACCAAAACAAACAAACAAACAAACAAAAAACAACAACAGACAGACACTGAAGGATAATTTAATTACTGTGCATTTCAATGAACACAAATGACAGAATTTTGAGATGAAGTGATGAACAGATATATTTCAAGGGTGAAATTTTAATAATAAAATGTCACGTATTTCTTTATGACTACATTTCTTTATGATTACATTTCTTTATGACTACAAGCCTTAAATTCATTTTGTACTACCAATAACAATATTTTATGGCAAATTTACATAATCTCTTTCATGCCGTCTAAAAGTGGATGACAATATTCTCTATTTATCCTGATCGTAGATCACAGAATCACAGAATAGTTTAGGTTTGAAGGAATCTTTGAAGCTCATCTGGTCCTATCTCCATCTAGGGGACCCTGCTTGGTCCCTCCTGCCCAAGCAGGGTCATTAGAGCCACTTACCCAGGACGATGTCCAGACAGCTTTTGAAGATCTCCAAGGAGGGAGATTCTACAATCTCTCTGGGCAACCTGTTTTACATCACTTGCACAGTAAAGAACTGTTTCCTGATGGTTAGACAAAACCTCCTTTGTTTCAGTTTGTGCCCACTGTCTCCTGTCCTGTCACTGGGCATCCCTGTGTGGCCTGGCTCCATTTTCTTTGCACCCTTCCTTCAGGTGTTTGCACATTAATGAAAGCCCTCATGAGCATTCTGTTCTCTAGGCTGAAAAATCCCAACCCTCTCAGCTTTCCCTCATAGGTGAGGTGCGCCAGTCCCTTAATTACCTTAGCTGACCTCTGCTATCCAATTCACACATGGACTCTCTCCAGAGCTTCCAGTCTCTCTTGTACTATGGAGCCCAAAACTGGACACAGTACTCCGGTTGTGGTTTCAACAGTGCAGAATAGAGAGGAAAGATCACCATCACCCTTGAACTTCTGGTATTAGAAAGTTAATACCATTAGCCAGCAAGGGCATATTGCTGGCTCATTTTCAGCTTGGTGTCCCATCAGGTCCTCTTCTGCCAAGCTGCTTTCCAGATGAGTGGAACTCAACATGATATATGTGTACAGGGGGTTGCTCCTCCCCAGGCGCACTTCTCCTTTTTGAGCTTCGAGAGGTTCCTGTTAGCCCATTTCTCCAGCTTGTCCATGTGCCTCTGAATAATGGCATTACCTGCTGGCATATTCACCAGTGCTCCCGTTTTTTTTGGTCCAGACTGAGACAAGACCTACAAGCACTAAGCATGAGTAAGAAATGATATTGTCCTGTTTCAGCTGGGATAGAATTAATTTTCTTCTTAGCAGCTGGCATGGTGCTCTATTTTGGATTTAGGGTGAGATAACACACTGGTGTTTTATCAGTTTATTGTTGCTATGAAGTATGCTTATGAAATCCCTTATTCAGGGACTTTGCAGCTTCTCCTGATGCCCTGACAGCAATAAGTCTGGGGGTGCACAAGAAGCTGGGGAGGGACAGATGACTGAAATTGTCCATGGCCAAAGGGATATTCCATGCCACATGACATTATTCTGAAGAATAGAACTGGGGGGAGTTGGAGGGAGGGGCTGTAGCACTGCTTGTGGAGTGGCTGGCTTTTGGTTAACAGGTGGTATGCAATTGCATTGCACAACACTCGTTTTGCATATATTTGTTATTATTATTATTTTCCACTCATTCTGTCTAATAAAGGATGTTATCTTTCTCTACAAACTTTGTATCACAACCTTCAACTGTCTTGCTTACAAAAGTATTAGTATTTGTGTTTGAGGAAGTAGATCACAGCAGCTTAACTGTGAATATTTTACATTTTTAAGCTAAGATTTTATTATTATTATTATTTATTTATTTATTTAAACACTCATTGAAACTGCTTATTCTGCTAGCAGAAGGTGGTAGAAACTTGTTTAGATACTAGAGTTAGATGACACATAATCTAAAAGTGGAAATCATGGATCCAGATCAGATGTTTGATTGCATTCAAGAGAAAATCTTCAGGTGGTGAAGCCTGCTAATATTAAGAGACAATTGAGTTTCTGTAGCATTGTATGTACAGTACCTCAAAATTAAAACAGACAAACAAGTCTAATCAATTTAAAGAAAACATAGATAACTATTATTTTCAAACTATATTTGTAGATGAAATAAATTTATTTTTGTTGCAATAGGACTGCTATACATACTTATGGACATATAGTGAAGTCTGTGGGATCCCATCAAACTTTAAGGATATAAAAAGATGAAAATAGAATGAAACAGAAAAAATAAATTGTTAGTTCACCGAAGGCAATACAATATTTTGCAACATTACTTTTCTTGAATAGCACAGAGCTAATCAGAAAACATCCATGCCTATGACTGCTAGCATTTGTTGTTCATTTAGATAAGTTTTTGAGCCTCATTTTATTTTATTTTTATTTATTTTATTTTATTTCATTTTACTTTATTTTATTTTATTTTACTTTATTTTATTTTATTTCTTTTCATTTTACTACTGTTCGTTTTACTACTTTTCATCTCATTTTACTTTAGTGATCAATATTTAAAGACACACTTCTTTAGCTGTGGATGTGGTCTACCTTGACTTCAGCAGGGCTTTTGACAGCGTTTCCCACAGCATTCTCCTCAAGAAACTGGCTGCTCTTGGCTTGGACTGGCGCACGCTTTGTTGGGTCAGAAACTGGCTGGATAGCCGGGCCCAAAGAGTCGTGGTGAATGGAGTCAAATCCAGTTAGAGGCTGCTCACTAGTGGTGTTCCCCAGGGCTCAGTGCTGGGGCCGGTCCTCTTCAATATCTTCATTGATGATCTGGATGAGGGCATTGAGTGCACCCTCAGTAAGTTTGCAGATGACACCAAGTTAGGTGCGGGTGTCAATCTGCTCGAGGGTAGGAAGGCTCTGCAGGAGGATCTGGATAGGCTGCACCAATGGGCTGAGGTCAACTGCATGAAGTTCAACAAGGCCAAGTGCTGGGTCCTGCACTAGGGGCACAACAACCCCAAGCAGAGCTACAGACTGGGAGAGGAATGGTTAGAAAGCTGCCAGGCGGAGAAGGACCTGGGAGTGATGGCTGATAGTCGGCTGAATATGAGCCAGCAGTGTGCTCAGGTGGCCAAGAAGACCAATGGCATCCTGGCTTATATAAGAAGCAGTGTGGTCAGCAGGGCTAGGGAAGTGATTGTCCCCCTGTACTCGGCTCTGGTGAGGTTGCACCTCAAGTACTGTGTTCAGTTTTGAGCCCTTCGCTACAAGAAGGACATCGAGGTGCATGAGTGAGTCCAGAGAAGGGTGATGAAGCTGTTGAGGGGTCTGGAGAACAAGTCCTACAAGGAGCAGCTGAGGGAGCTGGGATTGTTCAGCCTGGAGAAAAGGAGGCTCAGGACGAGTGGGAATGGGATAAAGTTACACCCAGGGGAGTTTTAGGTTGGATGTTAGGAAGAACTTCTTTACCGAAAGCGTTGTTAGACATTGGAATGGGCTGCCCAGGGAAGTGGTTGAGTCACCATCCCTGGAGGTCTTTAAAAGACGTTTAGATGTAGAGCTTAGCAATATGGTTTAGTGGAGGACTGTTAGTGTTAGGTCAGAGGTTGGACTCGATGATCTTGAGGTCTCTTCCAACCTAGAAATTCTGTGATTCTGTGATATTCAGAGCATATGCTGATTTCAGCTGGATATCATTAAGCTGAAGTTTGGACAGTAAGCATGCACTCTCATATTGAAAGGAAAACTCTGAACCGTGTTTCAAAACTGGTTTTATATCACTCAAGCAATTCTCCACTCACTGTGTTTCACCTTCAGAAATATTTACATTTCTGATGCAGAGGGAAGGTCTACCTACATCCACTTTTGCTGGTTTAATTTCTAGTAAAGTTTCTGTGGGGACCCTGCAGTGAAATAGCTGGTGTTCACAGCATTATGGGGAACTATATGAGCATCCAGAGCAACTTTGACAGGCTTCAGAGGTGGTCCTGTGCAAACCTCATGAAGTTCAACAAAGCCAAATGCAAGGTCCTGCATCTGAGTCAGGGAAATCCCAAGCACAAATACAGGCTCGGCAGAGGAGAATTGAGAGAAACTCTAAGGAGAAGGACTTGGAGCTGTTGGTTGATGAGAAGCAGCTCAACATGAGCCAGAAATATGCACTTGCAGCCCAGAAAGTGTGGCCAGCAGGGTGACGGATGTGACTCTCCCCCACTACTCTTAGTTCACTTGTGCCATCACCCTGGGTGGGCAGTTGATAGTAGACACCCACAAGGATATGTGCTTTGC
Source organism: Heteronetta atricapilla (assembly GCA_011075105.1). Classification (NCBI taxonomy): domain Eukaryota; kingdom Metazoa; phylum Chordata; class Aves; order Anseriformes; family Anatidae; genus Heteronetta; species Heteronetta atricapilla. The sequence goes on from CM021731.1 coordinate 173,042,990, forward strand.
TGTCCATCTCCTTAATCCTCACCCAGAGTCTCTCTACTGAGTCATCCCTGATGGCAAGCCTAATCTCTCCCTTATGTACAGCACAACACCTCTGCCTTACCTGCCCTGACTATCTCCCCTGGCCAAGCAATAGCTCTTCATCCCAGCACTCCAGCTGTGGGACTCATTCCACCAAGTCTCACTAATACTAATGATATCATAACTCTGGGAAAGGACCAAAGCTTCCAGTTTTTTCCCATTATTTCCTCATACTGAGTGTGTGTGTGGTGGTTTCACCCTGATGGGCAGCTAAACTCCACCATGTTGCTTTCTCATTTCCCCTCCTCAAAGGAAGAGGAGAAAACACACTGACAAAGGGTCAAGGTTTGAGATAAGGACAAGAAGATTGCTCATCAATTACTCTCATGGTCAAAACAGATTCAGCACAAGGGAGATTGATATAATTTTTTGCCCATTACTAACACACTAGAGCTCTGAGAAACTAAAACTACCTTCCTCCCAAACAGCCTATTCCACCTCCTGCTCTCAGGTGGCACAGGGGAACAGGGAATGGTAGATACAGTCAGTCCATAACACTTTGTCTCCGCTGCTTCTTCATGGTCACTCTCTTCCCCTACTCCAAAATGGGTTCCCTCCCGCTCTTCAAGAACTCCAGTATGGGACTATACCATGGAGAGCAGTCTTTCAGAAACAGGCTGCTCCGGCATGGGTCTCCCATAGGTGGCAGCTCCCACCAGACCTTCAGCTCCACCATGGGATCCTTTCCATGGGCTGCAGCTAAGGCCCAGAGCCTGCAGGGGCCCCTCCACAGGACACAGCCACCTCCAGGCCACATCCACCTGCTCCACTGGGGGCTCCTCCACAGGCGTGGAGATCTGCAGCGTGCAGCGTGGAGATCTGCTCCGCCATGGGACCCATGGGCTGCAGGGGAACTTCTGCTCTGGCACATGGAGCACCTCTTCAGCTTCTTTCACTGACCTTGTGTCCTGGTTTCAGTTAGGACAGAGTTATTTTTCCTCCTAGTAGCTGGTAGAGTGCTATGTTTTGGATTAGGATGAGAAGAGTGTTGATAACATAGAATCATAGAATCATAGAATCATAGAATATCCTGAGTTGGAAGGGACCCTTAAGGATCATGAAGTCCAACTCTTGACACCACACAGGTCTACCCAGAAGTTCAGACCATGTGACTAAGTGCACAGTCCAATCGCTTCTTAAACTCAGTCAGGCTCGGTGCAGTGACCACTTCCCTGGGGAGTCTGTTCCAGTGTGCAACCACTCTCTCAGTGAAGAACCCCCTCCTGATGTCAAGACATGCTGATGTTTTAATTGCTGCAGAGCAGTGCTTATACTAAGCCAAGGACTTTTCAGCTCCTCGCTCTGTCCTGCCAGCGGGCAGGCTGGGGGGGGCAGCAAGAGCTGGGAGGGGACAGACCCAGGACAGCTGACCCAAACTGGCCAAAGGGGTATTCCATACCATCTGACGTCATGCTGAACAATATATATAGGGGTGGCTAGTCAGGGTGGGGGGCCGCCTCTCGGGGTTGGGCTGGGCATCGGTCAGCGGGTGGTGAGCAATTGCATTGTGCATCACTTGTTTGTACATATTATTATTATTATTATTGTTATTATTATTTTCTATCTTAATAAACTGTCTTTATCTCAACCCACAGGCTTCACTTTCCCGTTTCTCTCCCCCATCCCAGAGAGGGAGGGGGGAGGGTGAGCGAACGGCTGTGTGGTGTTTAGCTGCCGGCCGGGTTAAACCACAACACCTTGGTGTCTGCAGCATTGTTTCTGTCATATTTTCTCACTCCCCTCTCCTAAGTGCTGTTGAGCAGCATTTTTTTTTTTTTTTCCTTTCTTAAATATGCTTTCACAAAGGCACAACCAATGTCTCCACTTGCCTAAACTCTGCCAAATGGTAGGTACCTTTTGGATCCATCTGGACCTGGTTGTTATCTATCAAGAGATAGCTTCTGTACTCCTCACAGAGGTTAACCCACATCCCCCCCGATTAACAAAGCGTTGCTAAGTAAAGAATGTTATTGCTTTCTGTGTTTCCTTTCTGTTTTCTTTAACAATCCATTTCCACTGAAATTTTCACATTCTGATAAGCCAACAACATATTCACCTCATCCTCAAGAGATCCTACTTCCTCTAAATGACAGTTAATTATCTGATGCTTATGTATGTTGAGTATTAGAATATTAATTAATTTTAAATAAAAAAAAATAAAACTAAACTTTAACAAACAAAAAGGACCCCAAAACTATGCACATACCCTTAAAAGAGTGGATCCAAAATCTCATTCTCTCCCTGTCCAATCTCATACAAATATTTTTTTTCTGCATCTGAACTTTTGCATTCGTAACATCACAATGGATTGCTTACTTTCCAAAGGAGGAATAGGTAATATTGCCACCAAGGACATCATATGATAAGGCGATTGTGGAAGTTTCTTAGGACATAAAAAAACAGTTTCAAACTTCTTCAGATTAAAGCAGACCTACACCTAATATCTCTGACTTCCTAGCCAGTATCTAGGTTACAATGCAAGTCATTCATCTTGTGCCTTTCACCACATAAGAATATCTGAAGTTACATTCTCAGGAAACTTATAAGATAAACTGGGAAACACCTTTTGAACTTAAGTGCCAGTGTCAAGAAAACACAGAAGGAGCCTACTAACTAGTTTATATTATTGTTAAAGGCATAAATATATTTCCACACATAAACTCCAAATTGGGCGAGAGTTAGGTGTACTATATCCACTGCTAGATGAGGAGGACTTATTCAGCATAACTAGTGGTGATTCTTTTAGGTATCAGATAAATAAATCAAATTATAAAATTAGCTCTTTAATAAAGTATGGAATAGTAAACCATTTTGGAAGCATTACTGCAGTCAGAATGCAATATTTGTTGCTTAGAGAAGACAAACAGTCTAATACAAAATTTCTGTATGTTATGTATCTCAGGCTTCCTTCAGGTTATAAAGCTACAAAAATAAATAAAATAAAATAATAAAACAAAACAAAACTAATAGATAAAATAAATAATAAAATAAAATAAAAATAAAATAAAATAAAAATAAAATAGTGCAGGAGAGAAACTAGTCACTTGGCTATTATATAAGATGTAATTAATTATTGCAGTGAGAATCTTCAAGACACTCAAAATATGTCTTGCAACCATCAAATGTATTTTTTTTTCTTTTTTCTATGAAAGCTTATATGTGTCCCTGAGGACAGGAATTCACCATCCCATAACACCAATTTAAGAACTTACTCAAGCCTTTCTTTAGGGCAATCAGAATTCATCCTTATTATGGTTAAAAGAGAGTTAGCAAGCAATTCAAAACCATAACACAATAAATGGAGTTCGAGAGCCCAAAAAGCATGGTGATCTTTGATGCAAGGTCTCTAGAACAGCAATTTGCTGAACTCAAAAAGAATAACTTAAGACTTACTCAGTTCAGCTAACTATACTAGCTGAAGGATAGCTTTAATTATTTAATCAGTTCCCCACCATATATACTCCCTGATCAGCCATTTAAGCATGACTATAGAGGAAGTTCTTTGAATGTCATTATTTTCAGCCCATACAGTATGCTTTAGTTCAGCTAGCCCAGCTACGTAAGAACTTATTTTCTAAGGAGAGAAGCTCTTTGAAGTGAGGAACAGGAGGGATGTAGGACTGAAACAGTTGTTTTACAAAGCATGAAAAAGGAAAATTAATTAAGAGGTGTGACAGTTAAAGTCTGCATTTCACACTTTTGTTTTATGTTTAAAAGACAAATGTAATCAAGCGAGGTGTCAGATTAAAAAGAGAGGGTATGTTATACAGACAGTACTCAACATGGAATAAAGCCTATTTCTGGAACAAATTGAAGACCAGTAGACTTATTAACATGGTTCTGTGCTGTGTTAACATCTTGCTGGTTTAGCATGACTATGTGACTTCAGAAATAGAAAAGTGTCTTCCTATGAAGGATTGGAATAGCAGTGGTGATAACATGTAATTAAGAATTTCTCAGAAACCTTTGCTGAAATTGAAGCAAGGAATAGTCACTTCTTCTCATTTAAGTTTGCTGTCTTAAAATTAGGTGTCCAAGTCCAACTTAGCTGTGTATTCTCCCACTATAATCAACAGAGAACATGCTGTTGTAAGCAATTTCCTCACATTAAGTTTATCTCTAGATGGGAGTAATTCCCATCTCAGAAGAGTTTTCTTTCTTCATAGATTATACATATGGAGGTTTTAACTTAAGTACTTTATGCCATCCTAGCTGCCTTAAGGAACTCTTCCTGGTCTGCAGCCAGGGATTGTCAGAACATGGATCTACTGTATCACTGACTCGTAGAATGGTTTGGGTTAGAATGTACCTTAGAGTTCATCTAGTTCCACACCCCCTGCCATGAGCAGGACTGCCATCACTAGATCAAGGTTGCCCAGGACCTCATCTAACCTAGTTTTGAACACCTTCAGGTATGGGGCATCCACAGCCTCTCTGGGCAATCTGTTCCAGTGTCTCACCATCCTCATAGTGAAGAATTTTCTCCTAACATCTGATCTAAATCTCCCTCTTTTAGTTTAAAACCATTCTTCCTTGTCCTGACATTATCTGCCTGAGAAAAAGTTGTTCTCCGTCTTTTTTTTTATGACTCCTGTAAGTACTGAAAAGCTGCAATGAAGTCACTCTGGAGCCTTCTCCTCTTTAGACTGAACATCTCCACTTCTCTCAGCCTTTCTTCATAGGACAGATATTCCAGCCCTCTTACCATCCTTGTGGCCCTCCTCTGGATCCTCTTTAACAAATCAACATCATTCTTGTGCTATATCATACCTGGCAATGACCATATTCTGACTATCCTCCAAATCTCCATTTTCAGACATCCTAGGGCATCTAAAATACACAGCTGGAGGAGAGGCAGGATGTGCTTTGGTACTTGAAACAGAAACCTATGTTGTATTAGCCTGTAGCTTGAAATATGGCATTTCCATTGCTAGTAACAAGCCACAGGCATTATACTGAGCTTGCACAGTCTCAGAACTAAGGCTTGTCATACCTGCTGTGTCTGATCTTTTGTTGATCTTCCCCCATTTGTGTTTATCTTGGTGTCCTGGTTTCAGTTGGGACAGAGTTGTTTTTCCTCCTAATGGCTGGTGAGGTACTGTGTTTTGGATTGGGATGAGAAGAGTGCTGATAACATGCTGGTGTTTTAATTGCTGCAGAGCAGTGCTTATACTAAGCCAAGGACTTTTCAGCTCCTCGCTCTGTCCTGCCAGCGGGCAGGCTGGGGGGGCAGCAAGAGCTGGGAGGGGACAGACCCAGGACAGCTGACCCAAACTGGCCAAAGGGGTATTCCATACCATCTGACGTCATGCTGAACAATATATAGGGGTGGCTAGCCAGGGTTGGGGGCCGACTGCTCGGGGTTGGGCTGGGCATCGGTCAGCGGGTGGTGAGCAATTGCATTGTGCATCACTTGTTTGTACATATTATTATTATTATTATTATTATTATTATTTTCTCTCTTAAATAAACTATCTTTATCTCAACCCACAGGCTTCACTTTCCCGTTTCTCTCCCCCATCCCAGAGAGGGAGGGGGGAGGGTGAGCGAACGGCTGTGTGGTGTTTAGCTGCCGGCCGGGTTAAACCACAACACTTGGTTTAGTTCTTATAGTATTTATTTATTTGTTTATTTTCTATTTGACCAGGTGGCTATAACTATTTTGGTTTCCTTTTGTTTATTTTTAAACAATGCCACCAACATTTTATGAGCTAACACAATAATAATGTAGAGAAATAGAGACCTGGTGAAATAGCAGAGGTCTTAAGAACTGGGAACACAGGACATGACATAAGGGAGAGTATGTTCAGGATGGTAAGGGTGGGGCACAGAGTAACACTGGAGACCCCAGAAATGTAAATTATTATATTTTATTGAGACCCTTTCTCTATAGATGTGTTCTTTCTTTTTCTGTAATAACTACAATTCTTGGATTAGACTGCTAAGATTTCAATTTTACTACTGATAAATCAGTGACGGTATATACAGGATGTTTCCTTCTTTGCCCTAAACAAGATTTTTGATCATTGACAGTTTGAACCATTATTTTTTCTTCCTGTTGTTAAATGGAGACAAGATGTCTCCATTAATCTCCATCCTTTACTGGATGCAGCGGGGAACATGACTACTGAGGATTAGAAAATGGCTGAGGTTCTTAATGCCTTCTTTACATCTGTTTTTACTAGCCAGATCACTTACCCATGGAGTACTTAGATTCCCAGCCTGGAAGTCTGGAACAAGGAATAGAACAACCCCCCGCCCCCCCCCCCCCCCCCCCCCCCCCCCCCCCATTCAGGTAGAAAAAGACCTGCTGCTCCACCTGGACTGTCACCACAAGTCCATGAGACTTGGGATCCACCCGAGGGTGCTGAGGGAGTTGGCCAATGTGATTGCTGGGCCGCTTTCCATCATCTATCAGCAGACATGGTCATCCGGAGAGGTCCCAGATGACTGTAGACTTGCTAATGTGACCCACATCTACAAGAAGGCTCATAAGGAGGATCTGGAGGACTACAGGTCTCTCAGTCTGACCTCAGTGCCAGGAAAAGTGATGCAGGAGGTTATCTTGAACACAATCTTGTAGAATATGCATGAGGATAACCAGGGGGATCACGCCCAGTCAGAACGGGTTTAAAAGGAAAGTCCTACCTGACTAAACTCATCTTCTAGGATCAGGTGACCTGCCTGGTGGATGAGGGAAAGCCTGTTGATGTAGTCTACCTAGACTTCAGGAAGGCCTTTGACACAGTCTCTCATTGTATTCTCCTGGAGAGGCTGCCAGCCCATGGCTTAGACAGGTACACGCTTTGCTGGGTTCAAAACTGTCTGGACGGCTGGGCCAGGGAGTATTGATGAAGGAGTAAAATCCAGCTGGTGACCGGTCACCAGTAGTGCTCCCCACAGGTCGGTATTGGGGCCCATCCTCTTTAATTATTGATGATTTGGATGAAGGAATTAAGTGCACCCTCACTGAATTTGCAGATGACACCAAGTTGGGGGGAAGTGTTGATCTGCCAGAGGGTAGGAAGGTCCTGCAGAGGGACCTGGACAGGTTGGGTTGATGGGCCAATGGGATGAGGTTCAATATGGCTAAGAGCCAGATCCTGCACTTTGGCCACAACAACTCCATGCAATGCTACAGGTTTGGGGGAGCGTGTCTGGAAAACTGTGCAAAGGAAGAGGATCTGGGTGTGCTGGTAGTTTCTCTCCTGAAAGTGAGCCAGCAGCGTTCTCAGGTGGCCAAGAAGGCTAACGGATTATATCAGGAATAGCGTAGTCAGCAGGACCAGGGAGGTGATCATCCCCCTGTACTCAGCTCCTGGTGGCCACATCACAAGTACCTTGTTCAGCTTTGGGCCCCTCAGTACAAGAAGGACATCAAGGCCCTGGAGCATGTCCAGAGAAGAGCTACAAAGCTGGTGAAGTGCCTGGAACACAAGTCCTATGAAGAGTGGCTGAGGGAACTGAGGTTGTTTAGTCTGGAGAAGAAGAGGCACAGGGGATATCTTACTGCTCTCTACAACTACCTGAAAGGAAGTTGTGGGGAGTTGGGGGTCAGCCTCTTCTTGCAGATAACCAATGATAGAACTAAAGAGAATGGCCTCAATTTGGGCCAGTGGAGGTTTAGGTTGGAAATTAGGAGACATTTCCTAAGAGTAGTCAGGCATTGGAATGATTTGCCCAGGGAAGTAGTGGCATCACTGTCCCTGGGGGTGTTTAAGGAAAAAATGAACTTGGTGCTTAGGGACATGGTTTAGTGGGTGACATAGGTAGAAGGGGAATGGGGTAGAAGGGATATGTTTTAGAGGGTGATACTGGTGGTAGGGGGACAGTTGGACCAGATGATCCTGAAGGTCTTTTCCAACCTTAGTGATTCCATGATTCTATGCCTGACTATATGGTGAAACTTGGAAAAGATTTTTCCTAAGCGGCTTTATTCACTGATAGATTTTTAGAGTGATCTAAGACATTGGGCTAGCAAATGTGGTAAATGTGAGTTCAGAAAGTCCACTGATTACACAGTCACCAGCTGGAAGCCACAGTATCTAAGCAGTCTTTAATGGCCCTATAAACATATAGTAACATGACTGAACTCAGCACACCTAGCTTTCATTATGGTAATAAGGCTAAAAATAATGATTGGTCAAGTTTAAAGATGAACAAGAAAACACACAGTTAATGCCTGAAAATGATTTTTTCCAACATTTAAATATATATATATATATATATTTGCATACCTGAAGATTTTAAATTTTAAATTTAAAAAGATTTTAAATTAACCACATTTTAAATTAACATTCTCTATAGCTAGTAAAATTTTCCTTTGTGCCCTGTATTTTTGAAGGAAAACTTCTGCATACATCCAGTGTCAATGACTGCAAATATAAGGCATGTTGAGGATAATTTCAGTTGTGAAAATGAATATATATATATGTATCTGTATTGAGTTAATGGCTCTTTAATATCCTAGCACAGTCACATCTCATGATGATAGCTCCTAGATAGACACAAACACTGAGAAAGATAATATCTTGCTAATAGGAAACAAAACAAAACAAAACAAAACAAAACAAAGCTACCAATTAATGAAATCACTCAAATCTCTATCAAGCTTTGTAAAACTAAGTGTTCTTATACACAGTTTACAAAAGTATCTGCTGAAATCCCCATAAGTTTTCTTATTGAAAATGTCAGTTTTGTGAATCAGCGTATGGCATGTCCTTAACATAGTGTCTTAGGTAAACTTTGTGAATTTAAAATGGCATTTCACTCAAACTGAGAGATTTATTTAGTGTTAAATTAGTATTCAGTTGCTTAACTCTTATTGCTGTGTTTACCTTTTCACAAGGACTGTGAATTAGAATCAGATACTCAGAATTACTGTGGCTCTGATTTTATTTTTTAATTTATAGTTGAGATTTTCTGAGCAGTCTCCCTGTTTTGCAGGCTTGAGTAGCTTTTGTTCATCTTGTTCCACTCAAATACATTTGAATCATTCCTCATTCCATCTGATTACTACTATTAAAACCTTAATTGAAAATGGGGTCTTGAACAGATATATGAAGAACGCTAAAATGCATTACAGAAATTTGATGAGTTCAGCTTTTGTTATATTTGACCATCCACATTGTAGACATTGACAGCTACATCAACCATCTGTGTGTGCCCTTTATGATTAGTGGAGAGTTATTATTAGCAGTATTATTAATATTATTATTGTTGTTTTTGTTATTTCTATTGCTATTGTTATTATTTCAGGGTACAGCTAATCTGACCAATATTAGACATTTCATTTAGGATGAAATAAATCATACCCGGAAGCGTCTATTTCTCTCCTTTGACTGTGAATGGAGTCTATCGTTGAATACCTCAGGTATAGCTAACCACTGAAACATTGTTAGTATTATTTTAAATCAAATCAGTGTCACCCTCTCATGTGATTTTGGGTAGATCATTTTTTTTCCAATATTCTGTGATCACTTAGATACAGTTGCTTTTTACATTTTTTATTTTAGCTAATGTTTTAGGGAGAAGGACATGTAAGGCATTCAAGAAATTTAGTATTTATTTAAATTTTCTGATTGCCAGAAACTACACAATATCTGAATGCTAACTTTTAAAGTTATGAAATATGTTGCACTTCAAATACAATAGTAGTTTCTGCTAAAAACTTTGTCTTAATCTTTCATCCTTAAATTTGTGAAAGTGTTTTCAGTCTTGCTACATAAGACATGTTTCAGATACAGTGAAGAAGTATTTTTCATATGGCAGTTTAAGAAAATTGTTAAAATATATCCCTGGCTGAGGTTATTCTCCAGCATTTCCTCAAAATCAGTATTCTCCAAAAGTACCCAACAGCAATATTTATAATCAATGATTAGAGGATTTTTACAACTTCGTAAAGTTCAGTTTGCCCAATTTAAAATGTATTCAAGTAAAAACAATAATAAGATTCACAAAGACAGAAATCCAATGTTAGGATCAGTGGAATTGCAACCAAAAAAATAGTATTACAAACAATATGAAGTTTGAGACTCTTAAATAAGTCACTTGAATCTGAAAAGTTGGGCTGCAAAAAAAAAAAAAAAAGAGAGAGAATATCTTCCTCTGTGATTTTTTGCCACATTGACAATAGATAAAAACAGGAATTTAATGAGCATATAAAAAGGTATATGTAATAAGTGTGTGTATGTACAACACCAGTTTGCACAAACACATGTATAAACACATAAATACATGCATATATGTATATGCATGCATATATATGTATACATGGAAAGAAAGTTAACATATACCACATACTTAATGCTACATATTGCACATCACATGTCTATATATCATAAACATTCAATATTTCTTTTAAAGTCCTCAACAGCCCTATTTAGATTCCTTCTGATAAGGTGGCAAGACAAACACCTGTGTCATTTCCTATTTTTTAAGAAATAAAATGTGTTAAGCAATGCTAATAGAGTGAATAAGTAGTACCACATAGGTTATTGAAACTGAGCTTCTTCTGTGGTAAATATCTGCAAGTATTTTAGATAAATAAATGTACAATTAAAACAAACAAATTCCTTGTAGTTGTTATGCTAAAAACTTCAAATTATGGGCAAATGAATTACATGTTATGTTTATGTAAATACATGTGTTTAAATAAAGACCATTGATTTATTAGTGGTGTAATTTGAATCTTAATCTTAATAGGACTTTATTACAGAATCACACAGAATCACAGAATGGTTGAGGTTGGAAGGGACCTCTGGAGATCATCTACTCCAACCCCCTCCTCAAGTGGGGTTGCCTAGAGCACGTTGCACAGGATTGCATCCTGGCAGGTTTTGAATATCTCCAGACAAGGAGAATCCACAACTTCTCTGGGTATCCTGTCCCAGTGCTCTGTCACCCTCACAGTAAAGAAATGTTTCCTCATATTCAGCCAGAACTTCCTGTGTTTCAACTTGTGCCCATTACTTCTCATCTTATCACTGGGCATCACCAAAAAGAGCCTGGCCCCATTGCCTTGACACCCTCCCCTAAGACATTTATTTACATTAATAAGATCCCTTCTCAGGGGTTGCTACAGGGAGTTGTCAGTCCCTGGAGCCCCTTTCTAATGAGGAACTTGATGTACATGACCATGGTTTCTTTTTTCTCACTCTAGGGTCTGCTTAGGGTCATTTTCATGTGTTTACTAATACAGTTTTACACCTTTGCTCTTTCACATTACATCTGCATTTAGTATATATTGACTTTCATATAAGTCAGATAATATTTCTTTGATCTCTTTTCCACCCTTAACCCAGTTTTGCCCAGCTCCAGGTTTGTATTTTTGTGGCTGACCATGGGTGAGTTCTTTGGAGCCATGGGGTCTCCAGTGCGAGCCTGTGCCCAGTTCCTTGTGCCATGCCTCTGCTTTTCTCCACCACATCCTGTGTTCCCACCTCTCAAGGCCTCTTCAATGGTACAAGACCTTTGTTTTTCTGCTCTACTCCCTTCGCTGGTATGCGGACAGTTGGAAAACCCTGGTAGTACCATGCATAGAGAAACAAAGGCAAAGTTAGCTATAGCCACCAGGTCAGTTAGAAAAATTACTGTTACAGCTAAACCAAGTAAAACAAACCTGCAGGTAGGTAAAGAAAAGCTCGGACAGAGGAAGTCTAACAAGCCTCAGGCCTGAGGCCTTGCAAACTCAGTATAAAACCTGTGGCAGAGTAAATCATTATATATTCTAAAATTCGAAAATCATTTTAATATAGGATATAATCTACAGAGTCAGGTTGATGAATCTTAGTCAGGTTTTTGAATCTTAGGAGAAGTGGAGGAAGCACTGCAAGTCCTCCATGGCTATTTTTGCTGTTCTTTAATGAAACTGCATCATTTATGCATGAGAATCAATTATATTATAGTAATCTCAGTGTCAGCATATGAGCAAGATTTCATATCCTTCTAAAAGACTTAGAACTTTTAACAGCAGACATTTCCCTTAAAATTATATATATATATTATTTTCTTAGATTTTTTTTGTCTTTTTTTTTTTTTTCTTAAATTGTTTTCCTTACACATCAGTTCTCTTATGCATGTTTAACTATCACCTTTTGTTAGATGCACTAAGGATTTATTATGCCCAATCATACATTGTGTGATTTAATGACAGCAATTTTTAAAGTGCTTTTTGTGGTATTTCTTTAAAGAAAGCAAAATCAAAGAATCATACCCTGTAGCCTACATCCAAGTGTGAATTGACTATAAAATTTAATTTGACAGAGGCTGAAATGTTAGAAAAATGTGGATAACTGTATGACTTGTATTGTTCAGATTCTTACAGTTGGACATTCTGATCCTGTATTAATCTGGAATCAAAACTACCTCTAACTACATAATTTCCAGAAGTACTATCTTTCAAATGAACTCTTTTGGAAATAACATTGCTGTCATTACTCTTCTTTGTAAGCTGTAGAAGTTATACATAGCACTCATACTCAGTTAATGATGATGAGGGATAGAAGATTCCTCATCCTCTTAGAAGATCTGGCAGTGTAAAATTGTGTCAACTACACATTTTTCTTTGAAAATCTAGTGTTTGGCTGCTATAAGGACCAAGACAATCATCTTGAAAGAGACCAAGTTCTTTGAGAAGACAAGATAGTTTGAACAGGACAACTCAATACTCGTATTAGTGAATTTGAGGTCTCATTTTTCCAACTGGGATATAGATAATGAGTTGAAATAAGGAATTCATCTTTCTTCTCTGCTTCTAAAGAAATAATAATTAAAATAATCATTCCTTTAATCAAATTCTCCCAGACTTCAAGACAAAAAGGTATTGATCTTGTTTGCTTATTTTACTAGAACACATCTGGAATAAGGAATTTGGGAAAACCAAGAAGAAAGAAAGCTCTAGGAGATGCAGAAATAAGAAAATCATACTAATTCCACTCAGTTTCCTGTGATGCTTTATTATTTTAGATGTAGTCATCTAAACTAGATCTAAAAAGCACTAAAAGTCATAAAAGTTAACATCCATGGGATATAGAATTGAGGAAAAGTACACAAGAAGAACACTGAAATAGAGGGGTTTTAGCAGTTGTTTAATAAACCACCCACATTGTTAACTATGATTTTTTGGATGAAACTATTCTTTGAACTAATATGTTCAAGCAGATAATACTTATAGAAGAGACACTTGAACTTGATAGTAACCAACAGGAGACCTTATAAATACATTTGGATTTAAGAAGGTCAGCACCTTTGTATTATAATTGAACATGATATACCTTGATTCATGTCTCAGAATGGATTTCTAGCATTTTACGTACTGCAGGCCATAATGGACTTCAGAAAGTATTACCTAAGTCTTCTATAAAAATGTTATGTGTGAGTCCTCAAAATTTAGCTTCTCTAGTGAACAAATACAAGAGGATTAAAGGAACTTCTTTTATGTTCATTAGATTATGAATTTCCTTCTGAAAATGTTCTGATTTTAAGAAAACAGAACACATGCATTGTTCACATATTTTTCCTACTCCCATATACATTTTAGTTCTGCTTTCTATACTCACTCCCAAAGATCCATTAGTAGTTTATGTAGTTGCTTGGAAAGTTAGTCTCTGAAAAATTCCTGAATATGATTTTTACTTGATTCCAATTCAGTACATAATCATATATCTATTAAAATAAATGTGATTCTTTATTCATGCTGTATCATTTATTCATACTATATTTTAAAGAACTGGAAAGATACAAGAAAATCATATAAACAGTCACTACAAAGAGATGAAACAGTAGATTTTATTGTCATGAAACATGAGTTTCATTGGCAGCCTATAACAAATATTGTTAAACATTAAAATTCATTTTTAACATTAAATATCTTGTATGGCTAGAACTTATGCACTTTACATATAAAACATTTCAAAGGTCAGGAAATCAATCACCCATGTTTTACTTGTCATGCCTATTCGTTTAAGCCAATATAAAATAATGAATACCTCTTTGCATTACAGTTGTGTCTTGGCCTGATTAATTCTCCATAAAGCTATTATAAAGGTCACAATACGGTAAGTCTAAGACAACTGGGGAACAGGAGAGCACAAGGTAAGATAAACATGTCACCTATTTTGTACTGAAGTCAAGCTGTTTCCTACACTTGGAATTGTGAGTTAGTTAAATCAAACTTCATTTTGGTATTAAATGTTCTCTTGTATTTTCATTGTCTGTCCTTATTTACCATGATTTATAAGTGTGTATAACAAAATTCTCATTGGGTTGGTCCTTCTAAAATACAGATTTTAAAATGTTAGCACTCTCCCAAAATTATCTACATAACAGTGACTGCTTCTAGGTGCTTATGCAGTCATTCTTCTTATATGTATTTTGTGCATTTGAAATATTTGGAAGAAGTGTTTGGTATCTTAATTTAAAATTAAATATTGCATATCTATATTCACGTTATTATATAAAATCTATGTGTAATACATTTATATTTTGTCTTTTGTATAAACATGTGTGTATAAAGACACAGCACATATACCCACATAGGTATAACATTTACATCAGCTATACATGAAACAAAATTGGGTGATTGGGTAAGGTGAGAGAAACAGGTATATTACAGAAGTTTGTAGCATTAGTAAATTAGAAATGTTAGATTTTGTGATGTTATTTTAAAACTATAATGATGTTTATAAAATATTATTATATCATTAACTTATGTGGCTTTTATCTTTTTTCAATGCACACCCCATGAATTAGTACAGTAATCTGTTCATCAAAAGTGCAGATGTTCCTTGTAGCTAATTACTAAGACCTATATAGTAAGATAGCTAATTATTTTATTTATTTTTATTTTCTGAGACTATTAATTTGATAAAAAGTGTGTACTCAATAAGAAATACAAAAATAATTTTTAGTAGAATAAAAAATAAAGTACACAACTGACCAGTGCGAGGAGACTTTTTAGCCTAGAGAAGACATGGTTCAGGGGGATCTCATCAATGTATATAAATACCTGTAGATCCAGGCTTCCAGGCTCTTTTCAGTGGAGACAATGGGCACAGTCTGAAATAGGAGGCTCCACCTGAACATAAGGAAACAGGTTTTTTTTGTTTGTTTGTTTGTTTTTGTTTTTTTTTCCTAAACTTCTGAATTTCTGATTCACTAAGACAACTTTTAGTCCTTTTAGTCCTATTCTTTTTCCACTGTGGCCAAGTAGGGGAGAGCTAATTTTTCCCAACTTTATAGTCAGGACTACAATGTGACTATGACTATGAAGTGATTCATATTAATGAATACAATGGAAAGACTATCCAGGAAGCAAAATTGTTTTCTGGTAGTTCCCCACATCATTCAGTCCTAATAGAAATTAACAGATATTTCAAAACCTTAAATACTTAGTAACTTTTCATCTCATGATACTGAAATTGCGTGTTACTTATACTGCTTGCAAGTGTTCTGTACAGGTTAGTATATTTAGACATACCTAACAGATTAATTTCAACAAAAATTTTAATATATCTTTAGAAGAACATTAAAAGGGTGTCATAGTTTTGGCTAAGATGGAGCTAATTTTCTTCATAGAAGCTCATATGACGCTGTGTTTTGGATTTTTGATGAAAATTGTGGTGATAACACATGAATGTTTTTAGTTGTTGTAGAGCACTGCTTATATAGGGCCAAGGACTTTTCTGCTTCATGTGCTGCCCTGACAGTGAGGAGGCTGGGGTGCACAAGAAGCTGGGATAGGACACAGACAGGAGAGGTGACCCAGACTGACTAAAGGGAAATTCCATATCAAATGGAACCATGCTCAGCAATAAAAGTTGGGAAGGGAGGCAAGTTTGGAGTGATGGCAATTCTCTTCCCATGGAATTATTATGCACGATGAACTTGCTTTCCTGGAAGTGGCTGAGCGCCTGTCTGCTGATGGGAAGAACCTTGTTTTGCGTGCTTGCTTGTGCCGCTTTTGCTTTACTTAGTAAACTGTCTTTATCTCAGCTAATAAATTCTCCCACTTTTACCTTTTGGATTCTCTCCCCCTTCATATCTGGGTATCTGTGAGTGAGAATCTGTATGATGCCGAGCCTGCTAGGTTAAGCAATAGCAAAGAGTTAAAAGAATGCACATAATATATCACATGATAATATTCTAAAATTCAATGGAGTTTTTCTATCCAGTGATTACTTAACTCATTTTTAGTCATCTGACTAAGTTAAACACATGAATTTGAAGGCATCAATCACTAAAATGATTGTATTGTATTTAAGGATGAAAAAAAAGAGAACAGAAAGATGATAAACGTTTTTAATTAGACATTTTAAATCACTTCTCACAGTAAGGAAGTAAGTTCTCTTTGTGATTATGCTTTCTGACTTTTTCAGTGATTCTTTTGAAACTTAACCGGTCATTGGAAAATAAAGGCCAAATGTATGTGGATGCTTTAGAAATGAAGTGTTGCTATTGTTAAATAAACAATGCCATTATTTGCAGTAGTAAATAACCCCATTCATCTTTGGACTTCATCTATTGCACAAAGTAGTTCTCTGAGATTTTTTTCTGTTTGTTTTGGGGAAAATATATAAATATATATTTAATAGTTCTTGTCTTCCATCACTGTGGAGAATAGTCAGACGTGTCAGTGTCACTGATAAGCACCAGCCTTAGGGAGAGGGGAGTTGAGCAGCTTGTTCTTGTTTACCTTTTATACTAACTTTGTGGATGGAGGTCCATAGGCTTGGTATGAGATTGCTGAAGGAGGGAATCTTGTGTTTGTATGATGGCCCTGTTTTGGTGGCAAAACAAAATCTTTGAGGCCACAAAGCCTGGTATGAAACCTTTTGCTTCATTATTTATAAAACAAATATTGAAGTTCACATCCCTGAATATAATAATCACAGAATCACAGAATCACAGAATTATAGGGGTTGGAAGGGACCTCAAGAGATCATTGGGTCCAACGCCCCTGCAAAGCAGGTTCCCTAGAGCAGTTTGCCCAGGTAGCTGTCCAGACAGGCCGTCTATCTCCAGAGAAGGAGACTCCACAACCTCCATGTACAGTCTGTTCCAGTGCTCTGTCACCCTTACCGTGAATAAGTTCTTTTGCACGTTGGTGCAGAACTTCCTGTGCTCCATTTTTTGGCCATTGCCCCTTGTCCTATCCCCACAAACCACTGAAATGAGGTTGGCCAAAGCCCACTGTCTCCCACACTTAAGATATTTGTAAACATTGATAAGATCCCATGTATAAGATCTCAGTCTTCTCTTCTCAAGGCTGAACAGACCCAAGTCTCTCAGTCTTTCCTCATAGGGAAGATGCCCGAGGCTCTGCATCATCTTTGTTGCCCTCCGCTGGACTCTTTCCAGGAAATTCCTGTCTTCTTTGTACTGAGGAGCCCAGAACTGGACACAGTAATCCAGGTGAGGCCTGACCAGGGCAGAGTAGAGGGGGAGGATCACCTCCCTTGACCTGCCGGCCATGCTCCTTTTAATGCACGCTAGGATCCCATTGGCCTTCTTGGCCACCAGGGCACACTGCTGGCTCATGGTCAACTTGTCGTCCACCAGGACCACCAGGTCCTTCTCTGCAGAGCTTCTCTCCAGCAGGTGTACTGAATCTGGCTGGGATGTTACCTTTTCCCTGCAGCAGCCCATACAGTGCTGCACTCTGCACTTGTAGCTAGAACAGCAGTGGTATCACACCAGTGTTGTGTCTGCTGCTGAGAAGTGCTGGCACAGCATCAGGACTCTCTCTAACCCTCCTAGGGGGTGGGCAAAAAAGTGAGAAAGAAACATCACCAGGGCAGCTGACCCAAACCAACCAAAGGGATATTCCATACCATATGATGTCACTCACACTCAGCAATAAAAGGTGGAAAAAGGAAGAAGAGAGGAGGGGTGGGCTCTTGTGAAAATGTCTGCCCTCCTCCTGAACACTGGCTATGTGTGTTGAGGCCCTGCTTCAAGGATGTTGTCAAGCATCGCTCATTTGTGGGAAGTAGAGAATAATTTCTTTTCCTCTGCACTTTCACATAGCCTTTACTTGTTTTGTTTTGTTATTCCATTTCCCCCTCCCTCTTCCCCTTTCCCTTTTTTCCCTTTAGTTGAATTGTTTAATTAATAATAATATTTCCTTAATAATATTTTTTCTCTTTAATTAAATTATCCTTATCTCAACGCATGAGTTGTTCTTTTCTTTACTTCTTCCCCTCCTCATCTGAGGAGGGGGAGAGAGCGGTTGTGGTGTTCAGCTGCCTAGCATGGTAAAACCACCACAGCAGGTCATCCCCCAGCCTGTATTGATACATGCGGTTGTTCCTTCCCAGGTGCAGGACTTTACACTTAATGAGCTTAATGAAATACTTGCTAAAAATATATGACTACAGTACTTGACTCTTCATCCAAATCATGCTAAACATCACCCCAGGGAGGGAACAGATAGTGTTAGTATACAAAAAAGTGTTAGGAGTTAGTGTAAAATGTTGAAGTTAGTTTTAGGAAAAAAAAAAGAAAAAAGGGTGAGGTGGTAGGAAGTAAGAAGAAATTGGAGACCTAAATGAAGTAGACAATGAGCTGTTCCCCTTCTCCTCTACCATGACAGGATGACAGGGACATTTTCTTGATAAGCTCTGTGTCTTCAGCTTTTGGTGAGGAATACCCTGGACAGCATTTTGCTAGCACTATTATCATATATACATATATATCATATATACACTTACCGCGCTATTGCAGTAAGTGTATTTATCAATGACAATTCCAAATCTATTATATCTGTTACCTTATTAAATAAAATTAAACTTTGTGAAACTGTCTCAGTGACAGCCCTTAGCAGGGCTCTGGAACAGGAAAACACCTGACTTTGATATGTTCCCTTTAACATGACCCTTTATCCATTGTAGAAACTGTAAGATGTTTGAAAATGAACCACAAGGAAACCAAACCAAACCAAACCAAACAAACAGACAAAACCTGACCTAAATCTCTCATTTAAGAATCATGACTCTGTGGAACTTAAAATGACCTGTATATTCTGTTCCAGTGAAATTGCAGAAAACTGCTGAGTTTACAGATGCATACTGCATTATATACATACTGCCATGTGGTCCTGTTTGATTGTTTGTTTTTCCTCAAGTGCCTGTCCTTTCTGAAATTTGTTTTCTGATTTTTTTTTTTTTTTTTAATGCAATTGGAACCAGGATCAATGCAGTATGGCAAAGACTTTGGCAATGTTTCATTTACATTCTAGTTCAGCCTAGGATTTGAGGAACACCAGACATTATATTGAGGAGACAGATTCATGGATGTTGTATTCAACATTCTTTCAAGACAGTTGAAGTGGAAAGCCAGATAAACTTAGTTTTGAAACAAACAAAGAAACAAACACACAACAAATTAGCCTTAAGAAAAATAAAGGAACAGCTTTTGAAATGTTAGGATTCACCCAGTCAATCCTTTCACTAAAAAGATAGCTAGGAGTTGGATGAATTATTTATTTATTATTTCTTCTTATTACTTAGTATTTCTTCTTATTACTTATTTAACATTTCTGCTTAACAAGATTGCATGAACTCTCAGTCTACAGCTGGTACTTCTTATCCCCTTTGAATATTTTCTTTTTCTTTTTAACACTG
Organism: Heteronetta atricapilla; assembly: GCA_011075105.1. NCBI lineage: Eukaryota > Metazoa > Chordata > Aves > Anseriformes > Anatidae > Heteronetta > Heteronetta atricapilla. The sequence goes on from CM021731.1 coordinate 173,062,690, forward strand.
ATACATGATAAGTGGCATATACATGTACATATACATGTTCCCCTGGCTTCATGTATTTTTTAATTTGTCTCTGTTAAAATGAAATTTTGCAGCAGACACGAGAAAAAATATACAAACTTGTACAATGTTCATATTATATCAGCAATATGTTGCTCTGTATGCATAGATCGGCTTCCTCATCTTTGTGTATAGCATGAACCAGAATAATAACAACAACAACTTATTTATTTGTTTGTTTGTTTGTTTGTTTGTTTTTACCATTTGAACTTAACTGAAAATCTTTCTTACATTTACATTTTATTCAGAAATCTGAAAAAGCATGGCAAGTTGTAACATGACAAGTTGTACCAGGACAAGTTACTTTGGTTTCTAAACATTATACACTTCCCTCAATGCAATTCTCCTAATCTGAATTTGATTTCTGTTATCCTTTTACTAACTTGCAGCACTGAACAGCAATATTCAGATTAATAAATCCTACATGAACTTCCCTATTAGTATATAGGTTTTCCCTATAATCATTTAAGATAAGTCAGACCCTATTCCAATATACATGGAAGTAATGATCTGGATTTTTACTCTAAGTTTACATAGATATCAAGTATCAGAAACAGCATTTCTACTTCTACTCCCCCTCACACCTCCTTCATATAGATATGCATACGTATCTATATAGTTGTGTTTGTAAGCCAAACATAAAATTACAGTAGCTTCTTCATTCTTAGTATGTACAGTGAAACAGCAGCAACATTCATTTAATTTACATTAAACCACTGTCAAGATCTACTTTGGTTAAGATAGAAGACAGTGATGGAACAGAATGAAGAATTAGAATATTTTTTTTTTCTAAAACACTAAAAATGATCCATATCTTAATTCCCATCCTTTCCCACCTTCTGTGTACACTTCTAATAGGAATTGGGAAAATTATATATATTTTTCCCAACTGTCTTATACCTATAGATTCTATTCTTATGTCTTTTCTACAGTAGAATCTTTTAGTTTTCTGAAATTCTGTGTATAATTGCATTATCATGTTAAATATATATCTATATATTTCCTTCAAATATTTTCTTCTCAAAGACAACATTAATCCATATCTTTTAAAATATAACAAAACCTGGATAATGTCACCCTTCAAATCTGAATAGACAGAAAGCAAGGATTCTGCTTTACTCTTCATGTGAAATATCTTGAAGCATAATTAAAACCTATTATCATAAATGACAAAGACCAGGTGACAACTTACAAGGTTGAGCTTCTGATGTGCGTTTTATTGTTATCACTTTGTTGAGTCATGTTCAAAGCATGGTAATTCACAGTGATTTTGCTAGTGATTAATGTCAAAATTTGAGAGGATATAGTTTATTAATAACTACTCTAAACAATGGTTGTCTTCATATCAGAATGCTGTTAAATTTACATTGAGTTTCATCTTACTTTCTAAGAATTTTAGTCTATGAAATATATATAATAATGCAATGTATATCAAAGATATTTGGAATCTTATCAATTTATAGTAATCTAAAAGTTCAACACTTTAGTTGCCCACATCCAGGTAGCTAATCCATTTTTGATATATCTGAGATACCAGTGTGGGATTAGATAATACCACACAAAATCAACAGGTTAGTAATACCCATCTGGAGTGGTGAAGGAAGATCAGTATCTTTAATAGCTTTAAACCTATATGTGTACACACAAATCAAATCACTTTGCCTTATTGACCATACTTTTGTTTCCATATATTTCCACATAAGTGTTAAGGATCATCTCTTAATATCTTGAATATTCAGTAGCTTAAAATTATTTGGCTAAGATTTGTCTAAAATGGTTAATGTATCTCACAGTTTTTGGTATCCAAAACTTTATTGTACGAGCATACAGTTCTTTAAATTCCTAAAATCCTATATTTTGTATACCCATAACTGCCCTGGAATGGACACCTGGAAAACAGCAATTGTCAACTTGTTTTTAAAGATAGCAGTTGATGACAGCATTATATGAAAGGTTAATGATTACAGAATATATTTAGGAAGTGACAGGCTTCTATTTAATGCATCTTTCTCCATATTTTGGAATTCTACAAAGTCTGTCTGAGGAGTGAAAACAATGTAATTTATCTCCTCAAATTAATCAAATTCACTGTACATCCAATAATTGCTTTATGTGTGATTACCATTTATAGTCCTAAAATCATAGTTCTAAGAATCATAATTCAAGCATTTACATCATTACTCCTGTCATGAGAAGCTGGTGGTGCTACCCAAATCTCATGATTCTTTTTGTGTACTACCCCAATGATGTTTAGACATGAACAGGTGTGAGAGTAGAGAAGGGAATCCATCCAATCGCCATTCTGTGAAAAATGTGTTATTTATGGTGAAAAAACAGTTTTAGATGTCAAAATTAGTAGTACTCCTAGAAAATGTAATCCAATTAGGCAGACAATATGGGACTCAAGTATCATATAGAAAAGAACTGCCTACTAAACACCATGAAAATATCTGAAATCAAGTGATTTGAAGGTCAAACTCTTTGCTGCTTTTGCTAAGAATTATAAGATAGAATTTCTTGGAAAAAAAAAACACACCATGAAACAAAACAAAAAGCTACAACAAACTCACAATGTTTTGAGAAATCTGACTTGTTATACAAACATCAAGTCTAATATTTAGTTCTTCAATCCAAATGTCTTCCTTTTTTATTTTCTGTCTATTTTTATCATTATTGTTTCCACAGTGATCTCTAACATTCTTATTCAACTTCTAAGTTAATTCAGACATTTTTTTAAACACTGGCTTCAGAAACAACAAAAACATCATCTAAATATATATATATAATCAAAAAGCATATGAAAGTATGCATAAATATGTAACTTGATAATGCTACTCATTAGCTTTTTTTAAGAGGATATCATCAACATGACATCAATATCAGGCTGACCCAGCTTTCATATGCTGGGAAAATTCTAAGAACACCCCTTGTACTATAAATAGCTCATTAATAAATTACATACAATAAGCCTTTAGCATTAGATTTCTTTAGTAACAACGTGGTTTGACTTAATGAAAATCAGCAATCACATTTTGGTTATTTCTGAGGTTAATGTAAAATGAATTCATGCATTATTATGCAAATAAAATTGTACAACAAGCATATGTGAGGTTTCCATGTAACATGAAAGATCCATTAGGTGTTAATTAAGACTTCTGTGGATTGAAACAACAACATATATACATTTAAGCACTGGATATATTGAAGCAAAGGGATGCACTGAAGCACATCTTCAGTAATTTTGTTCTCAATCCCTCCTAATATTTGCAGCCACTATGCCAACTAAATAGATCTTTTGTTGAATACATCAGAACACCTGCAGGCCTTTGATAAAAAAGCTAATGGAATTCAGAAAAAAATGTTAGCTTTGTGAAGAACTTGCATGTATAAGAAAAGAAGTGACATTTTAGACCTTCACATATCAGAGGCTGGAGTAACGTGTTCTTTACTACACAGAAACAATAAACATCTGTAAATTATTCTTTTACTATTATTATTATTATTTTATTTTTATTTTGCTATAACTCCACAGCAACACTTTTCAGGCTAAGCATAAAGGATGACCATTTTCAGATGTACTAAAACAGAATAATAAACATTTCTGTACACTGTTTGACTGTTACCAAAAATGGAATGAAAAATTCTAAAACAGATTTATAGTGTAGGGATAAGTTGTTGTGATGTCTGACAACAGGGAAAGAGTGTAAACATATTGCTTTTGTAAAACACCAATTTGTCAATGATTATGTGCTCAGCAAAAAAAAAAAAAAAATCCACCACCACCACCACCAACAGAAAAAAAAATAAACATTACTCACTAAGTATTATTTAATTATAGAAATATATGTAAACTATGTCTCATTGAAACAAAAAGATGCAATATTTATGTATTTGAAATTATGACAAATTTCCTTTTGGCTTCACTGGAGGAAAGTATAATCAAAACTGTGAAGGTACCCTAACATTGGAATTATTTAGATGTATAAGGCCTCATCCAAGAATGGTTTTAACTTCTTTATAGTCAAAAATAAAGAAACAGGAATAGATGACTCCGAGGCATGATTTATCTGGCCTGCTTTAGACAATCATTTTTGAATGTAATCAACTGCACTGTAGAAATGCCTGTTGCTCATCATTAACTGCAAGAGGAGGCTACTTGTGAAGATCATACAGTTTCCACGTAACAGGTGTTTAAAGTTAAGTGAGATGAATCCTGCACTCACATATACTAGAACTATCAACTTACTCTGGGAGTATTCTTAAGAATATAAAGAGGTGCTTAGCCTTGACTTAGACATGTGGAAAAATGAATATCATTCCTCTGCCTTCTCAATTCTCATTTCAGCTTTAGCCCCTTCTCAGGATGGAGAGAAAAACAGGACATTGCTTGACTGTTGCATGCTTGGAAATAGAGTTGGAAAAGGTGAGGAAAACCCTGAATAGAGAATTGAGAATAAAATGAAGCAGGTTCAAAAAAGCTGTGAAAACATTTTCTGATTTGCCACTCTGAAACAAAGGACACTAGGATAGCGGGATTGAAAGGACCAGTATGGAATGAAAGGGACAGTCAAATCTGGCAAATCAACAGATGGTTACAGGGCTGTTGCCACAGACAGGGGTTTGGCTACTTGGATGATAGGACTCACCTTGAGAAACCTGGTCTGCTGGGGACTGATGGGGTCCACCTGTCAGCGAATGGGAAGAACATCATAGGCTTGCCATAGCTGCTGAAGAGGGCTCTAAAATAAAGTTGCCAGGGAAGCTCAATCTATCCCTCTCTTCCCAGTGTGGTGCTAGACTCAGTGTGATGCTAGATGCCAAAGCCTGGAGAAGGGGCATGGGTTAGCAGGAGAACACCTGAAGTATAACAGAGAAATTCCAGCCACTCCAGCTAGTAAGCCAGTTTCATCAGGGGCCCAACTTAAATGTCTCTATGCTAACTCATGCAGTATGAGGAATAAACACGAGGAGTCAGAAATGCATGCATGCCTACAGAGCTATGACCTCACTGTCATTACAGAGACATGGTGGGATGGTTCCCATGACTGGAGCGTTGGGATGGAAGGATACAGGTTCTTTAGGATGGTCAGACAAGGTAGATGAAGAGGGGGAATCACCCTCTATGTCAATGAGCATCTGGAGTGCATGGAGCTTTGCCTGGGGATAGATGAGGAGCCAACTGAGAATTTATGGGTCAAAATTAAAGGGAGGGCAGGGAGGGGTGACAATATAGTGAGGGTCTGCTACAGGCCACCTGATCAGGGAAACCAAGCAGATGAGGTTCTCTATAGACAGATAAAAGAAGTCTCATGTTCACAAGCCCTGGTCCTTATGGGGAGCCTCATTCACCGATATCTGCTGGAGGGTCAGTAGAGCAGAGCATAGGCAATCCAGGAGAATGCCCAAGAAAGCTGGTTAATATTCAAAGATTACTTCCTCCAAACTCAGGAGAGATACATCCAAGCAAAGAGGAAGTCAGACAAAAGCACCAAGAGGACTGCATAGATGAACAAGGTGTTCCTTGAACTCTTTGCCGGGATGAAGTCAATGTTCACAGAATCACAGAATCACAGAATCTTCTAGGTTGGAAGAGACCTCCAAGATCTAGTCCAACCTCTGATCTAACACTAACAAGTCCTTCACTAAACCATATCACTAAGCTCTACATCTAAACGTCTTTTAAAGACCTCCAGGGATGGTGACTCCACCACTTCCCTGGGCAACTCATTCCAATGCCTAACAACTCTTTCAGTAAAGTTCTTCCTAATATCCACGCTAAACCTCCCCTGGTTCAACTTCAGCCCATTCCCCCTATTCCTGTCACCTGGCACATTGGAGAACAGACCAACCCCCACCTCGCTACAGCCTCCTCTAAAGTACCTGTGGAGTGTGATAAGGTTGCCCCTGAGCCTCCTTTTCTGCAAGCTGAACAATCCCACCTCCCTCAGCCGCTCCTCGTAAGACTTGTTCTCCAGACCCTTCACCAGCTTCGTTGCCATTCTCTGGACTCTCTCATGCACTTCCATGTCATTCTTGTAGTGAGGGGCCCAAAACTGAACACAGTACTCGAGGTGTAGCCTCACCAGAGCGCAGGGGGACAATCACTTCCCCGGACCTGCTAGCCACACTGCTTCTTATACAAGCCAGGATGCTGTTGGCCTTCTTGGCAACCTGAGCACACTGATGACTCATATTCAGCCGACTATCAACCAATACTCCCAGGTCCTTTTCTGCCAGGCAGCTTCCCAACCATTCATCTCCCATCCTGTAGCTCTGCTTCGGGTTGTTGTGCCCCAGGTGCAGGACCCAGCACTTAGCCTTGTAGAACTTCATACAGTGGGCCTCAGCCCATTGGTCCAGCCTATCCAGATCCTCCTGCAGAGCCTTCCTACCTTCGAGCAGATCAACACCCGCACCTAACTTGGTGTCATCTGCAAACTTACTGAGGGTGCACTCGATCCCCTCATCCAGATCATCGATAAAGATATTAAGGAGAATTGGCCCTAGTACCAAGATCTGGGGGACACCACTAGTGAGCGGCCTCCAACTGGATTTGACTCCATTCGCCAAAACTCTTTGAGCCCAGCTATCCACCCAGTTTTTAACCCAATGAAGCACAACCAGTCCAAGCCAAGAGCAGCCAGTTTCTCAAGGAGAATGTTGTGGGAAACGGTGTCAAAAGCCTTACTGAAATCAAGGTAGACCACATCCACTGCCTTTCCCTCATCTACTAAGCATGTCAGTTTGTCCTAGAAGGAGATCGTTTGTCAAGCAGGACCTGCCATTCATAAAGCCGTGCTGACTGGGCCTGATTGCCTGGTTGCCCTGTAAGTGCCGCATGATGACACTCAAAATAATCTGCTCCATGAGCTTCCCTGGCACTGAGGTCAAAATGTTGTAGTGAAATATATCTTTAATGGCTTTTCTGGACCACTGGAAGTAAATAATGTGTATAAGTACATTCGCTGTCCTGTGCAATGCAATGCAGTCCCATTACAAAGTGATATGAAATCAGGTGTATCTAAAAAAAGCAAACAACACAAAGGGAGAAATAAACAATCAAACAAACAAAAAATAACAACACTGCAACATCTGAAAACTTTTACCTCATTTGACTGTCGGTCTTTCCGTGAATGATCTAGTTTCTCTACAGTGAAGAATCTTCCATTTGTAAGACACAAATTAATAGCTTCAATGATAAACAGAATTATTTTGTCATCTTTAATTCAGATATAGTTTTTTTTAAAAAAAGCAAAATCAAGTCCCATATCTGCCTTCTGGCATGATCAAGAGACCAATGGCAACTGATCCAAAAGCTTTTCTAAGAATATGCATGTTTATCTGTATCATGGAATAAATACTTAGTTTTAATCTGATGTTGAGTTCCCATGCATTTTTTTAAAAAATTCAGTGGTTTAAAATTGATACAGATTGTACTCAAAGTAAATTAAAAAGGATCCCTCTATGCCTCCCTTACTTAGCTCTGCTTCCCTCTCAGAAATATGCAATAATCTGGAAACTGATATTCTTTTTGCCTTGGGCGTTATAACTTACTGTTTTATTTAGAATCAGTCTGCACACTATCACTTTAACTAAATACATGATGTAATGTAAATGTAAATGTAATGTAATGTAAATGTAAACGTAAAAGTAAACATAGTGGAAAAATAAACCACCATTTTTTTCTTTCTTCTTTTTTTTTTTTTGTCAGACTCCCTCTCATTGATTCTACTTCATCACCAAAACTTTAATTGATGCCTGTCAGAATATGCAACAATACAAAATTAGAATTCAAGCTGAGTTTTTGCAATAATTTACTGATTTCATGAAAAAAAAAAATGAAATCCAATCAAAGACAAAAATAAATGTTAGATTCTAGGCACTGGACTGGAGCCAGCTAGCTGCATTACTGAGGTGACACTAAAGGTCCCAGTGGAAGGTGCTCAGTGAACAGCAATAAAACAGCCTTTGTAAGCTAATTCCCAGAGCAGCAGTAGCATGACACTGCCCAACAGCAAAGTCAAAGAAGAGGATAAAAATGAGTGTAACAGAGTCAGCATATTATTACTGTCCTGTAGAAAATGAGGGGCATTTTAATAGGAGTTATAAGTGAAATAATATACCTTTTCTTCGGCTATTTTTAGATGATTTTTAAAGTAAGCACTAATAGACTCCACACCTCATGTGAGCAAGTACTGAAAGTATAGGGGAATGGTGATTTTGCAGTGTCATTCCTAGTAATATGTGTTGTCATGTGCTTGAAGATAGACAATAGGGTAAAGGTGACTTATTCTATGTGGGTGTCTGTCTGTCATCCAAGTACTAGATTTTTCGTTTTTGGCTGATCTCAACTGTGTATGCCAAATGTTTTGATCTATTTTCTCTCAATGAAGCACTTTCCGTCAATTACAATTAGATGTCTCTCACTAGATTTTTTTTTTTTTCAATAAGACTTAATCATTTTCAAGGACGATTTAATTATCCATTTTCTTTCCAAGAGAATAAATCTATTTTCTTGAAGTTTAGCTAAATTAAGGCACTGTGATTTAAAGAAGAAAAAAGTGTAATACAGTTTGCATACTGATCTGAAATAGAATAGAGAGCAATGTTTGCTGATGATGTAATAATCTGCTTTAAAAGTGAACTAAGGACAGATTGTGAACCCTTTCTCTGTGAGTCATGTTTACTAAGATTGCCAGTGTACAGGAAGAAGTCTAAATTTTCAAAAAACTTTATATACCGAAAAGGAATTTTAAAGAAAAGGCCCTTTGAGCCACTGAGTGCAAGTGAACAGATATCACAGAATCACAGAATTGTTAAGAGGTTGGAAGAAACCTCTGAAGGTTATCTGGTCCAACTACCCTTTTCAATAAGGGACTCCTAGAGCAGGTTGCCTAGGGCCATGTTCAGAAGGCTTTTGAAGATCTCCAAGGAGAAGACTCCAGAGACTCTCTGGTCAACCTGTTCCAGTGCTTGGTCACCCTCACAGTAAAGGACTGTTTCCTGATGTTTAGACAGAACCTTTTCTGTTCCAGTGTGTGCCCACTATCTCTTGTACTAGCATTGGGCACCACTGAAAAAAAAAATATGGCTCCATCCTCTTTTCACCCTTACTTCAGATATTTGCACACATTGATAAGTTATCTTCTTTAATAATCTTTCTATAAACCAGCCATATCATGCTATTTTTAAAAATATATTATTTATTTATTGTGAAAAGCTGTTGCAGAACCTCACTACTGTGATGAATTACTCCTATGATTTTCCACATTCCTCTACTCATCTTGATCTTAAGGTGACTCCTTCAATAGGGAAAAAAAAAAAAAAAGGCAAAAGGCTTTTCTCTGGGCTCTGTTGAAGTCTGTTCAAGTTCCCTTGAAATGTTTAGACAGCAGTCCTTTTGAAGGGCATGTGAACAGTTCATATTAGCTCTCAGCCTATCTCGTTTAACCTCCTTTTTGCATGAAAGATTTTTCATTCCCTAATGTAGTAGTCCTTCTTTATACTTCTTCCAGTAAGTGGACTCTTATTTTAACCTTCCGGTAAATGTATCTTTCTTATTTTTCTATAATTTTAGAATAGGAATTAGATAAACGATAGATCTTTCAGTGTAGTATTATGTTACAAGTGTACTTTGAGGGCGCTGGTGTTGAGCATGAATTATACTGTTGTTTGTATAGAGAATGTATTGCTTTCAGCTCAGGGATGATCTGTGCAATTATTACCTGAAAGCAATAAAGGAATTTTAGTCTGTTAAGATCAGATGAATATATTTTTATAGAGAGTTATACAGAAAGTAGCTTGAAAATCTATTTTGTTTTAGAATCTGTAAAGTGCTGTCTGTCTCTCACTTTAAATATATGGGATATCAGAGTTTTAAAACTGTTGAAATGTTTCCAATTTACATTTATCTAACTCGAAGGATTTCTATGTACATACAATTTAGAGTTAAGTTTGCAGAAGGGTCATAATTTGAAAATGAATATTAATAACATAAAATGAAAACAAACAAAAAAACAACAACAAAAATATTTTAGTATTTATTAAAACAAGAGAAAATTCAAAAGCAAAATAAGGAATGACAGATATTCCTTTTGTATAGAAATGTGCCATAAGACAAGTATGAAGAAGAATTACGGTGAGTTAGCCTTTGTCAATAACCAAACTCCCACCCAGCTGCTCAATCCCCTTGTCATCAGGAAGGGGAGAAAATAAGATGAGAAAGCTCATGGTTCAAGACAGAGACAGGCAGATTGCTTGCTAATTGTAGGTGAAACAGACTCAGATTGGGAAAATTTAAAATATTGAATTATTGAATTTAAAAAATTAAAATAGTGAGAAACAAAAAGATGCTAAAACAACACATTTCCTCTCCCGTTTCCCAGTCTCAGCATGACTTCCAACTCCTCTACCCCTGGCTGGTGCAAGGAGAATAGCACTGGGGTCAGTACACTGTGGGTCCTCTCTGCCACTTCTTTTTCTTTACTCCTGTATGACTTCCTCCATAGCTGGAGTTTCTTCAGAAATATACCTCCACTTTGGCATGGGGCTGCAGCAGATCATCTACTCCAGTGCCATGGATCACCTCCTTCATCTTCTCTGTCCTTAGTGTTCACTCTGTTTCTTACTTGTTTTCTGCTATTCCTCACTTTTGTCTGTGTAGTGTTTTCTGCCCTTTCTTAAATATGTTTTCCTCCATCTTCGCTTCTGGGACAAGCCATGCCATAAGCTAGGGCTGTTAGAGTTGGCTGCTACCACTGTCCAGCATGGGGTAGCCCCAGCCTTCCCTCACAGAGGGCTCTCTACAGCACCCCTGCTACTAAAACATGGACACTTACTTACACTCAGCACAATAATTCATACTAGATTGTTTTTCTCTCTTAAAAAAAAAAAAATATATCTTTCTCAAAAAACTCTTTCTCTTCTGGCCCCAAATTAAGGTGTTTTTTTTGTTGTTGTTGGTTTTTTTTTTTTTTTTTGTGTGTGTGTGTGTGTGTGTGTATGTGAAATGTAAGATGTTAGGCTTAAGTATGCCTTTAAATACTTGATTCCAGACAAAATTACTAAAATAACCTAGTAATTCAAATTGTTTCTCACCATAAGATTGATATGAAGCAATATTTTAAAGTACCATTGTAAGCTTGTCTTAAAACTGCTACCTACTTAGAGAAAGAATGCTAATTATAGACTTAAGTGGGGTGTACACAGAAAGCAATGGGTTTGCTCACTTCTTCCTACAGGAAAATGCACAGAAGTAGCTCAGAGAATAAAAAAAAAGAAAGTTTATGAACATGCTTGGAAAACAGTCTGTAGTTTTAGCCCACAAACTGTCTCTAGTCTCTGTGTTTTCGGGATCTTTTATTGACATATATCTGTATACTTACTGAAAAATACATGCAATCATTTGAAAAAGGTAGTTATTTCTTGGACTGAATACATAAAATTGAAGTCACAAATTTGACAGAAATCCAGACTGTATTACAGCCTTACCCATTAGGATACCATTGCAATATTCTGTGCCAATGCTGGCTTAAGAGGACCATCTTCCCTTTCCTTCCAACACTGCTTCCCAGACTGTTGTGAGGTGTGATTCCCTGTAACAGTTTCACTAGCACAGCATATAAAGTGGATCTGGAAATAAGTGATGCATAGTAGAAGGAAAAAGGTTGTTTTAAGGGTTTTTAATTTGCCAGGGACAGAAAGACTAGTCAGCTGCCTTTACTCATCTGTGGAAAGTCATAACCATAATTTCCAGGAGTCTTTTACTGACTTCTATTAAATTAAATGAATAAGAAATCGGAGATGTCTTTATCCAGTTTGTATCCAGTCTGTCTTCCAAAAATGGGAACATACCAATTGGATTTTTGCATAAATGAGTACTTATTTCTGGGAATTGGAAGATAGTTTTTTTGTTTGTTTGTTTGTTTGTTTGTTTGTTTTTTCAGCACTGAAGAGGTTAAACCTACATTTGAGGAGAGTATTTTAATGACTAAGTACAAATACACTTTGGACAAAACTAATGCCAACTTTCCTCTTGAGATTATATAGCTAGTTGTATCAGAATTACAAAATGAAATGAGGAACCAGTGAGAGGAAAGACTCAGGAGCAAAAAGAGCAAATTTCGGGTTTTGGATAAAGCTCTGTGACTAAATCTGAATTCTATGTGAACCTATTGCTGCATCTAAAACAGCAGAGAAACAGAGAGAAGGAGGCAGAACCTCACAGCTCCACCTTCTGGTAAAGTTTAGTCTTCAGCTGAGCTCCAAAAGATCAGATAGCCTCCTCCTTCCAGGTATCTCACAAGACAACCTTTTTGAGGAGGTGATTTCAAGCTCACCTAGACTTGGATATAATTCATACAGTTTATATGCACAAACTACCTAAAGTAGCTTTCTGCTTTCAGCTTTTGAGGCAAATGCTCTAGAAATTGTTTAAATGATTGGACATAGCTCCCCTCTCTTTGCCCTGACTCTGTTAAGTGTTTGTTCTTAGCAGTTGAACATACTGTTTGCTCTTGGAATGAGTCTGAGCTGATTTGCTGGGTACTTCTGTGACAAGCTGTATGTCATCATTCATTTTTACAACAAGTTAATTATTTATATTTAAGGAAGATGGCCAAACAGCTATTTGGTTATGTGAGGCAGAAATTGCTTAGGCGCTTTGTCTGAACATTTTAAGTAAGTGTAATTGCTTACTTCTAACATTGGAATCTGAGACCACATTTTCAGGAATAAGTGGCTGCAATTAATCTCCTTAATTTGTATGAATTTGAAATGAATTAAGAATGTGAAGAGTTGGCCTGAATTTCAAAAACGCTAAGTAATCAGATTAATAAATTGTAAGCTTCTAGTAGTCAAAATTATTGGTTTAAACAATGGAACTTACATCTATATGTGTAAATTCCTCTAGTCCACATCTTAGAGAGAAGGGTTTATAAATCTTCTGGAGGAGGGAATTGGGGAAAGAGAAAAAAAATGTACTTGATAGCACACTTAATTTACTCAAAATATAGTTTTGTTTCTCTATTGTTTCCTATATTGTACCCTTCTACGTTATTTATAATTTATTCATATTTTGCTTTTGTTATTTTAGTGAATAATTCCACTGTATTAATATAACACATTTATATATAAATATTAACACAACCATACACTATATCATTAAGCAAGGTAGCAAGGTGAAGAGAGTGGCTGTCTCCTCCAGCTGTTACGGCTCAGGACTGCTCCTGCCCAGCCACTGGGGCCTAACCCAGTGCATGGAGATCTGGGGTCTCTGCCCAGGCAGGAAGACGTGGCTGCTGCTTTCTCCTTTGCAAATTCAACAGGGAGCAAAGCTGAGCACATACACCAGAAATGCACAGACAGAGAGACAGGACACTTACAAGACCAACCACAAAGGCTGCCCTAGTCAAGGGCTGTCTTCAACAGCACTTGCATGCAGTATTCACATAAATATAGACAGACAGCTGAACCGCCTTCCCCCTCTCCAGAAGGTAGAGAGAGAAGTTCGCTACTGCAAGTGAACACAGAGCACTCTAGGTTCACAAGCACACATGCATTTGCAGATCCCTCAAGTACTGACAGAGTCCCTCTGTTCATCCAGCATGACTGCCCAGATCCCCTAAGTACTAGCATGGCCCCTCATCCCATGCAGCAACCCCCATCCAGATCCTGGGCCCCTTACCCAATTCACAGGTCATCTACTCACCAGCAGGTCCAGCTTGAAGTTTGCTGCAAACATGTAGCACGTACACATTCACCCCTCAAACACGCCATATTTGCAAGTCCCTCTGATAGTACCCAGTATGCATTGGGTTTACATGGCAAGATTTTTGGAGCAGGAGTGCTGCAGTTGTGGCCTCTGTGAGAACAGTCCAGAAGCTGCCCCATGTTACCTATGAGCAAGCTCCAGCAGGCTCCAAAGGGACCTGCTGCCGTCCAGAGCTGAGCAAGTAAGTTAATTTATTTGTGCTTCTGTGAGAGCAGATTTAAGAAAGGGAAAATATGCTGTGTGACAGCAGCTGAGAGAGCAAGGAGTGAGAACCAGCCCTGCATACCCCAAGGTCAGTGCAGAAGAGGGGCAGGAGGTACTCTAGGCACCAGAGCAGCAGTTCCCCTGTGGCCTGTGAAAAGGCCCCTGGTGGAGCAGGCTGTCCCCCTGCAGCTCAGGGGTCCCACATGGAGCAGATCTCCACACTGCAGCCTGTGGAAGAGCCCCCGGTGGAACAGGTGGATGTGGTCTGGAGGAGGCTGTGGCCCATGGAGAGCCCCCGCAGGAGCAGACCCTGGGCCGGAGCTGCAGCCCGTGGAGAGGAGCCCACACAGGCCTGGGGGAAGCTGCTGCCCATGGGGACCCAGGTTGGAGCAGTTTGCTCCTGGGGGATGGACCCTGTGGTACAGAGCCATGTGTGAGCAGTTCTTGAAGAGCTGCTGCCTGTGGGCAGCCCGCACAGGATCAGTTTGGGAAGGACAGCATCCCGTGGGAGGGACCCCACATGCAGCAGGGGTAGAGAGTGACCATGAAGGAGCGCCAGAGATGAAGTGTTAGGGACTCACAGCAGCCCCCATTACCTGTTCCCCTGTACCACTCTGGGGGAGGAGGTAGAAGAGAGTGAATGGAGAGAAGGTGTTTTTAGTTTTTTAGTTTCTCATTGTTCTAGTGTGCTAGTGACAGGCAACTTCACCAGCTGGGCTACATTTGTAGCTGGGCTATATTTAAGCAGCACTTCTTCCATGCTCAGGATCAGTGCCTCATGAAGAATAGGAAATCGGGGAAGGGGGGCAGGAAACCTGCGTGGATGAGCAAGGAGCTCATCAATAAGGTCAAAAGGAAGAGGAAGGTCTATGAAATGTGGAAAAAGGGCCTGTCCTCTTGGGAGGAGTATAGATGTGATGTCAGGGCCTGCAGGGACGCGACAAGGAAGGCTAAAGCCCACCTAGAGATGAGGCTTGCTAAAGAGATAAAGGATAATAAGAAAGTTTTTTTTTTTTTTCAAGTATGTAAACAGCAAAAGGAAGGCTAGGAATAATGTGGGTCCCTTGCTGAACGAGGGGGGGCGTCCTGGTCATGGAAGACGCTGAGAAGGTGGAGATACTGAATGCTTTCTTTGCTTCAGTCTTTGCTTCAAGGACACTACCCCGGAACTCCTTGCCCTGGCAAGAGGACAAAGGGTCTGGGAAATGGAGGGCTCCCCCCTGGTAGATGTGAGAGTGGTTCGGGAGCGCCTGAGTGAGCTCAATGCACACAAATCCATGGGTCCCTATGGGATGCATCCGTGTGTGCTAAGGGAGCTGGCAGACGTGGTTGCTGAGCCACTCTCTATCACCTTTGAAAGGTCCTGGAGAACAGGAGAGGTGCCTGAAGACTGGAGGATAGCCAGTGTCACTCCGGTCTTCAAGAAAGGCAGGAAGGAGGATCCGGGAAACTACAGGCCAGTCAGTCTTACCTCTGTCCCTGGAAAGCTGTTGGAGCAGCTTGTTCTGGATGCCATCTCCAAGCAATTGGAAGAGAAGCATGTTATGAGGAGTAGTCAGCATGGATTCATCAAGGGGAAATCGTGCTCGACCAACCTCGTTGCCTTCTATGATGGCATCACCAGCTGGGTAGATGGGGGGAGAGTGGTGGATGTCATCTACCTTGACTTTAGCAAGGCTTTCAATACTGTATCCCATGACATCCTGCTAGCAAAGTGGAGAAAGTGTGGGATAGATGAGTGGACAGCGAGGTGGGTTGAGAAGTGGCTGACTGGCCGAGCTCAGAAGGTGGTGATCGGTGGAACAGAGTCTGGCTGGAGGCCTCTGACTAGCGGTGTTCCCCAGGGGTTGGTGCTGGGTCCGGCCTTGTTCAACATCTTCATCAACGACCTTGATGAGGGAATAGTGTCTGCCCTCAGCAAGTACGCTGAAGACACAAAGCTGGGAGGGGTGGCTGACATGCCAGAGGGCTGTGCTGCCATTCAGTGAGACCTGGACTGCAGGTCTCCAGCAACCGGAAGTAGCAGTACAGGCTGGGGGATGACCTGCTGGAGAGGAGCTCTGCGGAGAAGGACCTGGGGGTCCTGGTGGACGACAGGTTGACCATGAGCCAGCAGTGTGCCCTGGTGGTCAAGAGGGCTAATGGGATCCTGGCGTGCATTAAAAGGAATGTGGCCAGCAGGTAAAGGGAGGTGATCCTCCCCCTCTACTCTGCCCTGGTCAGGCCTCGCCTGGAGTACTGTGTCCAGTTCTGGGCTCCCAGGTACAAAAAAGACAGGGATCTCCTGGAAAGAGTGCAGCAGAGGGCCACAAAGATGATACGGGGCCTGGAGCATCTTTCCTATGAGGACAGGCTGAGAGACCTGGATCTGTTCAGCCTGAAGAAAAGAATACTGAAAGGGGATCTTATCAATGTCTATAAATATCTGACGGGTGGGAGACAGAAGGATGTAGCTAACCTCTTCTAAGTGGCTTGTGGGGATAGGACAAGGGTCAATGGCGGCAAGATAGAACACAGGAAGTTCCGCACCGTCATGTGAAAGAACTTCTTCATGGTGAGGGTGACGGAGCACTGGAACAGGCTACCTAGAGAGGTTGTGGAGTCTCCTTCTCTGGAGATACTCAAGGCCTGTCTGGACGCCTACCTGGGCAACCTGCTCTGAGGAACCTACTTTGCAGGGGGGTTGGACCCGATGATCTTTCAAGGTCCCTTCCAACCCCTACAGTTCTGTGATATCTGTGATGTAACATATTATATTAATGTTCCTATGCTGAGTCTGTCTTGCTTGTGACTATAATTGTTGAGTGATCTCCCTGTCCTCATGAGCCCTTTCCATTGTATTTTCTGCCTCTTTCCCTTTGAGGAAGGGGAGAAAGAAAGCAGTTGTGTTGGAATTCAGCTGCCTATTTTCTAGCAAATACATGTGTACAAGCCACACACACAGTATTTGGGGAAGGTGCGGACAGATGCTGCAACCCAAGTTCCCACTGCGTATACTGGTGCAGAGCCCTGCACTTGCCTCATTCATGACAATCACAGAATCATAGAATCAGTAAGGTTGGAAAAGACCTCCAAGATCATTTGGTCCAACTGTCCTGCTACCACCACTATACCCAGAGCAGCTGAACTGGGCTTGTGCTGGACGCTGTTGACATGACAACAAGTAGCTGGTCTTGTGAACACATACTGATCCAACCCCAACGACTGAGAGTAGAAGATGCCACTTAGCTCTGTAGCTGATTCCAGGAACCCACTCAATCCAGTAACAGGCACCACAGGCTAGAGGGACCTAAAACCCTGGTTTGACTCCAGTAGTTGTCATCCAGTCCACTCCCACCAGTCCCGCAGTACTGGTGGGCTGGCCCTCCAGCCCCCAAATCTGTGGAACCCTTCTAGATCCAGAGAGGGTCCCTTATTGATACTTAGACCCGCACTTGCTCCAGTAGCTGACAACACAGGCTAGCAGTGGCAACTCCCCCGGCCTGACTCCAAAAGCTGGCACCAACCTTCACTCACACATATATTGGTCTTGACAGCAGCTGGTGTCTAGTCCTTGCAGCACACATATGCATGGAAGAGAGAGTTAATGAAAAGATTTTTTGAAAAAATATGAGAAGATGGGACAGACTGCAGTGGTCAGATGCAGGGATCGTCCTGACGAGCATGCTATTATACCTTTTGTATATACAGGCCTTTTACATTTTCTTATACCCTTTTCTACCAACCTCCCTTTGTTAATCCTACTCTCCCTTGTCCCTGCACATCCCCATGGGTTTGCAGAGCTCTGGAGTTTCCTTCACCCTCCCAAGCCAGGCATTACTTGGCCACAATTATCCTTGTCAGCTGCCAAGTCCAAGTTGATCTCCCTGGAAATGGCACCTGTAGTTTGATAGCCCACTGACTACTGTGAGTGAGAGATTTGTTTCTTGTCATTATCTCCCAACTTGGAGTTCTTCAAGTAGATGACCCTGTTGGTACAAACATTCCTATATTCTCACATGCCTTCTTAAATTAGTGTCATTGAACAAACTTGGTTCCCCCTACTGCCTCCCTTTCTTATTATCCCTTGTGCCTTGGAAAAGATCCATAACCAGTTACCCCTAAAGAAGCACACATTCTACTACATAACCGTATGTAAGCAATACATGGAAGAAAGAGAGCTATGGCCCTCTCAAAAGTGTTAGGAAGGGGACTTAAAAAAGGTAGGTAAGAAAAGGTGAATTGTACTCAAAATCTGTGACTTTATAGAAAGTTTATATTTTAAATTTTAAATACAATTACATTAATTTAAACTTTATATACCATTCTTTACATTATTCATTATCATTTGTTAAATTTTATATGCCATTCTTTATATAAAGAACAAAGTTTATTTCTTGGGGTCACTCTGAACCTGAAGTTTGCTGTCTAGAGATTCTACATCCTTTCTAGATCTAAATCAGCTAACCAAGATTAGATTCAGTAGAAGGATATTAAAGGACTTACCAATGAGGTGGATTATTTGTGAATTATTTTATAATATATATATATATATACATATATATATATATTTATAATAGTTGTTTTATAATTTGTCTTAATAAGAACGTTGAGAACATTTTAACTATAGATGAATGTCGTTTTTCAGTCTCTCTGTCATGGGTGCAAAAAGGTGTGTGGAAGAAAAATGATTCAGGTAATTTGATTTTAATTTCCTAAAGCATATAGTAAACTATGTTTTATAGAGGATATCAGATACTTGTCCTATTTGCATTAAAAGGAATTTCCTTATTTCCATATGATTTTTTTCTGGACTTTATCTTTTCATTTGATACATCACTGAAGTATTATATTGATGATAAGAAAACAATTATTCTTCATGTCTAGTGGTTTATATATTTCTTTGGGGCTTGAAAAGCATCAGATTCTTTTAGATGCCAGTAATTTCAATTGCTTTTGAAATATTTTAAACTGTATGTTTAAATTACCATGAACAATGAAAGGCTGATCAAGTACAACAGAATCTATGCGTTATTCAATTGGTAGTTACTTCATCTTATACTCACTTAAAATAATAATTTTTACTAAGCGCCCTGCTGAGAATACTTGTTGATATTACCTGAAGTAGCTAAAGTGATTTTAATTTTCATATTTTAGTTCATATTTCACCAGATTTGGTATTTCAATGTACTGATCAGATTAAGTTTATGGAAATCTGTGCGTGCACATACTCATGATTACAAATATCATCATGATTAAATCAATATTCTGGCATTTATTACTTATGAAGCTAAGTACTGTTCTCTTTCTATAGATATTTCTTAACGATTTGACCAATGTCTACTATGGCAGGTCTTCTTTTGAGATCCTTGTTTTGTTTGGGTTTCCTCTGACTGCAGACTAGTGATTTTATGCTGGTTAAACTTAATTGATTTCTACCATACATATGAGACATATGTATGTAGAGGAAAATACTATCTTATGATGATGAAAACAAATGATTGAGAAGCATTGTAGATAAGCTGTTTCAACAGAATAAGTTTTAGGGTGGGGCAATAGGATGTACTTTGTCATAAAAACTTCAAGCTCATATGTCAGAGCTTCACACTCCTTCAGTTTTTCACTTTGTTAAAAAAATATATATATATAATTATATTCTAACATTTCTGTAATTCCAGCATTAATCAATGTGTATCCAGAGTTTGACTTAAACTGTATATATGCTGAGCTTGATCCAGCAACACACTTAATAAAGCTGATTAGTAATAAGGAAAAACATATGAAATATTTTTTAATTTTTAAAACCTTCTAATAGATTAATTCCTAGTCTTTTTTTCTAATGTTTCTTATTTTAAAACATTATTTTATGCAATTTACATACTTAATGTTTTCACTTTTTTCTTCTTCCAATTTTGTTTGATAATAGTGAAAAATCAAAGAAAAGGAAGACATTTGAAAAGAAAACAGGAACTTTTTTTTTTTTAAATATAATTTTTCTTTTTTCTTTTAATGTTGAGAAAAACATCTTTTTGAAAATTTGTTTAACCTGAAATAAGCATCAAAATTGTATTGATTCATCTTAGACCAAGATGGCTGTTTTCACGTTTTACAAACAAACTAGTTTTTTTTTTTTTTTTTTTTTTTTTCTTATGAGGTATATATTAATCTATTGCAATGTCAACACTAATGTTGCGTGACATTACATTAAAGATTCAGATCCTGATTCTCAGTCTCATCCAACACTGAAAATTCTAAATATGGAGGCAGATTTGGAAAGAAGCTTAGGTCTCTAACATATTCACTGGGACAGACACACTTAGACACTTCTGCATATCTTACTACTCAATGGTGACAGAGCGAAAGAGAGAATGATCTTGGAAAAATTACCTGCAATTCCAAATGCAGAATATGTTTTAGAATGTAGTCCTTTTTCAGTGGAGTGTTAGTTATGGCATAACAGTTTATGTTTTTTTGTTAGTTAGTTGTTTTATCAGCAAATGTTTATTTTATGCTCTAGAATATGCTGCTTTAAATTTCAAATCAATTTATTTTTTGATATAAAAGTTATAAAAGCAGCTATTGATGTTCATACTATCAATATGAATGACAATATAACTTGTTTAAGAGCCTTCAAATTTCATTGGCATAATATTTTCAAGTTATAATAGACATTCCCAATTATATTTCAGCTCTTTGGAAAATTATTTATGGATTTCTCTGCTAATAGGATCTTCTAAACTTCATATATGTAGTGTTAATATTTACCTGATATTAAATAGTTGTTATAGATCTATTGGATATACATGTACACATTTATATATGTTCAACAATAGTGATCAGGCTGTAAAGCACTTGTACCCTTATTGATTCAGGAGGACCACGGATTATGCACATAAATTCATACTTAACATAAAACTAAAGATTTGCATACAGCTCCAGGAATTGGCCAGGTTTACATAGATGCCTATTGCACGGAGTAGTCTTTGTACATGGTGACTAAAGGTATTAACAAATTAATATTTACAGGAAATTTGAAATGTAATTGAAAAATCTGTGGTTTTATCTTTGAGAACATTAAATGAGATTCAGAATTAGAGTCATGCATGTGCATTAAGTCACAACACAAAGGGGAAGAGTTTTATAAAGTGAGGCTAACTGGTCAGTCAATGAGATGATCTCTCTTCTAAGGAGGAGACATCTGCATTTCTAAAAGATCAAGAAAGTGACCCAGTGTCTATTCCAATTGAGAACAGGTGGACTGTCTCTCAGAAAACTAAGAAATAAACTTGTCTGGGGGAAAAAGGTTAAATACATACAGACACCTGGATGGACTTTAAAGAGTACAGTTTTTCTCTCTTCTATCTGAGTTGTAAAGTATACAAAGAAACATATAAAGAAAGATTTATGAGAGTTTTGTCTCAGGAAAGTCTACTAACATTTAAAATAATAAAGATAAAGGTAGATAAAGATAAAGATAAAGATGATAAAGAATTTCCTACTTAATCTAGTAGATTAATTGTACTTTTAATACGCTTCCTCTCCTATGCTTCTATTTTGTTTCCATGATGTGCAGCAAAACAAAACATTCCTTTTTTTGTGTGTGTATAAATAATGCTATTTATGCTATTTACTTATTTACCTCATCCCCGTCTGTGTTAAGAATTGATAGGTTCTTTATAAAATGTATGGTTGAAGTATAAAATTCCCTGTCACAAGGTGTTTAAAGTTTTTATGTATTTCAGGAGAGACTGAACAAGTTCACAGAGGATAAATCCCCTGAGAAGTAGTGAAAACATGAAAACTGGTTTGGGGTCAAGGATTTCCTGTGTAGCAAAGACTGAAGTCTAGGAAAATTCATGTTACAAGTATTATAGATGGTTGTCTAATTCTGTGCAGTCAAATTTACTCATCTACTTTTTAGAGAAAAGCTAGTATAATCTTTCTGATAGTTTGCATTCCCAATTCAGCAATTCTTTTGCTCTCTCTTTCCCTCCCCACCCGTTCACTCCCTCTCTTTTTTCAGGGGTAAGCAATAACAGCAAAGTTCTCCTTGCCTGAGGATTTGACAAATAAGCAAACAGGGCAGTGCTAGTCTTTACAGCTGTCCAGCTCCCCAGGACATATCTCAAGTATTTAGAGAGTAAACTGCATATGAACCCACAGAAACTGCACATTCCAGGTAAAAAGCTGATACCCAGGGTTTCAACAAATGTTTTCTAGGAACAGGTTTTTACGTTTTTTTGTTGCACAGCAAGGTGTTTGGGAACACTTCTAAACCCTAAGAATACCCAATAATGTCTCTTATCAAAGTGGTCGGCCTGAATACTGTTCCCCCAGGAGCAATAGGAGCTTTTTCAAAAAACAAAAAGAAAAAGAAAAAAAGAGATCCAGCAGCAAATTAATGCTTTTCCACAGACTTCAATTCACCCTTTCTTCTCCACTGTATCAGAAAGTGAAAGTGTACAGGGTTTATTTGATATAAAAACAAAACAAAACAGACTTGATATCTCTGATAGCTAAACCTGACAGACCCAAGTGGCTGAAGAAAAGCTCTCATAACCAAATTATTTTGTGTGAAAAATTCAATTTCCCCCTTCTAGCTCCAGGGCAATTTCCTTAACCAAGACTTTCATTAGACCTTTGGCTTTACACGGGTACAGCAGCCCAACTAAGTGGAGTTTCTTGAAGACTGGGGACATGAAACTTCATTTGTATCAGCATAATGGCACTTATAGAAGAATGAAGTGTGCATCACTCATGTAGCAGATTTAACTCAAAAACTAGCAGCTGTATGACCCTCAGAAGTATGTATTTTTAAAAACTTTTTCAATTGGCATACTTAAGACAAAGTTTGTAGCTCTGTGTTCAGATTGTTAAGATAGCAAGAATAGAATCATAGAATCATAAAATTATTAAGGTTAGAAAAGATCTTCAATACCATCTGGTCCAACCATCCCCCTTCTACCTATGTCACCCACTAAACCATGTCCCTAAGCAGCTCCTCAAACCTTTCCTTAAACACCCCCAGGGATGGTGATGCCACCACCTCCCTGGGCAACCTGTTCCAATGCCTGACTGCTCTTTCTGAGAAGAAATGTCTCCTAATTTCTAATCTACACCTTCGCTGGCACAGCTTGAGGCCATTCCCTCTAGTCCTATCACTAGTTATGTGCGAGAAGAGGCTGACCCCCAGCTCCCACACCTTCCTTTGAGGTAGTTGTAGAGAGGAGTAAGGTCTCCCCTGAGCCTCCTCTTCTCCAGACTAAACAACCCTATTTCCCTCAGCCGCTCCTCATAGGACTTGTGTTCCAGGCCCTTCGCCAGCTTTGTAGCCCTGCTCTGGACATGCTCCAGAGCCTCAAAGACCTTGTAGTGAGGGGTCCAAAGCTGAACACAATACTCGAAGTGTGGCCTCACCAGAGCAGAGTACAGGGGAATGATCACCTCCCTGGCTCTGCTGGCTACACTATTCCTGATACAAGGCAGTATGCCATTGGCATTCTTGGCCACCTAAGCACACTGCTGACTTATGTTCAGGCAAGTGTCGACCAGCACCCCCAGATCTCTTTTCTCTGCACAGCTTTCGAGGCACTTTCCCGCAAACCTGTAGCGTTACATGGGGTTGTTGTGGCCAAAGTGCAGTAGCTGGCACATAGCCATGTTGAACCTTATCCCATTGGCCCATGCCCATTGATCCAACCTGTCTGTGTCCCTCTGCAGGGCCTTCCTACCCTCTGGCAGATCAACACTTACCCCCAACTTGGTGTCATCTGCAAATTTACTGAGGGTACACTCAATTCCCTCATCCAAATCATCAATAAAAATAATTAAATAAGATGGGCCCCAACACCGACCCCTGGGGAGCACTACTGGTGACTGGTTGCCAGCTGGATTTCGGTCCATTCACCACTGCTCTCTGGGCCCAGCCATCCATCCAGTTTTGAACCCAGCAAAGAGTGTACCTGTCCAAGCCATGAGATGCCGGCTTCTTCAGGAGATTATTGTGAGAGACTGTGTCAAAGGCTTTGCTGAATTCTAGGCAGACTACATCAACAGTCTTTCCCTCATCCACTAGGCAGGTCACCTGGTCATAGAAAGAGATGAGTTTGGTCAGGTAGGACTTTCCTTTCATAAACCCATGCTGACTGGGCCTGATGACACGATTGTCCTGCATATGCTGTGTGATTGCATTGAAGATGACCTGTTCCAACAACTTTCCTGGCACTGAAGTCAGGCTGACAGGCCTGTAGTTCCCTGGGTCCTCCTTACAACCCTTCTTATAGATGGGTGTCACATTCGCAAATCTCCAGTCATCTGGGATCTCTCCAGATGACCATGACTGCTGATAGATGATGGAAAGCGGCCCAGCAATCATATCAGCCAACTCCCTCAGCACCCTCAGGTTCATCCCATCTGGCTCCATGGACTTGTGACAGTCCACGTGAAGCAGCAGGTCTCTAACTATTTCCATCTGAATTGTGGGGGGTTTCTTCTGCTCCCCATCCTAGACTTCAAGGTCAGAAGGCTGAGTACCCCGAGGATAGGTCTGACTAGTAAAGAAAGGTATATAAAGCATTCAGAACATCATCCTTTTCCTTATCTTCAGTAGTCATGTTCCCTGCTGCATCCAGTAAAGGATGGAGATTCTCCTTGGCCCTCCTCTAGCCATTATGTATTTATAAAAACATTTTTCATTATCCTTTACTGCAGTGGCCAGGTTGAGCTCATACTGGGCTTTAGCCTTTCTGGTTTTTTTTCTCCTCATGCACTGGCAATTTCCTTGTACTCTCCCTGAGTTGCCTGTCCCTTCTTCCACCAGACGTAAACTCTCTTTTCTCTTGGAGGCTCAGCAAAAGATCCCTGTTCAGCCATGCCAGTCTTCTTCCAGCTGGCTCATCTTATGGCATACAGGGATAGCCTGTTTCTGCACCTTTAAGACTTCCTTCTTCAGGAGTGTCCAGCCTTCCTGGACCCCTCTGTCTTTCAGGACTGACTCCCAATAGACTGACTCTCCCTACAAGTGTCCTGAACAGTTCAAAGTCTGCCCTCCAGAAGTCCAAGGTAGCAGTGTTACTGACAGCCCTCCCTGACACCCCTCCTAACTTCACCAAGAATAGAGAACATTTTGTGGTTACTCTGCCCCACTGAAGCCACTGGAGCACCGCACAGTTCAGGAAAACCATATAAAACTGCATCTGTAATCATCGCATCTCACAAATTGAGTAAAATTATAAATAAAATGAAAAGCAGGAGCTGTCAACTTTCAGATTATTTCATCAGTGAGACGGGTGTCTTATTTTTGGCACCTGTGAAAATGGCGTTAAATCACATAAAAATGTAACCCACATGCTACATTGATAACTGTCTGGTTAGTTCTTGGATAAAAGCTAAACTGAGCTCTCTTAGTAGGAAAAAAATAAGGTCAATATTTCTTAATATTGACCTTATGGTCCTAATTTCTACTGCTTTGTGGATTCTCAAGTGGAGCTTCAATGACGTTGTGAATGAGTTGAAAAAAATTCAGAACGGACAAAACTGATGTTGTTAATATCACAGTCACAAACATGAGAACTTTCTCACTCAGTGGTTCAAATTCACCTCCCAGTTACTCTCTTACACCCAGAACTGGTTTTATTCTTGATTTAAATCTGTATGAGTAGACCTCAGAACACTGTTGTTTCCTTTGTTTCTCATCTGATCTTTTTCCTCTCCCCGCTCTCCTTCCTCCCCCCAATATATTTTTAATTCTCTCGGGTGATTTTGCTACTGTGCCTGCCTACAGGACAACAATTTGTTCTCTATTCCCATGTCCTGTAACAATTTATGCCCCAATTTCTGCCATTTCTGAAGCAGCCTCCTGATGCATAACTTTGCACATTTTTTTTTAGTAGTAACAGACAGTGAAGCTTGTAATTTACTTTCCTCAGCACATACACAAATGAACTCTCCTTATATTTATCCTGTCACTGCCCCACAGCTCACACACTGCTCTTTGAAATACCAACATGCTTCTCCCCTACAGAAGAAAGAAAAGGATTTACATATTAATTATAACTTGTCTAGTAAAATTGAAACAGACACCTGTAATTATGCAGAGGCACCACGCACTTGCACTTTACTAAATCAGTGATGAATGGAAAAGAAAACTCATGAAAATTAATTTGCAGTACATATTGATTCAGTGTGGCTGAAACATGTGACTTAATGGCATGTATGAAGAAACCTTAATGATTGTAGTATTGATGAGTAGTATTGATGAGTTTCTTTAACTGCACCTTCTGCATACCTGGTTTCTGAGAATTAGAGGTTAAGTGGATTGGCTTTTTAAACAATGAGACAAACTTTCCATATTTGTTTGCTTTAAAATAAAACATACAAAATATAGCATAAAGATGTACAAGCTACAATGTGAAGTTCTGATAAAACTTCTGATAAAAAGTTAAGCTTTAGACTCTCTAAAGCCATTAGGGGTTCTACTAGGTTCATAGACTCAAGTATTACCCTGTGATTAGGCTCAAGGCATTTTGTCTTCTAGATTGTGACAGAGAGAGGATACAGTATCCTCTGCACTCATAATCTAACAGATAGAGCAGATTCAGCAATGATATTGGATATTCATATTACAGGTCTTCCTTTGTTTAAAGAAACTTAAGCCATATATTGAAAAAAAAAAATCCCAGCAGAAGGGATGTGAGTATGAGATGGACATCTACAACTGAGCTGAAAATTATTTTAAAAGAACAAAATCTTGGGGAACTCAGACGTTAGCTCTCAAATATATTTGCAAAACTAAGCTCTGCAAAACAACTTGTCAGGTCACAGGTAGAATACCATAGAATCTGTCTGCTTTCCAGGGAGACTTTACTTCAGAAATGAGAAAGACGTGTAACACCGTAAGTGGTAATCCTCTTGCCCAGCCCTGTATTTACAAAAATGAGTATCTCTAACCACATAATTTTTCAGGGAAGCCAAAATGTTTCCCTTTTCCTGCTACCCACTTACTTTAGCTATATTAATATCTACAGTAATATCAAAAGACTCTGGAGAGTATATTCAGCTGCATAAGAATCTGTGACCCTGATATATTTGGAGATGCTCTGAATGTTTTGATAGGGCTCACTGTCAAAATGTCTACAACATGGCCAATAAGATGCTAGGGTACCAGGAGACAAGGATGCTCCCCATAATCAGTTCACACTTCCCACTTTCATTGTTCACATTTCCCTTCTGAACTTTATTATTGATCATTGTATGGTGTTGCTCTTACGAAGGATAGAAGGAAGTATTTCCCTCTGCTCCATGTCAGTAATCTGTGACAAATAAAGTGATTGGACATACGTGATAGCTGTTATACCACCAAGTACAATCTAAAACAGAAAACACAATAGTCACCCTTGAGGCAGTCTCAAAATTTCTAGGTAAGTGATGTGGACCAACAGCTTCTCCTCTGGGTAATCACAACCTCCTGGTGCAGTGATCCCTTCCCTTCCCTTCCCTTCCCTTCCCTTCCCTTCCCTTCCCT
>CM021731.1:173108412-173156678 GCA_011075105.1 Heteronetta atricapilla
ATATATATATATATATATGCTTTATTTTGAAGCTCCCCAGGTGAGATACTAAGTTAAAGAACACCTTAATGGCTATCTCTGGGAGTGGTTACAATACAATTTTTTCCTCTCAAAAGACCTAGCACTGGGTATTAATAGTGTTCTGGGAGTATATTTGCTAAACATACCCCCAGAATTTATATCTATTTCTAGGCAAAAACAATGGAAAAGAACTCTCATAATACTTTCTCTGGAGAGTAAATTTATAAAAAAGAATTCCTATTATACAAAGTGAAGAATATGTCTCCATAAGATACAAGTAGAAGTAAGGGAAATAGAATGTGCTTGTGTTATGTTATATATGTTATTCTCCCCTCCTCCCATTTCCCAATTCTCCTGTATGAATTAAGGTAGAGTGAAAGAAAAAAAAAATGTTGTCTCTGGGAACATTGCTGTCACTATGGTCAATCATCAACAGAGGAGAAACAACTAATCACAACCCTCCAGCCATTAGGGAGAAAGAAATGTAAGGAAAGAGTATTTGGAAAAGACATATAGCAAATTATTCTTCATGTGTGGGTAATAATTTCCTAGTTTTAAACCCTTTGAATTCTGAATGTCAAAGCCATACAGTCTGAACTTTAAAGTAATAGAGCCCAGGAATATTATAATTCCAAGCATTATTCTCTTAGAAATGCTACAAATTATATGAGACAGTGGCATATAGATGAAGAACTTTGGTACTCCAATCTATACATAAAGTGTTAAAGACACAGTAGTTGTTGCACTGAGGGCAATTCAGTTTTATATTCTCATATACCATGCTTGCTGTGAAACTTTAATTGAGGTCTTGAAAACATTTAAAAATGAGATTATTCTTTTCTGTCAAACTGTATCTATTGTACATAGGGAAGACAATGCCCTTTTTAATAGAGGTTTTACAGGTGGTTGTAGGTTCTTGGTTGCTGGTAGATAACCCTGCAAATTTTCCTTAATATTCTTTTCTTGGACATATAATTTATAGTGTATTTCTACTGTGTTTTACAAGTGTAGCTCTGTGTCCTGGTTTCAGTTGGGACAGAATTGTTTTTCCTCCTAATGGCTGGTGAGGTACTGTGTTTTGGATTGGGATGAGAAGAGTGCTGATAACATGCTGATGTTTTAATTGCTGCAGAGCAGTGCTTACACCAAGCCAAGGACTTTTCAGCTCCTCGCTCTGTCCTGCCAGCGGGCAGGCTGGGGGGGCAGCAAGAGCTGGGAGGGGACAGCCCCAGGACAGCTGACCCCAACTGGCCAAAGGGGTATTCCATACCATCTGACGTCATGCTGAACAATATATAGGGGTGGCTAGCCAGGGTGGGCGGCCGGCTGCTCGGGGTTGGGCTGGGCATCGGTCAGCGGGTGGTGAGCAATTGCATTGTGCATCACTTGTTTGTACATATTATTATTATTATTATTATTATTATTATTATTATTATTATTATTTTTATAGCACTTTACTTTCTGTATGTGATCCCTATTGTGCTGTTTTACTTTTCTGGGCCCTGGTTTAAGATCATTATGGTACTGTGCGGTGTAATAATAGCTTACGAGACGATGAGATATCTGGCCACGACTTTAACTTGGTATTTGTACTCAACACTGTCGTCGACTCTGTACTTTGGAAACTATATCTCGGAAACCATTAGCAATTACACTTGCTGCCTTTTTTCATCAGCGAGCCAGTCTGTGGAGGGGACAGGGGAATATATTTTTCCCTACTTGTTCACTCTCCCTCACTCCTTTAGCACCCTCTTATCCCCTGAGCTAGTTATGATAACTCTCCAAGATGTTGAATATCCTTGGGATACGCAGACCAGCATGGTGTTGCTGTTATGTCTCTTGAATGTGATTCAGGTTTTGCTTATAGTTAAACAACTACTTTGGCATCTCATCCAGAGGTCTGCCCTGAGGCGGAACTCTGCTAGAGCCCCTGCTCCTGCAGATACTCCAGCCCCTGCAGCCGCTCCAGCCCCTGCTTCTGCAGCCACTCCAGCCCCTGCAGCCACTCCAGCTCCTGCTCCTGCAGCCACTCCAGCTTCTCCTCCTGTAGCCGCTCCAGCCCCTGCAGCCACTCCAGCTCCTGTTCCTGCAGCCACTCCAGCTCCTGCTCCTGCAGCCGCTCCAGCCCCTGCTCCTGCAGCTCCTCCAGCATCCTGCTCCTGCAGCCGCTCCAGCCCTGCTCCTGCAGTTGCTCCAGCGCCTGCAGCTGCTCCAGCCCCTGCTCCTGCAGCCACTCCAGCTCCTGCAGCCACTCCAGCCCCTGCTCCTGCAGCCACTCCAGCCCCTGCTCCTGCAGTCGCTCCAGCCCCTGCTCCTGCAGCCACTCCAGCTCCTGCAGCCACTCCAGCCCCTGCTCCTGCAGCCACTCCAGCCCCTGCTCCTGCAGCCGCTCCAGCCCCTGCAGCCACTCCAGCACCTGCTCCTGCAGCCGCTCCAGCCCCTACTCCTACAGCTCCTCCAGCATCCTGGTCCTGCAGCCGCTCCAGCCCTGCTCCTGCAGTTGCTCCAGGTCCTGCAGCTGCTCCAGCGCCAGCTCCTGCAGCCGCTCCAGCTCCAGCCCCTCCAGCCGCTCCAGCTCCTGTGGCTGGGCCAGAGAAACGATCTGTAGCAGTGCAAGTTGGCCCTGCAGAGTGTATTCCAACCCCTGTGGTAGACCCTGTGGCTGGGCCAAAGAAACGACCTATAGCAGTAAAAGCTGCCCCTGTAGACAAGGTGAAAAAATGGTATAGAGACTCAGGTCATTTAGAACGCAGAGAAGACGAGGCTGGGCCATCAGGGGTGCAGGACGATGAAGATGGGGATGTTGAAAAAACAACACTAGTTTCCCGAAGCCTATACCAGCGTGAGCTACGAGATATGCAAAAAGATTTTGGTCGCTGCATAGGTGAGCACCTTGTCACCTGGCTGCTCCGGTGCTGGGATACCGGAGCCAATTATGTGGATATAGACGGCAGGGAAGCCAGTCAGCTGGGATCCCTTGCTAGAGACACAGACATTGACAAAGCAATTGGAGAAGGAGTACAATCCTACAGCCTCTGGAGGCGTATCCTGTATGCTGTAAGGGAAAGGTATCCCTACAAGGAAGAACTCGTATGTCTGCCAGGCAAGTGGACCGCTATGGAGAAGGGAATCCAGTACCTGAGGGAATTAGCCATACGGGAGGTGGTCTATGCCAACCCAGACAATGGACAAATACCTGTAGACCCAGATGAAGTCAAGTGTACACGACCCATGTGGCGGAAGTTTGTATGGAGTGCACCATCATCATATGCCAGCTCATTGGCAATAATGGCCTGGAAAGAGGATGACGAACCCTCAGTGGGTGATGTGGTTAAACAACTCCGGCAGTACGAAGAAA
Source organism: Heteronetta atricapilla (assembly GCA_011075105.1). Taxonomy (NCBI): domain Eukaryota; kingdom Metazoa; phylum Chordata; class Aves; order Anseriformes; family Anatidae; genus Heteronetta; species Heteronetta atricapilla. The sequence continues at coordinate 173,111,792 of CM021731.1, forward strand.
GTCTGTCCTCTTCCCTACAGGCCTGCATCTCGGCTGTGGAGAAACTTTCTGAAAGCTTCCAGCAACTAAAAGAGAATACCTTGGAGAAACTTTCTGAAGAGGTCCAGCAACTTAAAAAGAGTGTACTTTCCTCCACCCCTGTACAAACCAATGTCTCTGCTATTAGGGGTAAGCGCTCATCTGTGCAAGGAAGACGATATGGTGGATACACACCTCGTGCTATCCTGTGGTTTTACCTACGTGACCATGGAGAGGACATGAGAAAATGGGATGAAAAATCCACCGCGACCCTAGAGGCACAGGTACGTGAGTTGCAAAAGAAAACAAGCGCGAAAAAGGGGTTCTCTGAAAAATTTGCTGCTCCAACTTCCAACAGGCAGTCCCTTAAACACAGGAATGAAGATTCTGACCAAGATTAGAGGGGCCCTGCCTCCAGCCAGGGGGAGGAAAGGGACAATCGAGTTTATTGGACTGTGGGGATTCGATGGCCTGGCACGTCAGACGCACAGAAGTATAGAGCTTTATTAGATACCGGTGCACAATGTACTCTAATGCCATCAAACTATGAAGGGCCAGAGCCCATCAGTATTCATGGAGTGACGGGGGGATCCCAGCAGTTGACTGTATTGGAGGCCGAAGTGAGTCTAACTGGGAATGAGTGACAAAAACACCCTATTGTGACTGGCCCGTATGCTCCGTGCATCCTTGGCATAGACTATCTTAGAAGAGGATATTTCAAGGACCCAAAAGGGTTCCGCTGGGCTTTTGGCATAGCTGCCTTAGAGACAGAGGGCATTAAACAGTTGTCTACCTTGCCTGGTCTCTCGGAGGACCCTTTTGTTGTGGGGTTGCTGAGGGTCAAAGAACAACAAGTGCCAATCGCTACTACAACTCTGCACCGGCGGCAATATCGCACCAACCGAGACTCCCTGATTCCCATCCATGAGCTGATTCGTCAACTGGAGAGCCAAGGAGTGATCAGTAAGACTCATTCACCTTTTAATAGTCCCATATGGCCAGTGCGAAAATCTAATGTTGAGTGGAGACTAATGGTGGACTATCGTGGCCTGAATGAAGTCACACCACCACTGAGCGCTGCGGTGCCAGACATGCTAGAACTCCAGTACGAAGTGGAATCAAAGGCAGCCAAGTGTTACGCCACAATTGATAACGCTAATGCATTTTTCTCCATCCCTCTAGCAGCAGAGTGCAGGCCACAGTTTGTCTTTACTTGGAGGGGAGTCCAATATACGTGGAATCGGCTGCCCCAGGGGTGGAAACATAGCCCTACCATTTGCCATGGATTGATCCAGTCTGCGCTGGAGCAGGGGGAAGCTCCTGAACACCTACAGTACATTGATGACATCATTGTGTGGGGTAGCACAGCAGAGGAATTTTTTGAGAAAGGGAAGAAAATAATCCAACTCCTTCTGAAGGCTGGTTTTGCCATAAAACAAAATAAAGTTAAAGGACCTGCACGAGAGATCCAGTTTTTAGGAATAAAATGGCAAGATGGACGTCGTCAAATCCCAATGGATGTGATCAACAAAATAACAGCTATGTCTCCACCAACTAGTAAAAAGGAAACACAAACTTTCTTAGGTGTCGTGGGGTTTTGGAGAATGCACATTCCAAATTATAGTCTGATTGTAAACCCACTCTACCAAGTACCCGTAAGAAGAATGATTTTGAATGGGGCCCTGAGCAACGACAAGCCTTTGAACAAATTAAGCAGGAAATAGTTCATGCAGTAGCCCTGGGGCCAGTCCAAACAGGACCAGATGTAAAGAATGTGCTCTACACCGCAGCCGGGGAGAATGGCCCCACCTGGAGCCTCTGGCAGAAAGAACCTGGGGAAACTCGAGGTCGACCCCCGGGGTTTTGGAGTCGGGGATACAGAGGATCTGAGGCCCGCTACACTCCAACCGAAAAGGAGATATTGGCAGCATATGAAGGAGTTCTACCTACTTCGGAAGTGGTCGGTACTGAAGCACAGCTCCTTCTGGCACCCCGACTGCCAGTACTGGGCTGGATGTTCAAAGGAAGGGTCCCCTCTACCCATCATGCAACTGATGCTACATGGAGCAAGTGGGTTGCACTGATTACCCAGCGGGCTCGAATAGGAAACCCCAATCGTCCAGGAATCTTGGAAGTGATTATGGACTGGCCAGAAGGCAAATACTTTGGGATGTCATCAGAGGAGGAGGTGATCCGTGCTGAAGAAGCCCCACTGTACAATGAGCTACCAGCAAATGAGAGGAAATATGCCCTGTTCACCGATGGGTCCTGTCGCATTGTGGGAAAGCATCGGAGATGGAAAGCTGCTGTATGGAGTCCTACATGGCAAGTTGCAGAAGCTGCTGAGGGAGAAGGTGAATCGAGTCAATTTGCAGAAGTGAAAGCCATCCAGCTGGCTTTAGATATTGCTGAACGAGAAAAGTGGCCAGTTCTCTACCTGTACACTGATTCATGGATGGTAGCAAATGCCCTGTGGGGATGGTTACAGCAATGGAAACAGAACAACTGGCAGCACAGGGGCAAACCCATCTGGGCTGCTGCGTTGTGGCAAGATATTGCTGCCCGGGTAGAGAACCTGGTCGTAAAGGTACGTCACGTAGATGCTCATGTGCCCAAGAATCGGGCTACAGAAGAACATCAAAACAACCAGCAGGTGGATCAGGCTGCTAAGATTGAAGTGGCTCAGGTGGACCTGGACTGGCAACATAAGGGTGAATTATTCATAGCCCGAAGCGCCCATGACACCTCAGGCCATCAAGGAAGAGATGCAACGTACAAATGGGCTCGTGATCGAGGGGTGGACCTGACCATGGACACTATAGCACAGGTTGTTCATGATTGTGAAATGTGTGCTGCAATCAAGCAAGCCAAATGGTGAAAGCCTCTTTGGTATGGAGGACGATGGCTGAAATATAAATATGGAGAGGCCTGGCAAATTGATTACATCACACTCCCTCAAACCCGCAATGGCAAGCGCTACGTACTTACAATGGTGGAAGCAACCACTGGATGGCTGGAAACATATCCTGTGCCCCATGCCACCGCCCGAAACACTATCCTTGGCCTTGAAAAACAAGTTCTATGGCGTCATGGCACCCCAGAAAGAATTGAGTCAGACAACGGGACTCATTTCCGAAACAAGCTTCCCCCTTCTCCAGTGCAGACTGGATCAATATATATGTCCTGGTTTCAGTTGGGACAGAGTTGTTTTTCCTCCTAATGGCTGGTGAGGTACTATGTTTTGGATTAGGATGAGAAGAGTACTGATAACATGCTGGTGTTTTAATTGCTGCAGAGCAGTGCTTACACTAAGCCAAGGACTTTTCAGCTCCTCGCTCTGTCCTGCCAGCGGGCAGGCTGGGGGGGCAGCAAGAGCTGGGAGGGGACAGCCCCAGGACAGCTGACCCAATGGCCAAAGGGGTATTCCATACCATCTGACGTCATGCTGAACAATATATATAGGGGTGGCTAGTCAGGGTGGGGGGCCGCCTCTCGGGGTTGGGCTGGGCATCAGTCAGCGGGTGGTGAGCAATTGCATTGTGCATCACTTGTTTGTACATATTATTATTATTATTATTATTATTATTTTATCTCTTAAATAAACTGTCTTTATCTCAACCCACAGGCTTCACTTTCCCGTTTCTCTCCCCCATCCCAGAGAGGGAGGGGGGAGGGTGAGCAAACGGCTGTGTGGTGTTTAGCTGCCGGCCGGGTTAAACCACAACACTCTGGAAAGCAAAAAGTTAGGCTTGAGCAATTTCACAGAATCACAGAATTTCTAGGTTGGAAGAGACCTCAAGATCATCGAGTCCAACCTCTAACCTAACACTAACAGTCCCCACTAAACCATATCGCTAGAGCTCTACATCTAAACATCTTTTAAAGACCTCCAGGGATGGTCACTCCACCACTTCCCTGGGCAGCCTGTTCCAATGTCTAACAACCCTTTCGGTAAAGAAGTTCTTCCTAACATCCAACCTAAAACTCCCCTTGCGCAACTTAAGCCCATTCCCCCTCATCCTGTCACCAGGCACGTGGGAGAACAGACCAACCCCCACCTCGCTACAGCTTCCTTTGAGGTACCTGTAGAGAGCGATAAGGTCACCCCTGAGCCTTCTTTTCTCCAGGCTGAACAAGCCCTGCTCCCTCAGCAGCTCCTCATAGGACTTGTTCTCCAGGCCCCTCACCAGCTTCGTCGCCCTTCTCTGGACTCGCTCAAGCACCTCAATGTCCTTCTTGTAGCGAGGGGCCCAAAACTGAACACAGTATTCGAGGTGTGGCTTCACCAGTGCCAAGTACAGGGGGACGATCACCTCCCTAGCCCTGCTGGTGACACTGTTTCTTATACAGGCCAGGATGCCGTTGGCCTTCTTGGCCACCTGAGCACACTGCTGGCTCATATTCAGCTGACTATCAACCAACACTAGCCTTGTTGGCCCCGCCGATCCTAACCCAAATGGACTCGACGTTGTCATTCCCAGCCTCGAGTTCTACAACATCAAAAGACTCTCTAATATAGAGAGCCACTCCACCACCCCTTCTGTGCTGTCTGTCCCTTCTGAAGAGTTTATAGCCAGTCATTGCAGCACTCCAGTCATGAGAGTGGTCCCACCATGTCTCCATGATGGCAATCAAGTCGTAGCCTGCTTGCTGCATGATGGCTTCCAGCTCCTCCTGTTTGTTACCCATGCTGCGTGCATTGGTGTAGATGTACTTCAGCTGGGCCATTGCCTTATCCCCTGGCCTTGCTATCGTTCCCCCTGGCACAGCTCCAACAATCCTTGCTTCAGCCCCATCCCCCTTCTTACCTAGTTTAAAGCCCTCTCAATGAGCCCTGCCAGCTCCTGGCCCAGCATCTGTTTTCCCCTAAAAGATAGGGACCTGTCTGCGGCCATCAGGCCTGGTGTCGAGTAAAGTGCCCCATGGTCAAAAAACCCAAGATTTCTGTGTTGGCACCAGCCCCTGAGCCACGTGTTTAACAGGTGGGCTTTTCGTGTCCTCTCTGTACCCCTCCCTGCACTCCCGCTCCATCCACTAACCGTCCCAGTCCCCTAAAGTCTCATTTAATAGCCCTCAGGCTTCTCTCTTCAATGTCATCAGTACCTGCCTGGACTATCAAAAGAGGATAATAGTCAGAGGGGTGAACCAGGTTGGGAAGCTTCCTGGCAACGTCCCTGACCCTGGCCCCAGGGAGGCAGCAGACTTCCCTACGGGTAGGGTCAGGCCGACAAATAGGGCCCTCAGTTCCCCTGAGGAGAGAGTCTCCCACAACAATCACCCTTCTGTCTTTCTTGGTGGAGGCAGTCCTGAAGCGTGGAGTCGACCTCCACACCCTAGGCATCCTCCTGGGTACACTTGCTACCTCTTCCGCACCCACCGGTCTCTCAATCTCCAGGGCCTCAAACCTGTTGTGTAAGGGCACCTGGGAAGGTGGGGCCGGAAGGGGAGGGCATCGCCTGCGATGTCGAGCAGGGACCTGTTTCAATTCCTCCTCAACTCCCAGATCCCCTCCCTCTGCCTGACGGCAACAGGGCAGGGGGTCCACCCCCATTTGGGGTGTCTCACCCCGGTACCTCTCCTTGAGGCCCTGCAGGGAGTTGCTCCACCAGTCTATCTCCTGCTTGCAGTCCCTGATATTCCCCAACCTCTCCACCTCCTCCTTGAGCTCTGCCACCATGCGGACCAGGTCATCCACCTGCTCACACCTCACGCACGCAGTTTCTCTGCCTCCCACCGATGGCAGCAACAGGCTCAGACACTCCCTGCATCCGGTGACCTGAACCGCTGCACTTTTTAACGGGTAGTCGGTCTGGGTGCATACCGACTTCCTGGAGAGCGCACATGCCTGGTGGAGACCATTATCGCCTCGCTATCAGCTATTGTTGAGGAGGTGTTACGTATGGGCGGGAGAGAGCGCTCTGCCCTTCCTGCTCGCCCTGCCTGCGTGAACCGCCGTGCTAACTGCCTCGCCACGCCCTTCTGACGCGCCACGCCATGTTTGCCCGTCCTGGTCTCCCCGCTCCTGGTCGCTCGCGCTCCCTAGGGGCAGCTTTTGAGCGGCTGGGGGGGGGGGGGGGGTGCGCTGCTGGCTCCGCCTTCGCCTCGTCAGCCTCCCTCACGAGGGCTGCCGGGTCCTGGTGGCTCCCTGAAGTAGGCTCGATGCCGGAAAAATTAGCCCTGTCTGGCCTGATCCCCCACTCCGCTGCAGAACGCGTCTGCCCTGGAGCCGATTGCCTTGGCAAAAATTTATTTCGTACAGAATAAAGAATGGCTGAGGTTGGCAAGAACCTCTAGAGGTCATCTGGTCCACACACACACACACACACACATTCACGCATGTACGCACACATGCTCAACTGAGCAACCTGTTCCAGTGCTCTGCCACAATCAGTAAAGTGCTTCCTGATGGTTACGTGGAACATCTCATGATCCAGTTTGTGCCCATGGCCTCTTGTTCTGGCACTGGGCATCACTGAAAAGAGTCTGGTTCTGTCCTCTTAGCACTCTTCCATCAGGACATTGATAAGATTCCCTCTGAGCCTGGGAACTGAACAGTCCCAGCTCTCTCAGCATCTTCTCACAGGAGAGCTGCTTCAGTACCTTGACCATCTTGGTAGCCCTCCATTGGACTCTTTCCAGTATGCCCAGGTATGCTCTTCTACTTGCAGGCCCAGAACTGGACACAGTACTCCAGGAGTGGCTTTACCAATGCTGAGTTGAGGGGAAGGATCACCTCTCTTGACCTGCTGGAAATACTTTGCCTAACACAGCTAAGAACACCACTAGCCTTCTTAGTGGCAAGGTCACATACTGCTGACTCATGTTCAACTTGGTGTCAACCAGGACTCCTAGGTTCTTTTTTGCAGAGATGCTTTCCAGCTGGTTTTCCCCTAGCATGCCATGGTGCCTGGAGTTGCTGCTCCCTAGTTGCAGGACTCTCCTGTTCTCCAAGCACTTCTCTTTGATGAACTTCATGAGATATTCATCACTCCATCTCTCCAGCCTATCAAGGGCTTGCTGAACAGCTTCATGGCCCTCTGGTAAATCAGCCACTCTCCCCAGTTCTGTGTCATCTATGAATTTATCAAGGGTGCACACTATCCGTGATTTGGATAGTTAATGAAGATGTCAAACAGGGTTGGACCTATTATTGGTCCCTCCTCCTCACTGTCTGCCCATCCAGCCCATATTTCAACAGTTTATTTTGTTTTTAGTGTACATTTTATCTTGATAGTCTCTGTCCAAATTTGTAAACATTGTAAGTCCCATCTCTTTGTTCTTTGTTTACTGTTGGCACCATTCTGCAAAACTAATCATTTAACAAGATCATTTATTGAGATTTGCTTCAATGTAGGTACTTATCTCTCCTCTACATTCTCTGAATACTCCTTGATCATTAATGTAGTTATGGGATAGAAAAGTGGAATGTTTTTAGCAAAGGAACCTTTGAAACTAAGCAATAGATTGCAGTTGCACCAATGAACAGTTCTTGTACAACCAACAGGTCATGAAACTACTGAAAACATTTTCTTACATTTGGAGATGTTATCTGTATGAAGCACTATAACACAACACATATATCTTAACATATTAATACAAGCTCTCAAACTCAAAGGGACAAAGTGGTCAGCTATCATTGTAGGTGTTTCATTACATGTTGCTTCCTTTACTCACTACTAAATAAATGTTAAGTACGTCAGGTTCAATTTCGGGGGGGGCCGGGCGCCCGAATTGTATTTCTTTTCTGTTAATATTAAGACAAATGAGTTGGTATTGTCTCTCAGGGATTTCTGTAAACACCTAGTGATTTAGTTCAATACCTCTGGCTGTGAAAAACAAACCAAGAAACTGAACTGGACCAAACCACACCAAACTAAAACTGCAAACAAAAACAAAACAAAGCAAAACAAAGCAAAACAAAATAAAACAAAACTCCAGGAATCATAACCCTTGTACTTTCAAGAAGGTCAACATTTCAGTAGATAAGTCTTCTAAAGCAGGGATTTAAGGTTTCTGTATTTGAAAGGTTCTCAGAAAGTACTCTTTATCTCGTAACACCTTTGTTTCATGAAAATTTAACTTCAGGTTTTTAGAAGTCAATGAATTTGAGTGAATATTAAAATGCACAGCAATCTGCTAAAGTACAATTTGTGTGTTTAAAATAATATGAAGGGTATAATTTTGGGAGTATAAGGTCAACAGATTCTGTTTGCTCATTTTAAATTAAGTTTTACAGAATAGTCTTTGATTTTTATGCATTATGAATGTGACTTTTGAAACAGTGTCATTTTCGGGGCCAGATTGTTAGTTGGATTACATCCAATGCAAGACCGTGAAGAAGAAAAGTGCTCTTGTAAGCTGCTGTAAAAACAATATAGGATTTTCATGCAGGTATATCTGAACGAAGTATATCTTTTTGCTTCTTACAGCTAACACAGAGGGACAGTAAAGGTCTTAACTTTAGGCCCCTCTTCACTTCTCTACCTAGCTAGTATAGCTGAGAAAACATGAAGACAACAATAAACAACACAAGTGCTTTTCTTTCACTGGGTATAAAAAAAAGGGCTGAGAAAAGGGATTTGCACTGCTTGGGCTTTCTTAGCTACTGTAGTTTTCATAAAGCTCATTGTTTTAGCCTGTACCTCAGGATCAGAATTTGACCCTCAGTGAGTTACTGAGTGAAGTTAATTAATTCAACTGATAATACATGCATTCCAGATCAGGCTTTCTAGATGCGGTTGAGACTGGTTTTGGTACACATAAATTCAACCACAGTTCCTCATCTCAGCTAATCCCTCAGGCACCTAACATTTTCTGATGCAGAAAGCTTCCTTAAAACAGGGGCCTAGGGTTTTACAATGACTGTGATAACTGCAGAGGAGATTTTGCTATTAAACCAATCTGATTTTTTTAGAACAAGTTGCTGAAATCTATTTAACTATATATATATTTTTTTCTCTCTTTAACCATATTGGTGCCAAACCTGACCTGGAAAATCACACCAGAACAAATACAGCTCATCTGTCTATTTGCATTTCACCTGACACGTATTCTTTTCCAAAGTTAATTTCTCTTCCATGTGTGGATTGGCTTCTTTTATTTAGTTACATGGCTGCTTTGTGCTGGCTGACTTTGCAAAAGCATTATTTTTGTTTGCATAAAGCTCTCAGGATTTCATGAAAGAACAGAGCATTGCAAGTCTTTAGCCTCCAGTTAAGATGAGCTGCTATCTCTACAGCTTACAGAAGAGTTCTTCCTAGGGCTATTCTATTTTAAATTAGATGCTTCAGCTTGCTTTTAAAAAAGGAATCTAGAAAAATGACAATTGGGAGACTGGCAGGTGTAGTGTAGCTCAGTGTCAGGAAGCAACAGAGATTTCTCTGTTAAAGCAGGCATTTCAGTCCCTAATGACATTATTGCAGAGAATGATTGAGTCAGGTAGAATTTTACCTTGTGATTGGTCTGATTTCATCTTTCTAAATAGTAGTAAAAGATTAAAAGAAAAGTGATAGGATTATATAAAACATAATGCAAAATATTGAAAAGGAATAACCCTCCCCAAATAGTAGCTAGTCATTTTCAGCCATCTTGGACCTGCTGTTCTTTTGTACAAGATAACTGTGCAGAAAGATGTTAATCTCAAGTGCTACATTGTAAGAACTAGGTCATACAAATTTTACTTTGTGAACAGGAATTTAGAAAAATTCATGGTAAGCTGATCTTAGTGAATATCTACTTAGTGTAAGGCCAAGGTTTTCAAAGGCAGCTGACAATTCTGAGTATCCAACTTGAGAAACATTAAAGACCTGACTTTCAGAAATAACAGAACATTCAGAAAGTGGAAAATAAACTTAACATATTATCCTAATAACTTAAACAAAGAGGTTGCTTTTGAAAATTGTGATGGTGAGGTCCTGTTTTTAGAGTTGGAGTCAACAGCCAGCAAGCCAGTTTGTACCATACATTCCGGTTAACTGAGAGTTAACCATTCAGGTTAACTAAGAGATAACATTAGTGTGAATATACTGCATAATCATATCATCGGTTATTATTTAAGTTATATAGCTTATTGAAAAATATTAAAAACATTAAGACATGACCCATTAAAGGCCTAAGAGAACTGTCTACTCCTTCATTTCCATAGAAATGAAATGCAAGATTGATGTCATTTTTAATCTGTGAATTAACATTTAGGACAATAATGTATCATCACATGTGTTGTTTCTGATCAAAACATTGTAAAAGAGATCAGCTGCAATAGAAGAAGGGAATATCTTACCTGTATATCAAAATAATTACATAGTTATCACAATTCTTACTTGAGTTGCATGCATGCAGGATCCAGGGACAGAATACAATGCCTTCATTTACAAGAAAATAGAAGTATACAACATAAAAGTTTTATATTAACAACTGTGTTATTAATTCTAGAACTGCTGGGCTGTACCATTCAACTTCTGTCCTCTTTTCTTCTCACATTTTATTTCTTTTTTTTTTTTTTTTAATTTTTCTTCCTTACTGGTTTCTTGTTACTCCTCCTTTCTAGATGCCATAAAGTAACTAGTTAATTAATTAATTAATTAATTAATTAATTTCTTTTTGCAACCTTTTCTTTCACCATAAAGTTAAATTGAACATGGCCTAGGTATTGACAGTAATGAATCAGAATTTGCCAACCTTTCTGTCCTGCATGCAGAGGGCCAGAATGACTTTGGATAAGGATAAAGCACATAAGTTCTGCCAGTAGCAAAAGTTTATTGTAGAATATACCTGTTTTGTTTCATTCTGGTGTTATAGAAGGAAAAAAAAACCACACACACACAAACAAACAAACAAACAAACAAAACACTCTCATAAGACCACCAAATATATTTCCTTTTCAGATCTAAGTCAGGAAGTGAAGTAATATTGTAGAGTTTACCACTTTGCCATCTAGAAAATCCTAACATGTTTTCATAGCAGCATCTACATTTGGGTTTTTGTTTTCTTTTAGGAACATGGTCTTTCTTTCTTTACCTCATTCATTTCTTTATTTATTTTAAACATGGTGTCTTCCTTAGGATTCAACTCTACTCTTTTTTTTTTTTTTTTTTTTTTTTTCCTATAAACACTGTTTTCTTTCTAACCCTTATTGTTTCTTCTAAAGCTGTCAATATTTCTCTCAGAACCTTAATTTTCTAACTAAAGATGTGTATTGATGATCTACTTTTTTCAGTAGGCCATCCCATCCATATAATTTAGGTGCAATAAACACAGAAGGGTTGATGGTGTCTCTGTTTTTTGTTGAATCAGAGTTCTCAGAGCTCGAATACTGTTTCTAACTTTAAACTGTGGTTTTACACAAAGGAAACTTCCATTTAGTGTGAAAAAAAATATTGACTCAAAATTCAACTTCAGAGGTTATTTTCTAAATATTCAGATTAAACAAGGATCATACTGATTTTTGTTGTTATCGTTATTTCAATGTGGCTACAAATATATATATATATATATTTCATCAACTTATTTACAGCAGAGAATACAGTCAGCTACTATCACTGGTATTTTATCAATTTCTTCTAATAGCCACTTATTTGCTTCCTTATCGGAGAAATGTTTGGGTTGTCTATTTGACTTACTTAATGGTCACCACTTTGTGCTTTGGACCTCAGAACACACAACTACAGCCTTGGAAGCACAATAAGATTTTTATTCATTTATTTATTTCCCTTAAGAACAGAGCTACACAAACTGCAGTCCATTGGAAAGTAATTTCCCCCTCCATGTCAAAGAGCAAATGTTCTGAAGAGACAAGTGTCTATGTGAAGTGAATAGCAGGTAGATAGTCCACATTGAGAAGATTATCTGCATTTCTAATGCCTGGGGAGGAGAATTAAGTTACTGGAAACAAGGCATTAATTTAGCTGGGCAGATAGAGAAAATTCTGGATTATTTAGAAATTCAGAATGTGAGAAATGAGTAAAGAGGAATGAATCAATAAATGAATCAGTGAAAGAGGTGTAAAACAGCTTTGTAAAAGTTGTGTTAGACCTAAACTAAGCTCCAAGTTTAACTACAGAATAGTTTGAATGTGTACCCAGGGGTATTTTCTATGAGGAATTTTCCTGTTGACCAACAACTAACTCCTACAGGAGTCCTAAGTTTCTGAGTTGCAGGTCTTTCACAAGTTTTAATCTGTTCTGTGTTCATGCTGAAGAGGACTATATAATTACATCTACTACTCAGGGACTGGATTAGGTATTTGATTTTAAATGAATTCTTATACGACACTTGTCATCATATTGAGCATCTTGACTAATATCCAACACTTGACTAACACCAATCAAATATTTATTCATTATTTTATTTTATTTTATTTTATTTTATTTTATTTTTCATCCTCTTTTTTTTTTTTTTTAATGCAATTTGCCTTGCATTCAAACCACGAAGATTCTCAGTTCCTATGAGAATTTTTGCCACTGAGATTAGCCCTGTAGAACTCTATCTCCTGTACAAATGTGCTTTTATTCTAATTATGAAGAGCCATGACAGGAGGACAGTCACTAACTAGATGCTTCATTCCATTTCATTAGTGGAGGCGCGGGGGGGGGGGGGGGGGAAGGGCAGAGGCATTGGTCATTTGTATTTGTGTTGTTATTTTGTGTGTGTGTTTAGAATTCTGTATTTTTTTAATTTTTTTGGTTTATGGAAAAGCCTCTTTAAATTGAACTTAACTTCCTTGGATAGCACAGAGAGTAAGAGGCAGACCTGATATGACGATGCATTGACCCGTGTTCCTCAGAGACATGGCTTCATCCTGTGGTTCTGAGCAGAGATGCTCTGTCCTTGTGCTCTCCATTCAGGAAATTTCACCCCTCCCCTTCTGTGGCTACTTTAATGGTCACACACTCAGGCTGTCATAGCAGGCTGTCATAGCAATTATCCTCTTTCTTCACTTTGTCCCCATAACAGATCTATAGTCCCTTCTACAGCTGTCAGTACGTTTCCTGTGTCTGCAGTTTTAAACTTAGGCACATGTTCTAAGTTAATGTGCCTAAGTTAATTTCCCTTTCCAGATGAAAACTCATGTAACTTATGAGTCTAGACATTTTTAACTTTGATATCTTTACCACAGATAAACAGCACAGAACTAGTGGTGTTTTCTAGAGGTGGCAGTATGTTATTTTAAAACAGATCTTTAAACAGACAGTAGTGAAATTCTGGAGAGTCTACCATAGAAACATGGGGAAGCAGACAACATCAGGAAGTTCAGGAAAGGGATTAGTTAAGTTCACAGGTAGAAGTTGTGTTGATGGATATTAAAAGAACTGGACAAGGGTGTAGTCTCTAACAGCTTGAATGCAACTATTCCTTGTACTGTAGGAGGGGATGGTGTTGTACACAGATATTGGACTTCAAAAAAAAGGTTACAATTTCATGCTTTCCCTAAATAACCTGAGCCAAACTCACCCAGCACAGCATTTCTTATGTCCTTAGGATCACTTCTAAGCATTAGATAAAACTGAGCAGGACTCTGAATAAAGTATGACAGTAATTATGTGATATTACCAAAGGTGTAATGCTTTTTGGATGAAAAATTGCTAGAACACATCTCTTTCACACAGAATTGATAGAGTTTATTGTTTTTAAACTGTCTTTGAAATGTATGTATGTCTTTGAATGGCTTCAGGAAAAGGATTCTTGCTTTCTTCATCCAAAATTGCTCTAGAAATTTAAATGTTATTATTTTCTGCTGCTAATTTCTTATCTCAACATTCAATAAGAATAATAACAACATTTTAATGGTATGATGTTTTTTATTATATTTTCACTAAACCAAAGATTATTATCGGAACAACAGTTGTAGGAAACTGATGTTAATATGTTAATCCAGGACAAAAAAAAAAAAAAAAAAAAAGTAGGTCACTGGTTTTAACGAAGTCCATGATGTTATTAACTAGAAATGTTAAAACATATTTACTTTTTGGAGGGCAAAGTGATCTGAACTGATGATTCCCATTTACTTCACAAGACACACGAAATACATTGAATAAAAATCACCTAGCTAGAAAATGAATAGAACTGGACTAATATCCACTTCACAATGCAAGTCTGAAAGAGTAGAGCTAAATAGGTAGGAAACATAAAAAGTATTACTCCTGTTGCAATGTTATGGGTGTTTTTTGACTATTTCTACTTTTGATAGTGTGAAACCATTCTTTGTTATAAACACTAGTATAGTTTAAGAAAAATACTTCAGGGTTTTCAGAGTGAGATATAATGAAAGTACATTGTGGGGGTTGAGAAAGTGTTTATGAAATAATGCCAAGTAAGACAGTAAGACACTGTTTCTTCTATATTCAATTGGGATTTTCCATTGTAGGTCATGCACACTGAATTACTATTTTCTTTCCACTATTCAAATTGGTAACCTACCCCAGGAACACATACAGAATTGGAAAAAAAAAAAAAAAAAAAAAAAAAAAAAAAAGAGGTCAAAACTGGTATATGCATACATCAAAGGGTTTTGGAATGATAACAAGATTTTTAATCAGCCACTGGTTGTTTACTGACAGCAGGAGATCTGAACCAGCCATTTAGCAGGTTAGGAGGTAATCATGCACATCTAGTTGGTGTTTCTAGAACACCACTTTTTAAAGATGTAGATTTCTACCCTGTAAATGTGTCCTATTTTAGATACTCAGCACCTGAGTTGCAGAAGATTGACTGTTGTGACATGCAGAGTATTCAGGAGGTAATAGAAAATGACCAAAACAAAAGGAAAAATAAAGTCCTTAAAAGATAAATACATCAATAATAAAACATCAGATAATACAATCTGAAGATATAGAAAAAGTCCTAAAAGTTCAAAATACATAGTCCAATTACATATTGCCTACAAGGGCTCAACAAGAGACAAGAGCAATAAACATATCAAATCAATGGAACATTTAACAAATCCTATGTCACTCCAGCAAATAACACAATTCAAAGAAAAAGCATCACTTCTTAAAATTGAACTCCTGTTTTAAGCTGTTTAAGACAAGTGATAGGAGAACAAAAAGAATTTAAACTCCCACTAATTCTCCTATAATGTAATCAACAAGTTCAAAAGTAACCTAATTTCCTTTTGCTTACAATGCTAAATTACTTAATGTACACAGTATCTGTATATTCTATTGTCTTTATTTATGTATTTTTTTATTTTCTGGCATAAAATAGGATTTGTTACAGTCCTAAAACAATTTAGCTAAATAAATATGTATCTTGGTCAAAAGGTGTATAAAAGGAACAACACTATCAACAAAGACAAAGCCTGAATTACAGATAATTGTATTAACCAGACATCTAGTTAGATAGCCAGCTCAGATGTGTGCCAGTCACCTTGCAGTTCATGAGGCTGAGTTTTCAACCACTCTTAGAAAGGGGAAAGGACAGCTTTCAGGAATCAAGCCTAATCAAGAATTACAAGAGCATTTAAAGCATAGGGGGCCTTGAAAAGAACTATCCAAAATGTTATAGCTGTAACAAGTAGCAAACCCCACTAATTTTCATTCACTATTTTGGTTATCACTTTTTTTTTTTTTTTTTTTCCCTAAGATGAAAGATTTTTGTCTGACCTATTTCAGAGCAAATCATTTGTGAAAGAAAAAAAAAAAAAAGAAAAAGAAAAAAAAATTGGATTGTACTAAATGACAAAGCTTAATTTTTCAGCACCACAAACCTATACTTATGGAATGAATCAATACTCATCAGTTCTCCCACTCAAAGTAAAATCTTGGCAAGAAAAGAAGCTTGGTCTGCTTACAAAAATACAGAGGAAGGAAGTGAGATAACAGTTTTAAAGGACTTCCCATTATATCCAATTAGGACTATTTAATTGATTTTTCCCCAATGAGGAAAATATCTGACTTAAAGAGTAATACTGACTACTATTTTTTTTTAATTCCAAAATCAAAATTTATTGTCCTTGTCATAAATATAACAGCTAGTAACTGAAAACATCCTAGTTTAAAACATTCACATCTTTTGGTGAAATTAGCAGAAGCCAAACTTTTCAAGGTGTACTCAAAAACAGGTGAAAACAGTTTTCCTTCAAAATTGAGTTTCAACAGAAAATTTATAATAGTCCTAGTACTCTGAGATAAGTTGCATTCATACTGAATATTAGCTCTGATCTTTTATGTATTCTATCATACAGATTATAATATCATCGTGCGTTCTTGTAAATTTATTTACTATTTAGAGTTTGTTGTGATTTCAAATCAATCAAATACTGCCTTTTTTTGGTATAAACTTTAGTTTTGTATAAACTAAAAGTTTGGTCTCTGCAAATATTCATGACTTTCAACTTCATTTTCTATGACCACTTGTTCCAATAAAATCTGCTTGTTCAAATGGAAATGGAAAGCAGATACAAAATAGTAGAGATCATGGTCAGAGAAAGTCCATTAAACAATGCAAATAAATATTTGCTTGTGTTTTTCTTTTCTCCTCTATGCTTTAGTGTCAGTACTACATTATGTGGATTCTTCATCTTACTTTTTAATAGGTAAAATGAGAATTCAACTGAATTCTCCTGTTTGAGAAGTCATATCAGAAAAAAAAAAAAAAAGTATAGGGAATTCATTGAAAATAGGCAAATGAGAGTTTTTTTAAAAACCTTAGTATCCTTGTTGCGGAAGAAAACACACACACACGCACATACACATGCACACACACACCACACAAAGCATTATGGTTGTGATAACAAGAGAGACAAGAAAAATATTACTAAAGGTAAATGAATGGGAATCACCAAGTCTGAGTGATCTCTATGCATATCTGCAAATCTACAGAATTAGATACTCTAAAGACGAGATATTCTAAAATTCTGTGATTCTGCACCAATATATCACATGTTTCAAGGGTGGGAATTAAGACCCCAAGCTTAAAAGGTTTTCTGTGGAGATAATTACTCACTCAAAAACTGAGATTTTAAATCTCTTCACATAAATCCAGCATTTATCTCTCAAAGGCATCTGCTCTATCTGGAAACTGTGCAGATCTGGTAAAAGAGGGTCTGCTGAAGCTTCCTGTCTATCCCTGCCCATGGACCTTTCCTTAGGGTGTGTTGGACTGTTACTCATCTTTGTCTTGTTCCACCATGAAAATTTAAGCCAGAGAGTGTATAGAACAGAAATATCATAGAATCATAGAATCATAGTATATCCTGAGTTGGAAGGGACCCTTAAGGATCATCAAGTCCAACTCTTGACACCGCACAGGTCTACCCAAAAGTTCAAACCATGTGGCTAAGTGCACAGTCCAATCTCTTCTTAAATTCAGTCAGGCTCGGTGCAGTGACCACTTCCCTGGGGAGCCTGTTCCAGTGTGCAACCACCCTCTCTGTGAAGAATCTCCTCCTGATGTCAAGCCTAAATTTCCCCTGCCTCAGCTTAACCCCGTTCCCGCGGGTCCTGTCACTGGTGTTAATGGAGAAAAGGTCTCCTGCCTCTCGACACCCCCTTACGAGGAAGTTGTAGACTGTGATGAGGTCTCCTCTCAGCCTCCTCTTCTCCAGGCTGAACAGGCCCAGTGACCTCAGCCGTTCTTCATATGTCTTCCCCTCCAGGCCTTTCACCATCTTTGTAGCCCTCCTCTGGACACTCTCCAACAGTTTCATGTCCTTTTTATACTGTGGTGCCCAGAACTGCACACAGTACTCGAGGTGAGGCCGCACCAGCGCAGAGTAGAGCAGGGCAATCACCTCTCTTGACCTACTAGCGATGCTGTGCTTGATGCACCCCAGGACACGATTGGCCCTCCTGGCTGCCAGGGCACACTGCTGGCTCATATTCAACTTGCTGTCTACCACGACCCCCAGATCTCTGTCTTCTAGGCTGCTTTCCAGCGTCTCATCGCCCAGTCTGTACGTGCAGCCAGGGTTTCCCCGTCCCAGGTGCAGGACTCGGCACTTGCTCTTGTTGAACTTCATGCGGTTGGTGATCGCCCAGTTCTCCAACCTATCCAGATCCCTCTGCAAGGCCTTTCCACCCTCATCCGAGTCCACAACTCCTCCAAGTTTGGTGTCATCAGCAAACTTGCTCAAAATACCTTCTATTCCTACATCCAGATCGTTTATAAAAATATTGAAAAGTACCGGCCCTAAAATGGAGCCTTGAGGGACCCCACTGGTGACCGCCCGCCAGCCTGACGCAGCCCCATTTACCACAACCCTTTGGGCCCTGCCCATTAACCAATTGCTCACCCATCGGATGATGTTTTTATTTAGCTGTATGGTGGATATTTTGTCCAGTAGGATCCTATGGGAAACCATGTCAAAAGCCTTGCTGAAGTCCAAAAAAATCACATCAGCTGGTTTCCCTTGGTCCACCATACGGGTGATCTTATCATAAAAGGAAATCAGGTTAGTTAGGCAGGACCTACCCTTCACAAACCCATGCTGGCTGGGACCAGTGACTGCTTTGTCCCCCAGGTGCGCCTCAATAAGTTCGAGAACCATCTTCTCCATGATTTTACCAGGCACTGACGTGAGACTGACAGGCCTGTAATTGCTTGGGTCTTCTTTCTGACTCTTCTTTAAAATCGGCAGAACATTTGCCAGCTTCCAGTCTACTGGGACCTCTCTAAATTCCCAGGATCGTTGAAAAATAATTGAGAGAGGTTCCGCAATGACATCCGCCAGCTCTTTCAGCACCCGGGGATGAATCCCATCCGGACCCATGGACGTGTAGGGATCCAGGTGGAGTAGCAAATCCCGCACACGTTCAGGGTCGGTTGGGAGTTTGTCATCCCCACCGTCCCGGTCCTCCAGCTCGGGGCACCCTGGGTCCCGAAGCCCATCATCGGTATTGAAGACAGAGGCAAAGAAGGCATTAAGCGTCTCTGCTTTGCCTATGTCATTGTCTGTGAGGAGACCTTCCCTATCAAGGAGCGGCCCTATGTATTCTTTAGGTCTCCTTTTTCCATTCACATATCTAAAAAAAACCTTTTTGTTTTCTTTCACAGACACAGCCAACTTCAACTCTAGGTGTGCTTTGGCCACATGAACTTTCTCCCTACAAACACGAACAGCATCCCTGTATTCTTTCCATGACACCTGGCCCTCCTTCCAGTAGCGAAACACTCTCTGTTTCCGCCTAATCTCCATTAGAATGTTCCTGGTCAGCCATGTCGTCCTCCTGCCCCGCCTGCCTGACTTGCGATATTTAGGAATTGCCTGATCTTGTGCTTCTAGGAGGCGTCGCTTAAAGAATGACCAGCACTGGTGGACATCGAGGCCTTCAAGAGCAGTTTCTCAGGGGACCTTGCTGACTAGTTCCCTGAGCAGCCTGAAGTCCGCTTTCCCCATATCTAGGGATGAGGTTTTGGTGGCACTTTTCCTTCTGTCACCGTAAATTTTGAACTCAACCACTTTATGGTCGCTATGACCAAGGCGGCCACCAATCACCACATCTCCCACCAGACCCTCTCTGTTTACTAGCAACAGGTCTAGGAGGGCACCTTTCCTAGTTGGCTCCGTTAGCACCTGCACCAAGAAGTTATCATCTAGGTGCTTCATGAACCTCCTGGACTTGCTCGTGTCAGCCGTGTGGCACTCCCAGTTAATGTCTGGCAAGTTGAAGTCCCCCATAAGGACAAGGGGAGTTAATCTCGAGGCCTCTCTTAGTTCTGTAAAGAATAATTTATCGGCGCTATCGTCCTGGCCAGGCGGTCTGTAATAGACTCCCACAACGACATCCCCTTTATCCGTTCGTCCCTTGATCCTTACCCAGAGGCTCTCAACTTTGCCATTGCTGACTTGAAGTTCCACACAGTCCAGCCCCTGCTTCACATACATCGCCACTCCACCACCTCGCCTACCCTGCCTGTCCCTCCTGAAGAGCCTGTAACCATCTATCGCAACACCCCAGTCACACGACTCATCCCACCAGGTTTCGCTTATGCCGATGATGTCGTAGTTGCTGGACTGGGCCAGGACTTCTAGTTCATCCATTTTATTCCTCATGCTGCGTGCGTTCATGTAGAAGCACTTCAGGTGCGTCTCCTTACACTCAGCACCTTGTGGATCTGACTGAAGGACCTCACTGGCACACAGCCCCTCTGATTCTAGCGTACCATCCCTTAGGTCTTCACCGGCATGCCTGGTTTTAGCCCCTTCCCCCTTCGACTGTAGTTTAAAGCCCTATCTATCAGCCCTGCCAACTCCTGACCAAAGATCCTTACCCCTCTCCAAGAGAGGCGCATCCCATCCGGTGCCATCAGGCCCGGTGTAGCTTAGACCTTCCCGTGATATGTGAAATGCTTGAGTCCCACACCACCGAAGAAGTAATGAATGCTTATGCAGTTCTTCAGTACTTCTCATTAGCGTTGGGATACACTTGAAAATGCTTCAAGTTGAACTCTTGTAATGTATTGTGGGTGAAAGGGTGGTGTACCTCCCCCCTCCTTCACCCCCTCCCCCCCAAAAAAAGAGAAAAAAAAGAAAAAAGAAAAAAAGAAAACAGACAAAAAAAGGGTAAAACTTAAGGAGGAATTACTACATTAAAGTCAAAGGCAAATCTCCTATTCTCCTGTTTTCCTAGTGCTTCTAATTTAGATCAGAATCAATGCCTTAATTATGCTGGTAATAGAACATGCCTGGCACTGAGAACATAATTTTCATTTATCCCTCAAGAAGAAAAATAAATTGTTGAACCTGCATCACTCTGCATTCTGGTTATCAGACTGACTTGCATTTTCTTGGAATTGCTCCACAATTGAGATTGCAATTTAGTTTTTGATTGAATGTTTTGCACATTGAATTTCACTTTAGATTTTCTCTAACTCTTTTAAATTGAAGTATGAATTCAGTTTACTAACTCTTTGAATAGCAAAGTATTCAGAGCATCATCTTGGGTGAAAGAGGCTTAAGAAGGACAGTATTACTGAGTGCTCTTTTAGTTGGTCTCACTAATCTCTGAATGAATATAAATAATGGTTTATGTTAAAGAGAACTGACTTCATACTGTCTATGAGATAGCAATGAATAGTCCTACCCTCCCAGGTCATAGAAAGTGTAACTGAGAGATAGACGTTCATTCTCAGAATTCAGTCCTTTAATCTTCTCTTGGGGTGAAAAGAACTGGCAAATTTTATGAGGGGTGTATAGGAGTTGTTATAATCTAGTTACCTGATTCAGATCACAGCACCTAGACATTTTTAATTGTCATAAATTCATGTTACCATCTAAAAGGATGGTCATGCTTTCCTCCTTGTCCCTTGCCACACATTTCTATTTAGCAACACAAGCATTCATGCAACAACATATGTTGATCTTCCTGATGTAATTCAGGCATGTAAACATAAACAAACAAACAAACAAACAAAACAAAACAAAACAACAACAATAACAAAATAAAAATCTTGTAGAAAACCTGCGACATAATCTGTTTCTTTCGTTACCTGATTGGAGATACACTCTTACTGTGTGTGGATATGGGAATCAAACTGATTTCTTCAACTTCAGTGCAGATTTATGGTGCATTAGAGTGACAGAGCATTGTACGGTCAGCATCCTATTATCTTGTCAATCACTCAGCAGTTGCAGGGTCCCATATTTATGGGTTTATTGGTAGCCAGGCTGAGTGTACCTCACCAGCAGATTTCCTGTTTAAATCCTCTTACGATATACAAGAATCCTCAGGTCCTGGTGGTAGAACCAGAGGAAAAATTAAACATCAAAATATTCAGTGCCTATGACAGAGTAATGATTTCAAGTGTCAGCATGCACAGTGGGATTAATAACACTTAATAACATTAACACATAACATTAATAACACATAATAACATTAATGACAAGTTAAGCAATGTTCCTAAATAACAAATAGATCTTGTTATTTGAAGAAAAAGAGTGCCATTAAGGTCACATGAATGCATGACCAAGATTTTCAGCACAGAGATGACAAACTTTTTTTCCTTAGGAAAACACTACAGACTTGAAGACCTTTGAAAGTAATGAAGGTTCTAATACAGCTACGCTTTTCACCTCAGTTCTGAGGGGAAAGTCTTCTCTGAAGACTGAGGTGCTGTCAGTTTATGAATAATCTCTCTTCAGAATTAAAAGGTCACAAGTAAGAACCGGGGAACACAAGGAAATAAACAGCAAAACAAATAGTATTATAAGGAAATTACTTTCTATAAACCTCTCTATTAAACTGAAGAAGATGCCCAGAAGTTTCTAGCTATACGAAAATGTCAAGGAAAATAAAAGCCTTTGAAACAAGGTCCTTACCTTGGCTAAAAGTGAAGAGTGATGCAAGGGGTTTGGAATAATCAGAAAGCAGAATCTGACTCCATTAGTCCATACTCATATAGAGATTTAAACAAAACAGTAACGATTTTGGAAAACTGAGCTGCTGTAACTCTCTACATAACTAGTGCTAAGAAGGAGTGATTTCAATGCACCTGAAGATCGCTGTCCCTCTGAAAAGCTAAGGAGCTATCAGTTTTCTTTGAGATCATTTATTTATCAATTCCTATATGTAAAACAGATAGAAAAGAGCATTCTGCACAGTGCCTTGACATTTATGTTTGTGAAATTCAGTCCCCCAAAAGAGAATATTCTTTCTATCTCTTTCTTAGAGAAGAGTTATCCAGCCAAGTCCTTTCATCACTGCTTTTAAGTTCTGCTGCTTCGCTTATCTAAGGCCACTTGACTTCGCTTTAGTCTGCTGTAATAATGAGAGCCTTTCTTGATAGAAGCAACATAAAAAATACCTCATTTCCTTTTTCTTGATTAATTTTGCATCCCTCAGTACCTATTTACCTTGATAGATCAGAAAATCATTTCCCAGGAAATGAATGAATTTAAATAGCACTTATCTTAAAGAGACAGTAGTGGAATTGGTGTAGTGTTTTTCAGTGTTACATTATTTGTGGGTATATTGTGTGTCCTTTTTAAAGTTTCAAGACTGTGGTTTAAATCTTTAGAAAATGTGTGTCCTGGCATAAGTTTGAAAAAATATGTATCTTTTTCTTTTTTTTTGCCTGAGTTATGAAGGTTAATGCAGTTAAATAGTCACTCTACGTTTGTTCCAGATTGACAAGTACAAATATATTCTAATATACTCCCAACTTTATTTAGTAGAATAAAGACAGAATTCAGATAACCACTAGAGAAATTATAAATGGGAAGGACAGAAGGATTTTCTTGATTTATCAAAAAGCAGAGTCTCATGCAGCAACAAAAAATTAAGAAGAAGGAGTCAAGAGAATTACTTCAAGCTTAGGCATAGATAATAGGTGATAATAATTAATCGTTAGGAAAGGAAGAAAGAGGTTTCTAAAATTCCAAAGAACTGAGACAGGTACTCAGGAGAGATTCCAGTTTGAGAGGGAGAAATTAAATGAAAATACTCAGAATCTGGAAGATAGATAGAACAAGAAAAAAAAAAAAAAAAAAAAAAAAAAGTGAAAAATAGGAAAAGCTGAGTATTGGATAACATCAAACCCTTCTTACAGATCTTATTGATACTTATTGATACTATATGTGTAGAATTGTAAGTAGGTCTTATAAAAAAGAATGCACTCAAAAAGTGGGTTTCCTTTGCTTAATACAGTCTAAATTGTCCCGCAAGCAGCTAGCTAGATTTATGAAAATCATATTAAAGCAAGAATTCTAAGAAAAAAAAAAAAAAAAAAAAAAAAAACTTCTCTAAGATGTCTGCATAAATTCATTCATTTACTTATTTATAGCAAATCTCCAATATCATTCTGCATTAGAAGAAGAAAGATCATTAGCATGTAAAAAGAAATCGTAGAGTTAGAGTGGGAGGTTTACTTTTTCTACAGTGGTTGAGCAGTGTCAAGATTTATAAGTCAATGGAAGAGAGTGGTTGGAGCTGTGAAGAACTTGGAGTGCAAATGTTAATTTTGACAGGCAAGTGGTCATGCTGGCAATGAAAACTGATGCAGTTGTCTGTTTTTAGGAAACATAATTAGGCAATAAGTAAATCAATTCACATTGCACAATGATGAATGTGTGTTTCTTTATTGAATTGTTCTGTTTTCCTCAGGTAACATGTGTGCCAAATGATGCAATAGTTACCATGGGAACTATCATTGTATAATGAGAAATGTAGAATAAAGCCATGAGAGATTCTAAAACCCCACCTGGAACGCACATACTATTTTTCTCCTTAAAAAAAATAATAAATAAATAAATAATAATAATAATAATAATAATAATAATAATAATGTTCTTCATCTTAGATTCTTAAGTAGCACTTCATTCTTAAAATAGACCTGCTGATACTGGTGTCACTGTTTGCAGAGTAGGTACTACCTAGTGTGAGCTCAAAGGTATACTTATTTACTTAACACAGGATAGAAAATAAAAATAAAAATAAAAATAAAAATATATATATATATTAGAACAATATATAAATTGAAACACTGCTGTGCAAAGATAGATATTATAATGTGCTGTTTCAGTGCCAAAGGAAATTTCTAAAACATCATTTAACACACTGTTTTTCCAGTGGAGAAAAAAAAAAAAACAAAAAGTGTTGTAGTTATTTATCAGCATCAGAAAAAAAAATGTATCCAATACTCCTCTTCATTCCATTCTATTAATATGACAATCCTTCTTCTTAATGCTGAAAGAGAAGAGGAAAACATATTCTGCAAAAGCACTTAGAATACTCTTTGGGGAATCTGAATATTTCACCAAGCCTAATATTTTGCAAATGCTGTGATTTTGTGACAAAATGACATTTAAATTTTTATCCAGAGGGAATGCTTAAACCACGGTCCTCTTACTTTCAGTTTTTATGCCAGCATATGTGGAAATCACATCTGGGTAACTGCTACTGAGAACCAGAACAAAAACAGTAATTCCTGATATATATATATATATTTCCTTCTTTGTTCTTATATAGGCAAGTGCATACATTAGAAATCAGTTGTGATTAATTCATCTTTAAAATACATTTTCCCCAAAAATATGACATTACCAAATAGTTCATTGGATAGAAGGATTTTAATTTCTTTATTTTTAATGGACTTTTATGGCACTGATCACCACTGAATTTCCTATGAGTCAGAAATAAGTGGCTTCTGACACAGTGTAGAGTAAATTGAAGAATAAAGTGATAAACTGCAAAGTGGGTCTCCTCCAGGCAGCCTTAAGCCATCAGTTAACATTTTTTTTTTTTTTAATTTGAAATTTTGCTTCACTTTGTTTAATGTATGGAATTTCCTGTGGAAAATATATATATATATATATATATATATATATTTCTCACGTTTCTTAGTTTCTGGAAGCACTGATATTTCACAAAGTCCATTACTAACTTACAGAAATAAATCTGATGTTTTAACTAGAGTAAGCTGTACTCCCACAACATCTTTCATAGTAAGTACTTTACTGACATTTATAAATTAATGGTTTGATCCTGAAACCCTTACTCATCCGCATAATTTTTACTTGTGATTGCAATCATTCAGATCTTTTGAATGACTAAAATTTACAGAGTGTATGCCTGTTCAGCAGCAAATGAACCTTATAAACGTTTAACTGAGCAAGGCTTTAAGAAACTGATTGCAACACAGCTCAGTGGGGGACACCACGGTTAAATTAGGTAGTTGTGTGAGCAAGAAGACACCTGGCTGTAGCAAACAGGCTCAGATATGATCTCTTTGTGCCAGAGCCCAGCCAAAACAGAGTAGCTCCTAAGAATTCAGAACTGATTGGAATAATAAAAATAATAAAAATTAGGTCTTTCTGAGACAGCAATAATAAATAAAACAAAACCAACCAACCAATCAACCACTACCACCACCAACAAGAAAAAACAACAACAAAGAGAAACAGATTATGAGACATATGGAGGAAAAAGGGGAGGGGTATGTGGTCTAAAGTATCAAAAATCTAAAACCAAGAAATGTTGAGAAGAGCACCCCAGGCATATCCAGCCTTCCCTGGAGATACCCAAAGAGTTGCCCATGGGTTCTCTATCCTGAGATTTGACATAACTAGAGACCTGGGAAGAAGCAGTGGAGATATTAAGCATACTATATCCTCCTTCATGCACGTAATAGGAGGGGATTCCTGTATGCACCTTGTCCTTTATTTCATGGAGTAAATTGTGGGGAATGCAGGGGATGGTCCATGGGGTGTGTAAGTGGCACAGGGCAAACCTTTTTTCTGCCTGCCATAACCATCCTTGGCATACTGAGCAGGACACCTTTTGCTTATGGGGGTATGGCTAGATTTTCCCTTTTGTTAAGGTGAAGAACCTGGTTTATTCCAAGTGCTTCTAAGCCATAAGGAGTCCCTGATGGAAGACAAGCAGTTCAGAAAGGTTCATGCTGATGGTAAAAAACTGCTAAAGCTCTTGCTGCCATAAGTGCTTCTTTGTTGTAGTGGTTGTGATTACTTATTGAGATCATCTTAAGGCAACATTGTTTACTGCCATTGTCATTATCCATTACATCTCAGCAGCAATACCAAAACTGTAAGTTTGACTTTCCAAAGCCCCCAGTGCTGTAGGTCAACAACAGTATTGATTTCTGAGCTCAGAGCAAGCAGAGTGTTTAGCCCTTTTAAAAGCAGTTTGGATGCATTTATAAAATACTTCTTGTTAATGTAAATTGTATGAATGATTTCAGCAGACGTAGACATGCATTACAAATATTCACGAGTAAGAGTTTGAGGATCAATCATTTATCAGTTAATGTTGGGAAAATACTTAGTTCTTCATTAAGAAATTATTGGGAGTAAAGGTCTGGATTCATCCCAAGGTGCACAAATGGTTTCCTAACTAAATTCTTTACTAAACTTGGATTGCTGGACAAAACCTCCTCTGGGGAGAGAGAGTTAGGAGAACAACAGGCATCTACAGATATTTATTTAGCCCATTAAGGTCTATTTCTCTTCCTGGAGAAGCTTTTCTGTCTCTCCCAGCAGGACAGAACTTCCATTAATTAGGCACCTAATTTATGCACTGCAGCCAAGTGGGCTGAAGCCAAGTTGCAGTGTAATCTGTTCATCTCCATGTGTCCAGGTCAGCCATAGAAATTGCCCCCTTGTATAGCTAGCTGTTCTCTGAGTTCTGCTGTCACCTCCCTTGCTTCCATGGGGCCCAGACATGTATGTTACAACAGTCCCTGACCTGGCTTTGATATAGCTTAGCAACATTCATTCCAAATTTAGAGAAAATTGCTAAGTTGTAAGAAAGTGCTCTAAGTATAGAACATAGAGCCATGAAGGACAATAAAGGTATGATTACAAGCAGTGGTATAATTATGGATGTGAGGATCCATTAGTATCTTAAGGAGTCAAGATGAGAAACAAAAATTTAGCTATCATTAAAGGAGGAAATACAACCGAAGAAACAAAACCATAATGCGTTGGTGTGATTAATGTCTGTTTCTCATGCCAGTGGTCTCAATGTGGGTGGCAGTTTAGCAAGAATGAGGGATCATCAACTAAGCAAAACTAGACAACATTATAAGGAGTAGTTGAGGCTGATCCCTCCCCTCTTCACTGATGCCTGTCTGGGCAGGGAAGACTTTTCAGTTCCTTCTTGGTAGTAGTGAGCATACTGATGTTTAACCTAGTAGCTCATTAAACCTACCTGTGTTTTCCATGTACTCCAATAAGTAATTGTTTTATAGTTTCAGTTTTCTATATCCTGCTTGCAGAGCTTCTTTCAGCATGGCTAAATACACCCAGAAAAAAATGATCCAAAGGATGGCAACACCTTACTTTAAGAGATGGTGACATTATAATATTAAATAATAAAGAATTGTTTCCTTCATTTCTCCAGATTTTTGCATGGTAAGAATCATACTTGTTTTAACTGAAGCTGCCTTGATCTTTCAGTTCCCCGTGGTTCCTGTTGAATTTTACAGAAAGATCTTCTACTCAGTATTATCTTTTTTCAGGTGTTGTGAAACATTGCAAATATCATTGTATTTAGAAATCAGCAGACTGGTCATTAGAGACAATTATTTAAAAATATGTTTTAAAGTAGTAAGAAGCAACTACTTAGAGCATATTTGTTTTCTAATACAATACTATTACCTATATTTGTTTTCATTTTTGATTCTATCTCCACAGCTATTCTATCAAATTTACCATTCTCTTATCATTTTTTTAATTCTTTGTCCTTCAATAACCTATGAGGTTCTGCATTATTTCCTTCTGTTTCCCATCCTTAATTTCTATTCTTTTTTTTTTTTTTTTTCCAGTTCATAATAATCTTGAATTCAGCTTTTTTCTCCTCCTTTTGTTGAGACTAAAATTAAATGCCTGATCCAAAATGATCAATCACCTAATTTTATTATTATTAATTAAAATCATAGCTCATTGCTAACACTTACTCATAACATTTTTAGTATTGTACTGAAAAATATAGAATCCTCCTGATTTATCTTTTTATTGAAAACCCCAAACTCTCAGTTTTCATGGCAGAAAGTGCACATAAACAGAGAGATATGTTAGCAGCCCCGAGTTCTGTAAATGACATATCTTAATAATTATCGCCTATTAAGTTCTCTTGTATTAAAACTGAGGGTAGAAATATGACTTACATAAAGTCCGTTAAACTGATTAAATAAACAGCAATGTAAAAACAATCTAATTCTTCTGAAGTTTCCCCTTTACCAGAGGATGGAGAGGATGAAAGATGTCTTTTTCTCCCCTGCTCCATTCCATTTTCCTTTCTTTGTTCTTCCCTTCCTTCTTTCTTTCCTTCCCTCCCTCTCACTCCTTATATCTTATATTTTCAGGAGGCTTTCAAAACCAATGTCACTATGGTGCTGCTAAAGGTTTTTAGTCTTCCTCCAGCTTGTCCTTTCTTGCTCTGGACTTACAGACTTGTCTAAGTAGTAACTGCTCTTTTGGAACAGGATTAATTTTCAGTCAGCTCAACAAGCATTTTTGGCTCCCTGAGAAGCCAGATAACTATAGACAGCTTTATAACAGTACATCTAGCCTAAGCTCAGCTAATGTTAATCACAGTGTGAGGAGCCTGTATGTCTGAAGCCATGCTGCAGGCATTTGTCTTTGATGGATGTCTCTCTATTTGTTCTGTACTGCACCCCAAAAAACGTCCCTTTGGTGAGAAAGCAGAGTTGCTGTAGAGGAAATATCAAAGCGATTTTCCCTTCTTGACATAAGATCCTGCTTTCTCCAGCTGTACCATCCAAAACATGGCAAACAGTTTGTGTGGCCCAGTCACTCCTGTCCTTCAAAGTATGCAGTATACACACTGTTAACTGTGTTAACAAACACCAAATACTTCTGGCATGTTATATGAACACTTAAGCAAGTATAATATACACTATTTCAATTCAACTTAATAAAAAACTATTTAAACAAAATGTGAAATACAAACTGCGACATTTATTTTATATATTATTTTTCTGTTATTAGTACAGAAAGAGGAAGGAATCATTTAGACATTTTCCAGATTAAAAGTTAAACAAAATCAACAAGTACCAGCAAATTGATTAGATTTTCATGATTTTTTTTTTTTTTCATAGGGGTAAAAGGTATTTTTTTAAGGGTAAAGGGTATTTTTGTTGTACATTCTTTCTTGGTGGCTTTGTAAGTGATTTTTCAATTTTAAATAACTTGAATAATTCACACTGATTTCCTTGCAATCAATTTTCAGGCATTAGACAAAGACTGTATCCTTATGACAATTTATTTGGACCATTATTTTACTGAGGGTTTTAACAATAGTTAGATATTGTATTCTTTTATTTCTTTCATAAGAGTCATATAAAGGGCACAAATTCAGAATGGCTTTGTTCACTTTCTGTATCTATAAACTTAACCAATTTTTAATTTTTTTTTTCATTTATTTACAGGAAAGGTAAAAGGATCTTGATAGAAAAAATAAATGAATAAAACTTGAGAGTTTAAGAGAAAACTATAGTTGCCTGCTTGGGATCTCAGGGAAGATGGATATGCAATTCTTACTAGGTGCAAAATCTGTGTTGGTAACTGTGGAAGCTGAATGAGAAAACTGGAAATTGCAAAGAGCTATGATTCCATAAACTAGAATCTTCTCTGTATGCCATTCTAGAGAAAAATCTCAAATCATGACTAATTTTACTTTTGATTTTGGATTAATTTTCTGTCAGAAGTAGTAAAGATGTTTATAAGCAGGTATTTGATTTATAGGAAGGAATAGGCAGAGGTGTGAGATTAAAACCAGGATATAAAAAGAAATAAACTGGATTACTTCTGGGTGAGAGAGAGGAAAACAAACAAACAAACAAACAAGACACCATTATTGAGCTCTAAATACCTGCACGATCACTTGCTGATAAACGAAAAGGATTATGTAAATATCAGTACTCTGAAACTAGGGGAACTAGGCACAATACTTTTGACAGCATATTTTTGAAATATATGTGTGCTACGCTGTGCATATTTGGTGAGTCTTTCTCCCAGGGGAGAAAGCTGCATCCATGTCTTTGACATAAAAGTCAAAGCGTCCTGAATACGCTGAAAGTATCTGGTTCTATAAAGTCACTTCTTACAACTCTGGAGCTACTCTAAGCTTATGTAAATTAATACAATGTCAAAGAAATCAACAGATCTTTGCCAATTTACATTAGCTGAGGTGCAAAGGTTGCTGGAAGAAAAAGAAATGACCCAGGTATTGCCGAACACAGAAAAAAAAATGAAGTTCACCTGGGGGCACATTGAAAATAACAAACTATCCCAGCTTGTTCTTCACCAGGTTCCTACAAAAACAGTTTTTGTAGTAATGCACAGTTAAAGTGCATTACTGGGACTGTAGTACATCCATGCAAAATAAAATTCACACAGTTAATGAATTAAATAGAAATAACAGAACTAGTTTTAATAAATGTACACCACTCACTGTATGACTCACTTATTTGTGACTTTCAACCAAATATAAATCAAGTCTTCCATAAACAAAACAGTAGAAACAGAGGACATGACAGTTCTTTAGGGTCAGTTCCTAGCATACACAGTGCTTGCACACTCACAGATTTCAGCATCAGTTGATTGTGTTGCTGTTCTGGAAAATAGACTCCCAGCTAAGCTATTAACACTCTGCTTTTGTAATTTACTGTGAAGGGTTCCTTCACCTCCTTTCTAAACACTGTCACCAAACACATTTAGATAAAATGTTTCACAACAAAAACTAATGAAAAGTTTAATCTGTGAACACTATAATCTCCTTTATAGCTTGTGCTGAATTATATTGCCTTATTCTTTTTGCCAGTTGTCAGAGAACTGTTGTATGACATTGTGGAAGCAAAGTGAGCTATTTTGTTCACTTGAAAGGATACATCTACTACTGATCAGCTGAACTTCTTTCCAGTTGGTGGTGGTGGTGGAAATCCTTTAGTGTCCAATATCATTATGTCTGAATTCATTTTAGTTATCCTTAGGTTTCCTTAGGTATCCTTTGGCATCCAGCTGGATCAACATGGTACAGGTCTTCCATTGCTACAGTGCCGTATCTACCAATGCTGTGTCAGGGTTTCTGTTACCCTGTGGAGTGTGAAATGGCAGTGGATGCTTACAGATTGGCAACTGCACTCAGTCAATGACTTAGAATTAGAGCTTAGAGACCCAGCTCACATGCAGACACATGCATTGAAGATATTAACTTCTGCATTTACATCTTGAGTTCAGTCCTTACCAGGACTCAAACACACAATATGCTTAAGCATATGAATAAGAGGAATTTAGGAAAAAAAAAAAAAAAAGGCAAACAACAACAACAAAAGTTCAAATATTTGGAAAGAATAGCATAGAAGGGCCTTCCCAGGTAACTGATAATATAAAGCAAATTGAATGATTTGTAATTAACTAAACCATTGTCTGAAAGTGACTAAAGTGTCTGCATCTGACTGAAAACACTGTATTTTCAGGAGAGTCTCCAAATGAGACTCAGTTAATGACCAGGGCAATGGAAATTGTTATCTACGTAACCCTTTCAAAAAGTAGATTCAGCTCACCCAATTCTAAACAATGAGTCCAAGGGACAGAGTGTGTGATCTAGGCACTAAGCTTCTTTTATATCCAATGGAGAGAAATAGGAGCACATAGGGCACAGTTCATCTTTTCTTGTTTATTAGTCTACATTAGTATGAAATAAATTTCTTACTAACAGTGTCTGTTTCTTTTTATTGGCAATAAAGAGAACTTAGGGCAACTAGTTTAAATTCAGGCATCTACTTCTGATCAGAGGACTCCCACCTGGGTGTCTGTAGATAATAGCATGTCTTAGATCACAGAGAACTCTGCACCATCTGCTCCAGACAGGCTTGTCTAAAGCTCCAGCCCCACCAGAGGTAGCCTTTATCTGAATGCCAATTACAGGAACAGCTGTATTTATCCTTAAATTTACCCTGTAGCTAGAGGTACCTAATCCCACCCAGTTATCCTGTTATTGCTACAACTATCTTAGCACCCACAAGCAGAGGAAGCACAAATAGATTAAACTAACAAAATTAAACAATACTTGTCCCTTGTTTTCTTCATCCATCTCACCAAAATTCACCATTTTACAAAAGACCATGTGAGGAAAAAAAAAAAAAAAAAGACTATCAGGAGGGGATTTGGGATAATATTAAGCAGCTGAAGTAAGAGACTTAGAGCAGAATTTAGAGTTCAGATTAATTATAGCTAATGTTACAAACAAGCATAACAAGCAAAGCAAACAGGAAAGAGTGATCATGATGGTGGAAAAACATGCAAAATATTATCTTGTTTTGTTATCAGAAAAAACATCCAGCAAAAGGTATTGTTTCTGCTGTCATCATAATCGGTCTCTTAGCAGCCTGAAAGTTTAAACTGCTAGAACATACCCAGACTGTTGTTTGGCAACACAGGTTTCCACGGCAACAAAAACCAGTGCCACTTTTTCTTTCTGATGGATTCTGTCACTAAAATACAGAAATCGGGGTCCTGAACTGACCTGATGACTCTTTAGAAGGCATTTTTCATGCCGTGAAATTCCTGTCTCACAATAAAACACTGAAATATTAAATGCATTTCTTTATTTTCTCAATACTTGTTGATGTGCTGCAGTTCATTTTATTTGTTGTGATGCTACTTGGATGGATGTTAGGCATTTTGACATACTGGTCAGAAAAATACTGTAAAGGTTACTGTTCTTCATGCATTAGCCCCTTTTATCTTGGTAACGCCAGGTAACATAGAAAATAGAGATGAAAATATGCCTTTAGCTAGCTATTTAAAGTCTATTTATATCATTCTACTCAACTAGGTGGAAACTGGAAACCAGCACCATTTTTTGGAGTAGAGTTTGCAGTGTTTAAATAATGGCTTCGAGAGATACTACTTCTTAATTTTGGTTTGATACAAGCAAAAACCATCCACTGAAACATGGAAAATGTCTTAAGGGAACATGTGAAAGAAAGAAAAACTGAACTAGAAACCAGTATAATGAATCTCTAAGTTAGTTCACCATCAGGGAACAAACAAAATTCTCACTTTCTCTCCTAGGTCTAACTTTGCACACATTCCCCCTTGTTTAAACCCCATGAGTTTTCTCTTTGTGAGTCATTATTCAGTTCGATGTAGAAATTCTTTTGAATGTCCCTTAAAGCCATACTCCCATTGATCTATACAATGGCATGTCTCCCGTAGCAGATGGTCTCATTTCTCTCTTCATGAATGTCCCAAATGTTTCTATCTCCTTTTCCGGATAAATTTAGAAAGAATAAAATTGTTTAATCTGATTAATCTTGCAATTTGTCATAAGTTCTAAGATTTTTATTAAGGCATTTACTGTTGAAGGCATTCCAATGAAGACATATTGAGGGGGGAAATCAGGCTTTTACATCTTTATTTTAATGTGTAAATAACATTTGAGATAAGATTTAGAATTTTATCTTTGGGTTTTAAAATTTTCCCTAGTCTTGTTTAAGATAATAATTGTTGTTCCTGCCTTGCCAGCTCACAACATTATACCATTCTGATGAAAAATACTCACATTATCAAATGCCTGGATACAACCCATATTCCTGACATCAGTTGATTTACACTGTGTGTGAGCTAAGCATACTGATGAAAAACAGTTTACTGTAATGTGAATAAAGTAAAAGTTAACTAAACAGCAAGAACTATATATACTATACCAAAACAATTTATTTAAAATGGAGCGACAGGCACTATGTGTTCCCTTTGTATGTCATAAAAAATAAAGGTGCTGGTTTCTCTAGAGGTAAGCTTTTATTACTAGCACTTGCATGCTTCTAGCTCCAAAGGTAAACATAAGATCATAACGGAATGAGAAGAAAGATGAGTAACAACTGAATTACTGCTCAGTAAGAAAGAAGGATTCACAATCACCCTCACAAGGGGACTTCTGCATTAAAAATAAATAAATTAATTAAGAGAGATAGAATATAGAAAAGCTCTAAGTTCAGTGTAGAATTGCAGAATAGCAAGCTTAGATAATGAATTTAAAACATACATAGGAACTAAGAAAAATAACAGCTGAGAACTCTAAATAACAGCAAAAGTAGTTAGAACTTGGAAACCTTTTATGATGGCTAAAAATATTCTCCACTTATAGACAGGATTGAAATTATCCCTGCCAATAACTTTATAACAAATTAGATCCATATACAAATAAGCTAACCATATATCTACTGAGTAACACACTGTCTCTGCAACATTCCTAAAAAAATATAATTTTAAAAGTGTAGCTGTTGAGACTTCAAGTAGTTGACCAAAAATTTTAACCTGAGTAGAGTACAGGAAATACTCAAAACATACATGTTTATTTGTTTGTTTTTCTCATAGTCTTTGTCTACAGAAATTGATTTCCAGATGTTCTTTACATAAGATGTCCAGGAGGCTTTGGATGTTCTGTACCCTCTCACAGAGTATATAGCAAGAGAGAATACTCAAACAATACAGGCCATTGCACTTATAGTTTAATTTACTGATTCCTCTGACGAGTGGAGCAGGCTGTCTCCAGGCAGCCCATGGGTCCCACATGGAGCAGATCTCCACGCTGCAGCCTGTGGAGGAGCCCTCAGTGGAGCATGTGGATGTGGCCTGGAGGAGGCTGCGACCCATGGAGAGCCCTCGCAGGAGCAGGCTCCGGGCTGGAGCTGCAGCCCATGGAGAGTAGCCCACACAGGAACAGGGGGTCTGTGGGAGTTGCCACCTGTGGGGAACCTGTGCTGGAGCAGTTTGCTCCTGACAGATGGACCCCATGGTACCGACCCATGTTGGAGCAGTTCTTGAAGAGATGCTGCCTGTGGGAAGCACCCGTAGGATCAGTTCAGGAAGAACAGCATCCAATGGGAGGGACCCCATGTGGAGCAGGGGCAGGGAATGACTGTGAAGGAGCAGCAGAGATGAGCGTTAGGGACTCACAGCAGCCCCCATTCCCTGTTCCCCTGTTGTTGTGGTTTAACCAGGCTGGCAGCTAAGCACCACACAGCCGCTCGCTCACCCTCCCTCCCTCCCTCTCTGGGATGGGGGAGAGAAACAGGAAAATTAAGCCTGTGGGTTGAGATAGAGACAGTTATATCAGAAATAATAATAATAACAACAACAATAATAATGTGTACAAAACAAGTGAAGCACAATGCAATTGCTCACCACCCGCTGACCAATACCCAGCCCATCCCCTCCACCCCGAGCTAGCCACCCTTATATATGGTTCAGCATGATGTCAGATGGCATGGAATACCCCTTTGGCCAGTTTGGATCAGCTGTCCTGGGTCTGTCCCCTCCCAGCTCTTGCTGCGCCCCTAGCCTGCCTGCTGAAAAGTCCTTGGTTTAGTGTAAGCACTGCTTTGCAACAATTAAAACATCAGTATGTTACCAACACTCTTTTCATCCTAATCCAAAACAGAGCACCCTACCAGCTACTAGGAGGAAAATTATCCTAGCCACCCTAGAAACCAGGACACCTATGCTGTTTGGGGGGAGGAGATGGAAGATGAAAGAGGGTGGATGGGGGTAGAGTTGGTTTTGTTTGTTTGTTTGTTTGTTTAGTTTTTAGTTTCTCACTGTTCTAGTCTGCTAGCAATAGTCAACACACTATATTAACCTTCCCATACTGAGTCTGTCTTGCTTGTGACTATAACTGTTGAGTGATATCCCTTATTATAGTTTTCACAGAGGTTTACCTGATGCTGTGTTTTGGATTTTTGATGTAAACAGTGGTGATAACACACCACTTTAGTTGTTGCAGAGAAATGTTTGCACATAGCTAAGGACTTTTCTGCTTCTTGTGCTGCCCTGCCAGTGAGCAGGCTGGGGATAAACAAGAAGCTGAGAGGGAGCACAGCCTACCCACACTGACCAAAGGGATATTCCATGCCACATGACAGCACGTTCAGTAATAAAATCTGGGGTAAAGAAGGAGGAAGGGGTGGATGCTTAGAGTGATGGTGTTTGTCTTCCCAAGAATCTGTTATGTGTAATGAGCCCTGCTTTCCTGGAAGTGGCTAAACATCTTCCTGCTGATGGGAAGTAGTGAATGAATTCCTTGCTCTGCTTTGCTAGCACAAGTAGCTTTTGCTTTACCTACTAAACTGCCTTTATCTCAACCCAGGAGTTTATCTTTTTTTCTGATTCTCTCCTTCATCCCACCTGGGGAGAGTAAGTAAGCATCTGTGTGACACTTTGCTGCCTGCTGGGTGAAACCACAACAAACAGGTGGTCCAGAGTGGTTGTGTTCTCTTGATCTATGGAAATACCAAAAAACTGACTTGAAATGGACCTGGACAACCTGCTCTAGGTGGTTCAGATAGGGGTTTGGACTACCTGAAGAATCCCTTCTGATTTAAATTAACCTGTGATTCTGTGATAATGCTATAACTACACTTGGTATTTTGGAGGGGTTGTTTTTCTCTGTCTGACAGAAAATACAAATTTATTCTGAATTCAGAAAAACACAGTGCTTCACTTTGAAGTTAACAAAAAGAACTGAAAAAATCATGGAAGATTTATTCCTGCCATAATTAAATAACTTAATTTTAGTTACCTCATATACAAAGGGAAAAGATGTTAGAATCTTGTGGTGACTCCAACACCTTAGTCCACAGGGCATAATAGTCACTTAGAGCTCAGATGAACTTTCCCAAGCAAGATATACACAGTCCCCTAGACTTCTCTTAAGGAACTTTATCCACTGTCCTATCTATCTTTCTTTCCAACATGGTAGCCCAGACATGGAATTTGAGGTATATTTTCCTGGTCTCCCTTCCTTTATCTGGTGTTACATCACTTGTAGGCAATGAAAACAGCTCTACATCCAAAACAGTGTCATATCAGAAAGAAAAAGACTTCTTTACAGGAACAAAATATAAATAAAATCTACTATAGTGCCAGAGAATGTGGATATCTGGCTCTTGCAGAAGGTTCCAATAATCACTTTACCAGCAAGTTTGGTTCCCTGGATCCTCATTTCTTACTCTCCACCTGTACTCTTCTGTCACTCTCCTCTTAGCCTCCCTTTCATACAACAGCAGTGGCACAGTGTTTCAACCTTTGGCACACAGAAAAATTACAGAGTCACAGAATTGTTGAGGTTGGAAGGGACATCTGAAGGTCATCTGGTCCAAACCCTGTGCTCAAGCAGGGATACTTTTATAATGACTTGACTAAATGGCTTTTGAATACCTCCAAGGAGGGAAACTCCACAACCTCTCTGGGCAACCTATGCCAGTGTTCCATAACACACAGTTAAGAAGTGCTTCCTAATGTCCATGTGGAACCTTGTGTTGTTCCAGCTTTTGCCCATTGCTTCTTGTCCTGGCCCTGGCCCCACTGAAAAGAGCCTGACTCCATCCTCTTTGCAACCTTCCTTCAGGTTTTTACATACACTGATGCAATCCCCATTGAGCCTTCTCTTCTCCAGGCTGAGAAGTCCCAGCTCTCTCAGCCTTTTCTCATAGGACAGGGACTGTCCCTTCATCATCTTGGTGACCATCTGCTAGATTCTCTCCAGTATGCCCATGTCCCTCTTCATTATGTACTCTTAAAAAGCACCAGTGAAATAAGTTTAACTATTTGGTAGAAAAAAAAAAAAAAAACAGTACTGGTGTCCAAATACCCTTAGTACTAAGGCTGAATTTCACCTCCTTCCCATAGCTTCTGGGATTTTTATCTTTTCAGTTCTGACAATAAAACCACTATGTGTTTTCTCCTTCAACTGATTGTTTTCAGTGGGTTTAATTAAAAACAAAGCAAAACAATAAACAACAAACACCACCAACAAAAACAAAACAAACAAACAAACAAAAAAACAAACAAACAAAAACAAAACAAACTAAACAGAAAAAAAAAAAAAAAGAAAAAAAAAATCCCACTCATTTAACAGTGAACTATTTAGCCAGATCTTTTAGACAAAGATGGTATAGGAAGCATGCCTTGTTATGAGCAACTGAAGACAACAGCTGAATTTAGTTGTAGTCAGAACAAGCTAGGGTGCCACATCTTCACTTCTGTTTGTTAGACTATTCTTTAGACACAGTCTACATTTACTGTTGTGACTCAATTGTACATACAATTATGCTGAATAATGAGAATTATAATTTATTTGATTATATTAATACAATTAATTTGTATGATTAAAATGTACAATAAGGCTAACACACAGAAGGGTTATAAATATGCACTTTTTTTTTTTTTTTTTTTTCCTGTCTCTTCTGGGACAACTAAGACCATCTTGAGGTCACAGAATATTCTGTTCCCTTTCTTTGCTAGCACATGCTCGAAAAAACTTACTTTGAGTGATGATACACTACAACCTACAGTTTTACTTCACATTGCATATTACCTAAAGCGGATCTTTTATAAAGCCTTTCTAGTGGTAGCAATTTCAGCTCAGCAACAGTCATATGGTTGACTCCAGAAAAGGTGGAGGACTGGTGAGCCACAAAGCAGGCTACAACTGTTTTCCAAATAGATGAAAACTGGAGTGCTCAGTCTAGCTGGTATAATAGCATTTAAGAGAAAAGCTATGATATATTCTCAGAGAAAAAGTTCATAATTAAAGTACACCCAGATAATCTTTATTATTATTATTATTATTATTTAGTTAAGTTGTATAAGTTAGTTAGTTAGTTTAGTTAAGTTAGTTTAGTTAAGTTTGCTGACATCATTGCAGCTACAGAATATCTAAACAATTAATACATTTGATGAATATTTGCAACCATTCTTTTTCAGTTAGTAAATCTAAAACTCATACTTTCTTTTATTCTGTCTCCTCTGGTTAACCACTATGTATCCTGTTTATGTGGGATGCTACATAAATATATTAAATGCCACAACCCAGTACTTTGCTCAGATGCAATTTATCTTTTATTATTATTATTTTATTTTATTTTATTTTTATTTTTTAGCTTAATGCAGTAATTTGGTGTAGTACTATTCTTTGGCTTTATGCTCTAGATTTCCTCACAGATCACCTAGAAATTAGAAAAAAAATAAAAAGAAATATTTTTAAAGATAAAATGTAAATACATTTTATCAGTTTGTATCAAATCATGAGTGATTTAAACATCTACAAAAGCAGTTATTAATTTTCCAGTATACCTTTATTTCTTTCTTA
The DNA here is from genome assembly GCA_011075105.1 of Heteronetta atricapilla. Classification (NCBI taxonomy): domain Eukaryota; kingdom Metazoa; phylum Chordata; class Aves; order Anseriformes; family Anatidae; genus Heteronetta; species Heteronetta atricapilla. The sequence continues at coordinate 173,151,382 of CM021731.1, forward strand.
CACTTCTATTTTCTCCAAATAGGTTTTAATAATCTTCCTGGGCTCAGAAAAATCTGTTTGTTTATGCACATATTTATTTAAAATCACGTGGATTATCAGGTTGTTGTTATTTTGTTTTGTTTTGTTTCTAACACTAATTAGAATGTGAAATAATTGAAAGAAAAATCTGTAGGTATTGCATTTGCTGATCACAGTGTTATGGAATTCTTTCTGTTTTACACAGAAATATTTGAAAGCTTGAGGAATCTTTTTGAAGACTGAGTATGGCAAAGTATTTAAGGTAGATAAAATTGAAAAGTTATGCTCAAGTATTTGAATTTGTAAATATGAAAAGTATTTTTTTTTTAGGAATTATAAAAACATTTTCTTATTGATTTCATTAGTTTTGACCAAAATATATTAGCTTTATGGATAACAAAATCTAGCATAGTTATTCAAGAACATGAGAATATTATATTAATTTCAGTTACAGGTCTGAATTTTACATATAAAAGTCCTTACAAGTCATTATTTCTTTTAGATATCAAAAATAAGATTTTAGTAAGAAAAAAAAAAAAAAAAAAAAAAAAGAGGAACAAAATTTTAAATCTGCTTCCCCTAGCTACTAATATTACTACCACACTGACTTGTACTTGTAATTAGTATCAATTACTGGATAATTTATTTTTACAGAATTACTATGAAACAGGTTTGTTTGGCTAAGCTTTATTTATGTTGTTTACATTTACATTTATTTACATTGTTTACAAACAAGTAAACCAAACAATGCAACATTATTTTAAAAAATTATTTTATTCTGTTTCTCATCACAACAGTTGCTTCATTTCTAAATCTTGTTTAAGTAGACTAAGGATAGACCATAATTCCTGATAGCCTTTAAGAATTTCTCTCACTATCTCACTGTGTTTTGTAAACACAAACTTATACATATGATCCCATTTTCACGATTCAGGTAAACACAAGATAAACATGCTCTTCCTTTAGTGCTGGTCTTACTGCTCTTTAATCAGTGATTATACTAATCTCAGGATACTTTATTCTCCACTGAACTTCCCAGTGCTTATACGATATTACTATACAGGAAAAATGCACAGTATCTTGATCAGTGGACAACCATAAGAACAAACAAAAGGCAATTAGCAGCAGTTACTGTAAAAAGCAGTAAAAAGTTTTAGAAGTATGCTCCGTGGAAGAAGTTGAAATCCACCCAACCTGGCACTCATTTAAACTAAAAGTTAATGTTCTTGAGTTTGTTTCTGAATAAATTTCTGAGCATAAATTGTCCTATTCATGAAAACATGTTAATGTCTTAAATGCACCAGATTCATAAGGCACAAAGAAACTTTTAATATTTTGAAGAGGCTAGATAACCTTATGCTCTTCAATAGCATATGATTTAGAGTCATAGAGTCATATAATGTTTTGGATTGGAAAGGATCATCTGATTCTACCCCCCTCCCATGGATCTCTAACTAGATCAGCTTGCTCAAAACCCCATCCAATCTGTCTTCCAACACTTCCAGGGATGGGGCATCCACACCTTCTTTGGGCAACCTGTTCCAGTGCATCATATTAAAATCTTCTTCCTTATATCTAATATAAATCTACCCTCTTTTAGTTTAAAGCCATTACTCCTTATCCTATCACTATACTCCCTGACCAAAATCCTGTTCTCTCTCCTGCATTCTTGTAGGCCCCCTTTAGGTACTGGAAAGCTACAAAAGTCTCCCTGGAGCCTTTTCTTCTGCAGTCTAAACAACACCAATTCTCATTTTGTTTTCATAGGAAAGGTCTGCTAGCTTTTTGATCATCCTCATTGCCCTTGTCTGGACTCATTTTCATATGGTCATGTCCTTCTTGTGCTGGGGGCCCCAGAGCTGAATACAGTACTCCAGGTGGGTTCTCCCCAGAGCAGAGTAGAGGGGAAGAATCACTTCCCTTGCCCTGCCAGCCATGGCTTCTTCTGATGTAGCCCAGGATATGGTTGGCTTTCTGAGCTTCAAGCACACATTGTCAGTTCATATTTAGTTTTTCATCCACCAATACCCACCAAGAACTTCTCCTCAGGACTGCTTTCAATCCATTCTCTGCCCAGCCTGTATTTGTGCTTGGGATTGCCCCAGAGCAGATGCAGGACTTTGCAGTTGGCCTTGTTGAACTTCATGAGGTTTGCACAGGCACAATCTCAAGCCTGTCCAGGTCCCTTTGGATGGTATCTCTTCCCTCTAGCACAGCTTGGTGTCATTGGCAAACTTGCTGAGGGTTCACTCAATCTCACTGTCCAGGTCACTGACAAAGACGTTAAACAATGCCAGTCCCAATACTGACTCCTGAGGACTACCACTTGTTACTCTCTGAGTGTGAACATCAAGCCAATTGCTTACTCACCAAGTGGTCGAACCATCAAATCCATGTTAGTCCAATTTAGAGACAAGGATACCATGGCAGGCAGTGTCAAATGCTTTGAACAAATCCAGGTAGATGCTGTCACCTGCTCTTCCCCTATCCACCAATGCTATAACCCGATCATAGAAGGTCACCAGATTCATCATGCACGATCTGCCCTTAGTGAAATTATGTTGGCTGACACCAATCACTTCTTTATTTTCCATGTACTTTAGCCTATTTTCCATGAAGATCTTCTCCATGATCTACTGACTGGCCTGTAATACCCCATGTCTTTTTTTTTTTTTTTTTTCCTTTTTTTTTTTTTCCCCCTTTTTGAAAATGGGAGTAATGTTTCCTGTCTTCCAATCAGTGGAAATTTTGCCATCGGTGGAAAGCCACTGAGGGAGGTTTTTTTTTTTTTTTTTCCTGATAATGCAGTGGTCTTAGGCATCTGGGTATTTTAACTGTAGGTAGCATTACTATAACATTGCATAAAGTCCAATTCTAACCTTGAAAGACTTTGCTTTTGAAATTATTTTTTACAACTTTTATAGTTCTACCAGGCAGTCAATAACAGTAAAAACCTATGAGTATGAGATGAACACTGTTTAGAAAGGTTAATAGGTTTATGCTAGTGATGTGTCCATGAGCAAATGAAAAGGAATAAAGAAGATGGAGGGAATAAAGTCAGTAGACTGATCATTGTGAAACAACAATTTTAAAATAAATTTTGTGCTGTGTCTGTCCAGATTTAAAGTCCACTTAGAATGACTAGTGTTGCAGTAACTAGATTCAGCTGGAGTTCTCTTTCAGTATTAGTTACTGCAATAAACATTCTAATTAATTTGAGTACAGCTGATCCATATAGTATCTGAGTTGTACTAAAACAGCTAGTGAAATTTAATTTTAGAAACTGACCTACAAATAAATAAGTCATAATAACTGAATTTTATTTTTCTGTGAGGTGCATAATAATATTTTGTGTGAGTGAATTGCCCATTAATAGTCTCAACATGTTGGTTTTGACCTAATATAAACAAGATAGCCTGTTAATTATAATTTATCTAACTGTACTGAATGTACCATAAATTAATGTGCTACGTTTAACAAATGGTATAAGACTAATCATGAAAAAAAAAGGATTTGATACTGGCAAGAATTCAAATTATTTTTTCTGCATCTTTTGAAAGTTGAAAATTATTACAATTGTATTTTGAATTAAACCTTTATCAAAAATATGTATGTGATATATTTCTAAAGTACTTATATATATATATATAAGATTGTTATATTTTATTTTGGTTAAAGGATTATTTTTCTTAATACACATTTGGTTCTCTTGCAGGATGTTAAATTTATGTAACAGGATTTATGTAACATTTATGTTCATTCGTGCAACACTAACATATGCAGCAAATATTGAAATTGTATGAAAAAATGTTTACTATAAAAGGTCTTGTTTTGTTGTCCTAACTTATATGAAGAAATCTTTTGCTACACATATGGCCTCATTGATTTAATGTCCAATGAGAAATATGTGATGACTGTTTTGCTGTTCAAGAAGGAGAATATAGCATCTGTCTTATTATCATTATTAGTCATATATAGATTAGACATTTGGTACAAAATTTTGGAGAGGTTTAGACATGGGAATGCTTAATTAAAATCCATACAACCTGTAAAACGTTCTCTAAAGCAGAGACTGATAATTATGTCAGAACAGATCTATGTAAAATAATTAATGCCATGAGTACAATTTGGTTGCCTAAACATAGGTCTCTGGTGCCAAATATGTCCTCTGTTCTGTGTGACCTTTACTTCAAGAAGATTATGGTTCTTCTGACCATTTCATATTTGAAAACCCTATGCAATTATCTCAGACATTCTAGAGCATCATAAATACTCTAGTTATTATATAGCTATTTGAATCCTGAATCAAGTTCCTTCCTCACTAGAGGGTGGGATTTAGTTACTGAAGAGTAGGTAAATAGAGCCATTTGGGGTCCCCTAGGGTCTGAGATAGAGGACTTAGATCATGTAGACACAATACTCAACCTACAGAAAAAAAAATGTGATCATCTGGAACTGTATCTGGAAGTCAGTTGTTATACTCTAAGTTGTCTTAAATGGCACCAAAAGATCACGTACACCAGCTATAATGAGAACTTAGGTAACCATCTAACAAAGCCATCTAACACAGTTCAAGAAGTATTTGGACAGACAATGCTCCCAGACATATGATTTAATTTACAGGTAATTCTGTGTTGGACTTGGTAATCCTTGTGGGTTCCTTCCAACTGGGCATATTACATGACTCTACAATTCTATGATTCTACAGTCATGACACATTTAGCTCTCTGAATCTAGAACCGAATCCTGTATTATGCTAATTATACACTATTTATACATGGCATAAGGTCAGTGTTATATTCATCTCTGAAATCTTCTTTAGCCTGTTAATTAAAGCTAAGGTCATATGAAAATCTAAGTCCAGTCAATTCAATTTCATTTGCAGGAATCCAGCACCCTGACTGAGTGGATTACTGAGAATCAGCACTGATTCATTCAAAAAGTTTGGGATATGGCTGTTCCCTGGGAGTTGGATAGAGACACAGTTTTTGCTTATTCTGAAATGAGCAGGCAGGTGTTCATTACTGAAAATCTTCTTCAGTGACCTGAGGAAAACACAGTGAAGATACACTTGGTTTGTCCATAAAACATGCTATGGATCTACTGTTCACATATAGTTTTCTTGAAGATAAGGTAGATAATGAAGAAAAAAAAGACCACCAACAACAAAAACTAAACGAAAACATATTTTAACTTTTGGAGATGTCAAAGCAATGGTGTGTCTTTTTATTATTTTATTTTATTTTATTTTATTTTATTTTATTTTATTTTATTTTATT
>CM021731.1:173162363-173174199 GCA_011075105.1 Heteronetta atricapilla
AGAAAGAAAGAAAGAAAGAAAGAAAGAAAGAAAGAAAGAAAGAAAGAAAAAGAAAAAAAAAAGTGTTTGACTCCTTGCTTTTTTGAGTACTACATAAGTAATAAGGGCAGCTTGTTATCTAACTTTTTTTTTTTTGCTGTATCTATGGTAACACACACACACAAACACACATACGTATCCACAAGCTGGAGCTCACTTGAAAGCAGTTCCTGTGATTTTGACCCTAAATACTCCCCACAATGTTGGGAGCCTATCATTGCATAGAATTTATTTTTGCAGCTTGTGATTTTGCAGTAAACTCAAAAGGCAATCTATTGCTACAGCCTTAACTAGTATAACTGAATCTGGTGATGATGGATTCTGTGTTATCTGAAGATGAATACTTCAACTGATGTAAATTGATCTTCCTAGGCTTTTTTTTTTTTTTTTTTTTTTTCCTCATATGGAAATGCTTCAGTGCTTTTCTTTTCTTCTTGATTTTCAGGCTGCTTCATACACATGGCATATTTTTTATGTTCTTTCAATATATATTGCCTCTCACATAACACTGAAAGTGAGCAACTTCACAGGTAATCTGTGGTCTTTGAAATTTTTTTCTTTTGTCCATTCACCACAAAGGACAACACAAGCATAAGGGATATTTTATTTTGTGAATAAATAAATAAATAAATAAATAAATTATGCCTACTCAAGAATTTTCTTCTCAAATTACAGAGTTAAAATTAGTAGTATATACATTTTTTTTTTTTTTTCTAAAACAAAATAATCTTAGATAAAGTACCATCTCAGATAAAGTAGCTTTCTTAATAACTTTGACCTCTAATGATCTGGTAAAGTGATGTGCCACCTTCAAACATACTGTTCTCATAAAGAATTACTATGAATTATTAAGAGTTCAGGCTTTGGAATATGTATTGGGTTTACATCGCAAAGTTTTAGTAGCAGGAAGCTACAGAGGTGGCCTCTTTGAGAAGAATCCAGAAGCTGCCCCTTGTTAGATAAGGGCCAGTTTCAGACAGCTCCAAAGGGACATGCCACTGGCCAGAGACAAACCAATAAGCAATGTTTGTGCCTCTGTGAGAACAGAACTAAGAAAGGGAAAAAAAAAAACAAAAAAACAAAAAAAAAAAAACAAAAAAAACACACCTACAAAACCAACCAACCAACCAACAAACAAACAAAAACAACCAGAAACCAAAACAACAACAACCAACCAAACAAAAACATCAGCTGGGAGACTTAGGAGTGAGAACCAGCCCTGCAGACACCAAAGTCAGTGCAGAAGAAGGGCAGGAGGTACGCCAGGCACGCCGCAAAAGTTCCCCTGTGGCCTGTGGAGAGTTCCCTAGTGGAGTAGGCTGTCCCCCTGCAGCCCATGGGTCCCAGATGGAGCAGATCTCCGTGCTGCAGCCCGTGGAGGAGCCCCTGGTGGAGCAGGTGGATGTGGCCCGGAGGAGGCTGTGGCCCATGGAAAGCCCCACAGGAGCAGGCCACGGGACGGAGCTGCAGCTTGTGGAGAGGAACCCACACAGGAGCAGGGAGTATGGGGGGAGCTGCCACCTGTGGGGCACCCGTGCTGTAGCAGTTTGCTCCTGACAGGTGGACCCTGTGTTACGGAGCCATGTTGGAGCAGTTCTTGAAGAGCTGCTGCCTGTGGGAAGACCCTGCAGGACCAGTTCCGGAAGGATGGCGTCCCGTGAGAGGATCTCTAGTATGAAGTAGGGGCAGAGAGTGACCGTAAAGGAGCAGCAGAGACAAAGCATTAGGGACTGACCACAGTCCCCATTCCTCTGGTCCCCTGCGCCTCTTGGGGAAGGAGGTAGAAGGGGGTGGATGGGGAGGAGGAGGTGGTTTTAGCTTGCTTTCGGTTTCTCACTTCTCTAGCTTGTTAGTAATATGTAATAAATTTCTCTGATCTCCCTACTCTGAGTCTGTTTTGCCCGCCATGATAATTCTTGAGTGATCTGCCTGTCTTTACCTCAACCCTTGAGCCCTTTCTGTCATATTTTCTCCCCCTTTCCCTTTGAGGAAAAGCAGTTGTGGTGGATTTTGTCTGCTCAGTTGAGCAAAACCACCAGAGAAGATCAGTATGAAACTGATCATAACTCTTCATTTTGTGTTATTTTTGCCCATAATTTGATTTTCTGTTCAATAATTTGTCCATTAAACACTGGAAAAAATCATTGTTCTCATATGTTCATTTTTTCAGGAACTCTTCAAATTCAGAATTTAATTCACTTTAAAAAAAAAAAAAAAAAAAGAAAGAAAGAAAGAAAAAGAAAAAGAAAGTCTCAGATGAAGAAGTGCGTTACTCGCGTTACCCCTCCCAGCCTTAGTAAATAACTTTGATTGGCTTGTCTGGGGAAGAGTCAGTAGTAAGGTCACAATCTAAGCTGTCCATTTCCATACAGTACTTCTGCTATGCAGAAGTTTTATGAACAATGGAAGACATTGTGGTCATTCAGAGAAACACACAACAGTTCACCTAAGCTCTGTCAGTGAGAAACCCCAGTTTTTTAAAAAAGTCTGGGGTTAAATATGAGATGTGGTAAAGTATATGGAACTGAAGTTAGAGCTGTGTTATCAGGATGAAATCAAGACTTATCCTGTAGTTACAGATGTGGTGCACTGGAGTATCAAGATGATGGCTGTGTGTGCATATAGTGCTCTCAATTACCAGTTTACTGATGGTCCAGCTCTTACCTCTCTAACCTTTGCAACAAAGCATTTGACTTTGCTTGGCAAGAGATGCAAGAATAACAGGAAGGGATTCTATAGGTGCATTGGCCAGAAAAGAAAGGCCGAGGAGATTGTGCCCTCTCTGACAGATGAGAAAGGTGAACAACTGACATGGAGAAGGCTAAGGTACTCAGCAACTTCTTTGCTTCAGTCTTCACTGCCAGTCAGGCTTACCATGTCTCTTGTTTCCCTGAACATATAGGTGAGGGTTGGGGGAGCAAAGTCCCTCACACTGTAAGCAAAGAGCAGGTTCAAGACCACCTGATGAAACTAAAAAAGTACAAGTCTATGGGTCCTGATGACATCCATCCCAGGGTCCTGAGGGAACTGGATAATGGAGTTGACTAGACAGATTCAAAAATCCTGGCAGTCAGGTGAGGTCCTTGGTGACTGGAAAAAAAGAAACTATCACTCTAATTTTTTAAAAAAGGGTAGAAAGGAAGACCCATGGAACTACAGACCAGTGATACATGTCAGATTTTCCTGGAAGCAATGTCAAGGCACATGCAAGACAAAGAGTTTATCTGAGACAGCCAATAGGGCTTCACCAAGGGTGAATCACAGAATCATCTAGATTGGAAGAGACCTCGAAGATCACCCAGTCCAACCTCTGACCTAACACTAACAAGTCCTCCACTAAACCATATCCCTAAGCTCTACATCTAAATGTTTTTTAAAGACCTCCAGGGATAGTGACTCAACCACTTCCCTGGGCAGCCTACTCCAATGCCTAACAACCCTTTCAGTTATGAAGTTCTTCCTAATATCCAGCCTAAACCTCCCCTGGTGCAACTTTAGCCCATTCCCCCTCGTCCTGTCACCAGGCATGTGGGAGAATAGACCAACCCCCACCTTGCTACAGCCTCCTTTAAGGTACCTGTGTAGTGCAATAAGGTCTCCCCTGAACCTTCTCTTTTCCAGGCTGAACAAGCCCAGATTCCTCAGCCACTCCTCATAAGATTTGTTCTCCAGACCCTTCACCAGCTTCGTAGCCCTTCTCTGGACTTGCTCAAGCACCTCCATGTCCTTCCTGTAGTGAGGGGCCCAAAACTGAACACAGTATTCGAGGTGCGGCCTCACCAGAGCCGAGTACAGGGGGACAATCACTTCCCTAGCCCTGCTGGCCACACTGTTTCTTACGCAAGCCAGGATGCTGTTGGCCTTCTTGGCCACCTGAGCACACTCCTGGCTCACATTCAGCCGACTATCAACCAATACTCCCAGGTCCTTTTCTGCCAGGCAGCTTCCCAACCATTCATCTCCCATCCTGTAGCTCTGCTTCGGGTTGTTGTGCCCCAGGTGCAGGACCCAGCACTTGGCCTTGTTGAACTTCATACAGTGGGCCTCAGCCCATTGGTGCAGCCTATCCAAATCCTCCTGCAGAGCCTTCCTACCTTCGAGCAGATCAACACTCACACCTAACTTGGTGTCGTCTGCAAACTTACTGAGGGTACACTCGATCCCCTCATCCCGATCATCGATAAAGACATTAAAGAGAATTGGCCCTAGTACTGAGCCCTGGGGGACTCCACTAGTGACTGGCCTCCAACTGGATTTAACTCCATTCACCATGACTCTTTGGGCCCCGCTACTCAGCCAGTTTCTAACCCAATGAAGCATACGCCAGTCCAAGCCATGAGCAGCCATTTTTTTTTGAGGAGAATGCTGTGGGTAACGGTGTCAAAAGCCTTACTGAAGTCAAGGTAGACCACATCCACAGCCTTTCCCTCATCCACTCAGCATGCCACTTTGTCACAGAAGGAGATCAGGTTAGTCAAGCAGGACTTGCCTTTCATAAACCCATGCTGACTGGGCCTGATTGCCTGGTTGCCTGACCAATTTGGTGGCTTTATATGATGGAGTGACTGCATCAGCTGACAAGAGAAAACAGACCGATGTCATCTACCTGGACTTCTGCAAGGCCTTTGACATGGTCCCACATGACATTCTGATCTCCAGGTTGGAGAGATATGGACTTGATGGGTGGATCATTCAGTGGATAAGGAATTGTCTTCAATGTCGCACCCAGAGAGTAGTAGTCAATGGAATGGCTCAATCTCCAGGTGGAGGCTGGTGATGAGCGGTGTCCCTCGGTGGTCTGTCTTGGGACCAGTGCTTCTAAATATATTAATCAGTTATATAGATAGTAAGATTGAGTGCACCCTCAGCAAGTTTGCAGATGACACCAAGCTGAGTGGTGAAGTTGATACCAAAGAAGGAAGACATGCCATTCAAAGGGACCTGGACATGCTGGAGAACTGAATACTGGAGAATGCAGCAGACATTCTCATTACTATCCAGAGAGCAGCTGACTACCCTGCTTGAAAGTATAATTTCCCAATATAAGCATTACTCTATGAAAAAATAAATAAATAACAAACCACTTGAAAGTTACAGTGCAATGAGAATAATAGATGATAAAACTGTATTGTTACAGTTCCATAATCAGAAGAGAATGATTATCCTCTATCCCTTTTATAATTTTTGATGAAGCAGAAATAGATAGGGAAGATGATGATGAACAATTTTAAGAGAAAGAGTACATACATGTTTGCTATGTTTGGCTTCTGCTTACTGAGTTGCCAACAAATATATGTTTTTCATTTGGACCATTAAGTGTCATTTACATGAATATGTAACACACAAATTCAAAGTCTAAAATTGTATTTGTTAAAAAGTTTCTGTGAAAGCTTTATGAATATTTGTTGTTTTTCAAGATAACTGATATTCTGTTGTGTTAGATTACTTGTGTCAAATGTTACCGTCCAGGTGACATTGCTACTATTCATATATTTCAAAACAAAATCCTCTCTGCTGCTTCCAAGAAAATGGTGTCTTTAACCTTTGTACATGGAAAACTTTGAATTTTTAAAGAATCTAATATTTGTCTCTTTTTTGTGTGTACTAAAACTCATTTATGAAATCTAAAGATACAGGTTATGTATCTATCTCTATCTTTTTCTATAGAACAATTTGTCACCTTTCTCCTTTGCAAAGTCTACAATAAATGAATTATTAGAACAAAGCTGGTGATGTAATTTTCACTAGGATTTTAGGTTAATTCATTATATATCTGTTTTATGGAGTTGGTGGCTTTTCTTCTACCTTTGTCTTTTTAGGTAACATAGAGTTTACATTTTTCTGTCTAAAAATTACATAATGAAGGTCTATGTTTTTGAAGCACAAAAACAAAACAAAACAAAACAAAAAACAACACAAAACAAAACATGGAAACACGTAATTGTCAGAAGACAAGGAAATAGTTAAATAAATATGATGACACCCCCCCCCAAAAAAAAAAGAAAATAAAAATATTTTGTTTGAAACGAAATTTCCTTTTCTATAGATCCTCCTGGAAAGATATAACAATAGCAACAATAGCAAGTCTTTTTACTTTTTTTTTTTTTTTTTAATTTATTTCAAGACAAGTTGAATTGCACTATCATCTCAGAATTCATTTTCAAATTTAATTTATTGTCAAAATATTTATTCCATATTTAAGGTACTTAGGCCGCTAAATTCCCTCATTATGCACAGTATAATGTGTTATACACAATGAAATATTCTTATTCCTAAAATAGACATTTTTCTTCAAAGGAAAATAGTGAAGCCATGTTCAGGGTGTCCTAAATATGACTAAATAAATATCATGAATTTTGAATTATGAATCCATATATTATCTGAGGGATCTGACTCATAATAGAGTCCAGCAGTTAAAAAATAAGAAATTATTATAAATACTTATTTTGACAACAATATTCGCCACATAAATGTGACAACACGTATCTCAATGTTTTCTAAAACCCTTTTTACGTAACTATGAAAGGAGCTAAAGTATGAAATTAATTTGTATTGCCAACAAATCAAATTTAATTTGCTCTAGCTTTTAGGTTTTCTTTGCTTTTATATGTTTATATTTTTTAAATAAAATTATTATAGATGAAAAATCAAATTCTGTTATTGTGAATATTGCCTAATAAAGGTACTGCATTTTTAAGAAGGCTTCAGGGTAAATACAAAATCTCTAATCTCACATTGTAAGAAACTTGCTTTATTTTATCAGGTCTTTTTCTTGTTATGGAAATTATTAAAATTGAAGGTTCAACTTAATTTACACAGCAAATTAAATTCCAGAATTTTGTATGAATTGACATACCTCTAAGCTAAGAGATGAAAGTTGTACATTTAGAAAGAATACTAGCTCCCTACAATACAGACAATTGTGTTCAAATAACTAAATGTTCAAATAGTTCAAATAACTAATAGTAAAATTTAATTTATCTTCTTAAAGTTGGTATCTGTCCGTGTTAAGTCTGTAGCATCAGGGGTACTACAGTACTTCATTATATTTATTATAATACTGATTAAATTCCTAATTTTGCTTAATTCTTTCAGTGCATGACTTCTGGGGCTCTATGGACTTCCATCACTCATAGTGTGGAAAAGAAAGGACCAGTATCAATTTTTATAAAATTGCCACCTGAATGTTTTATGCAAGCAAATATGATGAAATTTCTATGTATGACTTCAATATAAAATTATTGTTGGATTCTAGGGCTGTGTATTTACATGTGGAGGTTGGCACACATAGTCATGACTTAGAAACTGCTTGGGTACCAGTGGGCACACATCAGACTTCCATTAGCTGAATAGCTGAAATATTTAAGGAAGCATGTTATAAAGCCTGACAAGGAAAAGAATGTTCATGTTTGGGGCAGTGTGAGATCTCAAATTGTGAGGAAGAGCTCCTTGTTTCTTTACCTGTTTAGGTCATTTGCCTGCTGTGTGACCCTAAGCAACTCCATTTTCCTTACTGTGTTTCAGTGCATTTATTTTGTCAAATCATTATGGCAGAGGTTGTTTCTCAAAGGAAGTCACAGTCTCTTGCTATGTTAATAGTAGTCTGGCAGTCCGAAGTCTCAAATATATATATTATTATTATATTTATTGTTATTATTTTTATTGTTTTTATTAATATTTTTACTTTTGGAGGTTACTATAACATAGTAATCTACATTGAACACTTTATTTACAATGTAGAGTTATTATCATAGAATTACCTACACCTAGCACTATACTCATCTGATAATAAAAAGTGGTTGAGTATGGGGGAGTCATTCTGCAGCTTCCATAGCTGATTAAAACTCAACATCTACCTACCATCATCTAGCTTTCATTCCATGGTAAATACTTTAAAATAATGATTTCTGCAGTATGTCTGGATACACCTAAAAACTCCAATCCAGAAAAGTATTTAAACTCATGAATTTGGGTCACTTTGGGTCACTTTGACAAGTTTTAAATGGTCAGAGATAAATGTATAATTCAGTGTTCAACTGAATTAGTGTCTGATGAGTACAGAAAAATGATCTGTAGGTAAAAAGATGTGAATATGGTAGGAAATCTCCAGAATCTATTTCCCTTTAAGTAAATATATCACTTGTTAAATAATAGTTCTTGTTTTTCGAAGAACTATTTCATTAAAATCAGTTAGGTAGAAGACCTAATTTACGCAAAAAGCAAAGCAAACAAAAAAGTTTTCACTTGCATTTCTTTGTTATGTTTTCAGAAAGAGAAAATTAGTATTATGTATGAGTAAGAACTAATTAAATTAAGTAAGCATGACATTTGTGCTAATGATACCAATTAACAAACAGTGAAAGAACATGTTAAGTGAAGTACAGAGCTAATGTCTAAAATATCATTAATATGAGACTTCACACTGATGTGTCTTATTTAGAACTCTGGTGTTTATGCCAAGGTGAGTGTTTCAAGGGTGAAATTCAGCACAGAACAGGAGGAGGATTCAAGAGAGCTGTTCCTGTTTACAGGAGGACTCTGGTCTGAGTATTCCTGACTATTTCAATTGGTGTTACTTTTTGGTTCTGCTTTCAAATAACTTCTTCATCTACTCTTTCAACAGTAGGGAGTTCTGGCTGAGAATAGGTTTGTACACAAAGACACACACACGCAGGCACACACAGTAGAATCTTAGACATGGGTTATTGCAAAGCAAACAACAGACCTCTATAAACAATTATAGTAATTTACCTTCAAATCACACATTCCCATCATCGAACATTTAATAGGAATCTGTACTGAATTCACAGTGTACTGTAGATTATGATTTAACTGCAAGCCACTGCCCATAGCACTGTGCACCATCAGTAATTTGTAGAACAATTAGACTATAATAGCCCACATAGAAACTTTGTTTTGTGTTATATGAAAGCAAAATGAAAGCAAACTCTGTAGAAATATTTTCTCAAATGGCAAAGGGGAAAAATCTAGAGCCATAATGAGTTTGCAAATAATGCAGCAACAGAAAATATTTTTAAGTGTTTCGGTTACTCTAATGTAAACTTTTTGATGATGTAGGTTTCAAGCCATCTTAGAAATTCAAGAATATGGACATCTATTGAAAGATTCAGACCTAAATATGTAGATAGACCTCTCAGTACATAGGTGCATGAATGATGTAACAAGTTTAAAACATTAATCTTGCCATAGAGTACCTTAAAATTGCATGTATTTACTGTGATAAAAATAAATAAATAAATAAATAAATAAATAGTTCATTGGAAGTGTTTGATGTGTGAGAGAAAACTACATTTTTTTTGTTGTTGTTGTTAAATTTCATTATTTAACTGGCATTCTTTCTATTTCTAATATCAGAAGATATATATATACTATAGTTTGTTTAGACCATTAAAGTCTATTACCAAAAATAGAAAATTAATTTTGCTTTTTTTTGTTTTTACATAAATTTTATCTAACAGATCATGACATATTCAGATCCATATTAATATATTACACATTACACATTAATATTACACAAACAATAAGTATACCAAAAATATACATGCAGAAATAGTTGATTAAATGCTTTTTAAAGAAACATCTGAAGACTAGTGTAAATAAAATGTGAATATTTACACAAATGTGAACATAAAAGATGAATATGCAAAATGTGAATATAAAATATAAATTTAAAATGTAAATATACTTTTTTTTCAGAAAAAAATAATGTGGGGAGGTTGTACATACATATTTGTTAAAGTGAAATATATTAGTAATATTACGATTTTTATTTTTTAAAGGTACTAAAAAGTGACATCCTACAGAATAAAAGGTGATCATAAATACTATTGGTAAAAATCAAACCAATATAATATTACAAAGCAACTGTTACAAAGTTGCTATCATTCTTTTGAGTGGGGTTCAGATTGTTTTGTCGTTGATCTTGCAAGTAAAACTAACATTAATTATGTCCATTTGTTTTTTTTAATATTGTATTTCTTCTAGCTGTAAATACTGGCTGTTCTGTTTGAAAGCTGTAGACAGATTGTTTTCAGATGGCTATCCTAAATTATGTTTAACGAGATAATAAAAGTGGCCTCTTTTCCTACTCCTTCAGGAGAGACAGACAGACAGAGAGAATTCACCATAATCAAGATAAAGATGAGAACAGTAGGACTTATAATCAAATCACCTAGTATAGATATAACTTTTAGCACTATCTAGTAAGGATTAGGAAATTGAATTATTTAAGATTGTGTAAATTGTGGTCATATCAATGAAGATGATTAAGATTTCTCTACACCATAACCAAGGCTGCAATTAGAACCCAACAGAGACTTCACACTTAAAAAAATAGTAATATAGCAAAACATCAAGAACAACTCCTTGTGGTGTTAGCTAAGGTTAACACAGTTAGTTGCTGCAATTCTTGAATTGTTGCACCTTGAATTGTAGCAATCTGATCATGTTGCTGAGACTGAATTTACTTTTGGCAATGTTGTTCAGAACATTTTTTTTTATTAAAACATTGTTTCTGGTTTTGTTGTTGCTGTTGTTGTGTCTTGTTTTGTTTTCTTCATAAAGAAGAGGTGGATATCTAGTATATTAGATTTACTCATACACTAGCCAAATGAAACGTATCAAATTTTCATATAACAATACTACGTCTCTTATATATATGTATATACATTTCCAGTTTTTATATGTAAATCTGGCACAGCTTTACAATTGTTCTCAACTTGGAGATATACTTTTCTTATTCTATTTTTCATTATCATATTACTTCAATTACAGCAAAAGTTGATAATAAAATTTGTGGTTTTAGTTACAAAATGATCCCCTCAATGAAAAAAGAATTCATATAGTGAAATATGAAAAAAAAAAAAAAAAAAAAAAGAGTAATAGCTGTTATTTCAAAATGGATGCTAACAAACAACTCATCAATAGTCTTACCTACAAAGGAATATTTATATTTGAAATCATCATGACCATATGCATAAGTAATAATTGATGAAAGTATATTAACTTTAAATGATAAAGAAGGTGCTCTCTCTTTTCTGGCAGCACCACAAATCCCCTTTCTAGTGAGGCAAAAATGTTGTCTACCCACCACACCTGCCAGCATAGGTTTCAAAATGATGCAAATGAGACTGAAACAGAGACAGAGGGGCCATGAACCCCCATGGCAGACTCCTCTACCCAGACAGAACTCCCAAGGACTGAAAGAGCTGCCCAGACCATCCATTGCTGCGAACTCCAATATCTAGAGGTCCCCCTAGGGCCTTCAAGGCAGAGTTGGGTATCATGGTTGCAAGAGTAACCAGATGGATGAACTCTCTGAACAAGTTGCCAGGTTGTGTGAGGAGCAAAGCAGGCTGTGATGCATCCAGGAATCCAAGCTAGAGATCAATGCATGGCATCATGCACTGGCACGGGCTGAGCAACAGACTTGCAAGGGGGTGGTAAAGTGGCTTCCAACCTGAAACCAGCAGAATTGACAGAGTTGCAATACAAGGAAGGCTAGACCCTCATCTCTGCTCAGAGCAGAGTGAGGAATCTCCCTCTTGCCCCTGAATTTCTCCAACACAACAGTTCTGATGGTCTGGGGCTCAAAAAAGGAGAGGGTGTCAACAGCAATGGTAAAGATCAAGATCCACAAAAGGGAAATTGCAAAAAGGTGGACCAGCAAACCACTTATATAAGAACCAGTGGAAAAAGAAAAGAAAAGAAAAGAAAAGAAAAGAAAAGAAAAGAAAAGAAAAGAAAAGAAAAGAAAAGAAAAGAAAAGAAAAGAAAA
>CM021731.1:173194199-173214047 GCA_011075105.1 Heteronetta atricapilla
GACCTGAGTCTCTATATCATTTTTTCATCTTATCTACAGGGGCAACTTGTACTGCTATAGGTCGTTTCTCTGACTCAGCCACAGAGTCTGCCACAGAGGTTGGAATACTCTCTGCAGGGCCAACTTGCACTGCTAGAGTTCGTTTCTTTGGCCCAGCCACAGGGTCTGCCACAGGGGTTGGAATACACTCTGCAGGGCCAACTTGCACTGCTACAGATCGTTTCTCTGGCCCAGCCACAGGAGCTGGAGTGGCTGCAGGGGCAGGAGCTGGGGTGGCTGCAGGGGCTGGAGCACCTGCAGGAGCAGGAGCATGAGTGGCTGCAGGAGCAGGAGCTGGAGTGGCTGCAGGGGCTGGAGCAGCTGCAGGAGCAGGAGCTGGAGTGGCTGCAGGGGCTGGAGCTCCTGCAGGAGCAGGAGTGGCTGAAGGGCTGGAGCAGGAGCAGCTGAAGGATCTGGAGCAGCTGCAGGAGCTGGAGCAGCTGCAGGGGCTGGAGCTGGAGCGGCTGCAGGGGCTGGAGCACGAGCGGCTGCAGGAGCTCTAGCAGAGATCTGCCCTGAGGCATATCTCTGGATGAGATTCCTAAGTAGTTGTTTAACCTTAAACAAGACCTGAAGCGCATGCAAGAGACATAACAACAACAACATGCTGGTCTGCGTATCCCAAGGATATTCAACATATTGGAGAGTTATCGTAACTAGCTTGGAGGATAAGGGGGTGCTGAAGGAGTGAGGGAGAGTGAACAAGTACAGAAAAATATATTCCACTGTCCCCTCCACAGGCTGGCTCCCTGATGAAAAAAGGCAGTAGGTGTAATTGTTAATGGTTCCCGAGATATAGTTTCCAAAGTACAGAGTCGACGACAGTGTTGAGTACAAATACCAAGTTAAAGTCATGGCCAGATATTTCATCATGTTGTAAGCTATTGTTACACCGCACAGTACCATAATGATCTTAAACCAAGGCCCAGAAAGGATAAACAGAACAATGGGGATCACATAAAGGAAGTAACTTGCTATAAAACTCAGTTTGGAATACAGCCACAGCAGACCTGAGATTAAAGCAATCAACATTCTGATTAGCAATGATTAAGCAGCTCTAATACTTATACCAATTTTAGTTTAACATACTCTGGTCAGATCTGTTGTTATCTCTACCCTTCGAGCCCCACGTTGGGCGCCAAAAAGACTGTTGTGGTTTAACCCGGCCGGCAGCTAAACACCACACAGCCGTTCGCTCACCCTCCCCGCTCCCTCTCTGGGAGGGGGGAGAGAAACGGGAAAGTGAAGCCTGTGAGTTGAGATAAAGACAGTTTATTAAGATAGAAAATAATAATAACAATAATAATAATAATATATACAAACAAGTGATGCACAATGCAATTGCTCACCACCCGCTGACCGATGCCCAGTCCATCCCAGAGCAGCCGGCCCCCCACCCTGGCTAGCCACCCCTATATATTGTTCAGCATGATGTCAGATGGTATGGAATACCCCTTTGGCCAGTTTGGGTCAGCTGTCCTGGGGCTGTCCCCTCCCAGCTCTTGCTGCCCCCCAGCCTGCCCACTGGCAAGACAGAGTGAGGAGCTGAAAAGTCCTTGGCTTAGTGTAAGCATTGCTCTGCAGCAATTAAAATATCAGCATGTTATCAACATTCTTTTCATCCTAATCCAAAACATAGCACCCTACTAGCTAGTAGGAGGAAAAATATCTCTGTCATAACTGAAACCAGGACAGCAGTAAGATCTAGCATAACAAAAAAAAAAAAAATAAAATAAAAAAATAAAAAAAAATCATTCTTCACTGAGACATCTAATTTTTGAATCAATACTATCTTCAGCATGCCACTACTTATTACATATGTCATACAATAGCTAGCGAGTAAATCAAAGCTTATAGAAGATATACTTTTAACATTTTGTACACAGAAAACACCATGGAGACATTATGGAGTAGAGTAGGGTGGAATTTTTTCTTCATGATTCAATGAAGCCTTCACAAAATAGCACTTTAATATTCTGTACAAGTATAATATTTTATTCAGTTGTGAACCTTTTCCCCATTTCATCCTGGAACACACACACACATACCAAAACTATATTTAATTATATACATATATATACACATACGTATGTATGCATATATGTGTATATATACATATATAAAGAACTTGGGTTTCTGCCTCCCATCCCAAATATAAACAAAACTGTACACAAAATTAAAGAAATAAAATTAATGGTTTTTAAGGACACTTTTAAGAATTTATTGTGGTGTTTCTTGGACTCCTGCACAGTTTATCTGATTGTAATCTACTAATAAATCACATATATAAAAAAAGGACAATTTTGTAAATGCATGTAATCTTCAACATAATAAATGCACAGTAATGGCATAGGTAGTAGGATTTCAACATCTGACTCACTGCTATTGTACAATAGCTGTATGTACACAAGTTAATTTAGTATGGGTGTTTCTGAGTTTTATACATAATGACTACTTCACTTTTCCTTTGAAAATACTACCTCCTATTAATATTTTATTTAGTAATGATTCACTGGAAGCTGGCAGCTACTTTGGAAAAGCTGAGATATAAAGATGACTTCTGTAACTGCCTAGAGTTTTGACTGTTTTTATGATATACTTGAAATTATGACCATTGGATCAAACACAGAAACAACATTACAAAGTAGACATTCCTCTTGCACACATTTTATAAACAAAACTCTATACCTGCCTGCCACATTCTACTCTTTTCTTGCTCTTCACTGATATTATTCAGAGACTATTGTTGTACAACAGGAAGTAAATGAATGTTTTATTTTGATCTCTAGTTGCCTGGAGACAAGATCCCAGAAGTATAAGATGTCTCTCCTGTTCAAATTGAAACACGAGATGCTCTGCTCATCTGTCATTTCCAGTTCATGCATTTGTTGTCTAAATATGATTTCTCTTGTACACCTACTCTTCTTAAACTAGTAACCTGTACATGTTATGTTCATTTGAGGCACTGAAGAATTATTATTAAAGAAGCTCGATTTATCATAGAGGAGTCAAAATATTGTCTATAAATTGTAGATTCAGAGTTTTATTCCAAACTCAGTAGGAGTGTAAACGTCACACAAATGGTTATTCAAATAAAATCAATACACAAACACAGCAGAGCTACAAAAATCAAAAATAGTACATGAGATGAAATGCTTGCAGACTTTCTATTTTAAAATATATGCTAACACATATTTTCTGGTATTCTGAAAGAGAAACTGAGGTCAGCTGTTACATTTTACTGCATTGTTAAACAGCAACCATTTGCCACACATCAGTTACACTGATTTTATCAGAGGAGACTCTTTCATTTTAGTCTTGCTGTTCCAGCTTTTTTTTTGGTTCCCTATGTGACCTAAGAAACTATCCAGAAAGGTAAGATGTTTAACTCAGATGACTACAAGCACTAATTAGACCATTTATCTTCCAATAGTCTAGATGAAACACAGTTAAATGTAGTTGTGATAAATGCTTGAGTCCCAAATAGGATTAAAATTAAAGTTTGTGATTTATTAAGCGAATAGAGGCAAGCAAACAGCGCTGGGTGCACTGGGAGTCTCTGCTCCACCAAGATGCACACCTGTTACATCAGGAGGCTGATTTTTATGCTCCTAGACTAATACATATTCATCACTATTCCTAGAAAAGGCAGGGTTATTATAATTAGTTCCCAGAATCCAAACCCTCTCCGGACACATGCATATCAGTCTCTGGTGGTCTTTCTGGGGGTCTCTTGTGCTGAAGGCTCGTAGTCTTCCTCCCAGGCTTTGTCCTTCGGTCGTCCTTCAACTCCCCCTTTCTCCTTATTTGGTGGATCCTTTTGCCAAACATCAGAAGCTTGGGCAGCATCTCATGCAGAAGTCAGTAGTTTCCAAAAAAAAAAAAAACTCCTTGGTCCTCTTATCTCCCAGACTCGAGTCTCAGTGTTCGTCCTTCAAGCCCTCTATTTACACGAATTGCTAGACTCTTATTTTGTACAGTACAAGAACTATGTACACTAATCACTCTGTTTTTCTTAGATAGAAAGTTACATTTCATCATGCTCCCCTAGCATTGTTTCATACACGACATGATATTAACACTTTTCACATAGTGCTACCTGAATAATGCAGAAATGAATTCATATCATGTACTCAGTAAACAATGAACTGCCAGGTTTTGGATAAGGAATGGCAAATTAAAAACAATAAATAAATAAATAAAAAACAGAACAAAGATTATCACTTGTGATTATACTAAGGGGAAGATCAGAACTATTCAACTGTATTCCCTTTGAATACTTCTGTACTTGCAAGCAGAACAGCATCACACCATGACTGGTGATTTCATTCAAGGAAGGTCTCAAGGAGCTGATGTAGACACCAAAATACAGATGACTAACACTTATCTTGGTGAATCTCATCCACTGAAATGCTGAATCTGTACAGTAGTCTGCCTTGAAGAGAGAAGTCAAAGGGGATCTTTACTGTTAGTTTTTCTATTGGATTTTTTGCCTTTTTTTTTTTTTTTGCCCCCTTCCTTTCTTTTTTTCTCAATGACATGCAGAATCACTATATTTTCATTTTTTTCCTTCTTTTTAATACGTTCCTATTGTTTTTTCTTGGATAACTTTTTTCATAGCAGTGCCACATGTAAAAAAAAAAAAAAGAAAAAAAAAAAAGAAAAAAGGCCTTTGTACAAAATCCACCCAAAAAAAAATATTTGTTTTTGCTCTAGCAGTCTTTAGAATTTTTCATAGAAAAAACCTTCTAGACTTTTTCATAGAATCATAGCACAGATTTTTCTAGCAGAGATAATAAAATAAAGTTGAAAACATGCTTTAACAGACATAAGAAGAATTTAATTCACAGCAAATAATAAAAGCAGTAGACAGTCACCTTAAAATTCATAAGGATTCATCTATTTGCATGTCTGCAGAAAATGAGGGAAAATTGAGACCTGCCAAGATTTTAATCTGTTGAAGTTCAGTTTTATGTTAAAGGTAAATATCAGATTTAAAAGAAAGTAAGCATAAAGGTTCCCAATGTTAAGAAAAAAAAAAAAAAAAGGAAAATGAAAGCTATATTTCTGCTGATCTTCTTTGCTTGTATGTATTAGTCTAGCTTTGACCTAACAAGGATATACATCCTAAGTGTAACACCACTGCTTAAAAATGCTGATGGATAGTCTTAATGGAAAGATTAGAAATATAAATTAGATTAGAAATATAGATATGAAGATTAGAAATATAAATATAAAAGATTATAAATATAAATCTCACTTTATTATTTTTTTTTTTTTTTGAGATTAATAATGTCAGTGTCCATCAGCACAGATTGGGCAAAGGTATCCAACTGAATGTCAGCATACATTCAAAATACAAAATTAAAAAAAAATATATGAAAAAATAAATTAAGCAATTTAGTGAAACAATGGAAAAAAATGGAAAATAAACATAGAAATGACAGACAAGCTAGTAAAGGAAAGATGAAACAAAAAAGAGGTGAGAAAAGCCTAGAATTTAGGAAAATAAAACATATGTAGAATAAAGAAGTCATAGTACCCAAGAAAAAGAAAGAAGGCACATATATATACATAAGGTAATTAGGTGAAAAGTCCTGTTCATGGATATTTTCTGCTCTGTTCATTGCTGATTTTAGTTGGCTTCCTTTTGAAATGTTATGTTTCACAAGTTTGACAGGATCCTCACTTAGTAATCATGTAATTTAGAAGATATTCAGAGGCACCATGACTTTTGCCTTGCCTGTGACTGATATCTTTTCTTTCAGTAACACAGAAATATGATGGAAGACACATTATACCTCAGACACACCTTAGTAAGTAGTTGGGATGTAGCTGGGCATATACCTGAACCAATAATGCACAAACACTTCCATATACTTTCTGTCGCCTTCAGGCCACCTCTTAACAAATTTTCAACATGCCTAAAGGTGATTTTAAAGGTCTGTCTTTTATGCTACACTAACTGACTCTTTAGCAGGTTTGGACAGATCTTTCCATCCTTTAAAAATGAAATTTATATGAACTGTGACCAAATAAAGTCATCAAGCCACCAGTCACACTCTTATTTGTCTTACTAAACTTTATTTTTAATATGTGTATTTTGTAGTGGTCTTACCCAGCTGTGAAGCTGAGCTCCAACACAACTGTTCTCTCACTCCCCCTCCTCAAATGGAAAGGGGGAGAAAATATGATGGAAAGGGCTCAAGGGTTGAGATAAGGACAGGGATATCATTGAGCAAGCATCGTGGTGGGCAAAACAGACTCAGAGTATGGAGATTAGAGAAATTTATTATCTATATATTACCTATACCTTTTACCTATATAGAGAAGTGAGAAACTGAAAGCAAACTAAAACTACCTTTCCCCTCCCCCCACGCCCCCCCATCCACCTTCTTCCACCTCCTCCCCCCAAGCAGTGCAGGGGAACAGGGGAATGGCTGTCATCAGTCTATATAGCACTTTGTCTCTGCCACTCCTACACAGTCACTCTCTGCCCCTGCTCCACCTGGGGACCCTCCCACGGGATGCCATCCTTCCGGAACTGATCTGGTGTGGGCTTATTACACGCAGCAGCCCTTCAAAAACTGCTCCCACATGGGTCCGTACCATGGGGTCCATCCATCAGGAGCAAACTGCTCCAACACAGGTCCTCCTATGGGTGGCAGCTTCCCCCAGGCGCCTGCCCCTCTGTGGGCTCCTTTTCACGGGCTGCAGCTCTGGCCCGGGGCCTGCTCCTGCGGGGGCTCTCCATGGGCCACAGCCTTCTCCAGGCCACATCCACCTGCTCCACTGGGGGCTCCCCCACGGGCTGCAGCGTGGAGATCTGCTCCATGTGGAACCCATGGGCTGCAGGGGGACAGCCTGCTTCACCAGGGAGCTCTCCACAGGCTGTAGGGGAACTTCTGCTGCGTGCCTGGAGCACCTCCTGTCCTCCTGCACTGGCCTTTGGGCCTGCAGGGCTGTTTTCAGTCCTTGCTCTCCCAGCTGCTGTTGCTCAGCAGTTATTTATTTTATTTATTTTATTTTATTTTATTTTATTTTATTTTATTTTATTTTATTTTATTATTTTATTTTATTTTATTTTATTTTATTTCATTTTATTTTATTTTATTTTATTATTTTCCTTTCTTAAGTATATGGTCACAGAGGTGCAAACATTGCTTATTGGCTTGGCTCTGGCCAGTGGCATGTCCCTTTGGAGCTGTCTGAAACTGGCCCTTATCTAACAAGGGGCAGCTTCTGGATTCTTCTCACAGAGGCCACCTCTGCAGCTCTGATACCAAAAACTTGCCACATAAACTTAATACAATCTTACAGGGGTGTATTAAGGAACTACAGATATTCCATATTAACAGCATATTGCACCTGGGACTGCAACTAGTGTGGATTGGTTCAATTAAATCAGAAAAGGATACAATGCACAAACTAGCCTTCAAGCTGAAATAATGCAACACTTCATAAAACAAAACTTTGAAGGTCCTTGGTGTTTAGCTTGAGTAGCTGAGACCTGAAGTTTTTTTAAAAGCAGAATAGAGGTTGTGAAAATCTGTGTATTTATAGATGTAAGGATATATGGAAGGAAAGTATCTGTTCCTGCAGGAGTATCTGTTCAAGGACCTTGTTCAATGAACAAAAGGGACAGTAAGAAAGGGAGGAAGCCATAAACAAGAACAGACAGGAGCACAAATGTGACTGACAAATGACAAGGAAGGTTCTGATGGGAACCAAACCTAGGCAGTCACATTAATTGATAAGGGCATATGGGAGTATGAAAACAAATGAGGAGACAATGAAAACAAACTTCCAAGTCACATTAGTTGATGTGCTATCAAGGGACTAAGAGACTCCACTTCCAGGAAGATCAACTGGGACTTTGCAGCTAATAAGACTGTGAACCAGGGGGACCCAGACTGGGAGAGGTAGGAGAACCAGTAGAGTTTTGCAAACCCATGGTGGGATATGCAGGGAAAAAGGATCAGAAAGAAAAAAGGGAGGGAGAGCAGACAGAGGTGCAAAAGGTATCAATCATATAACAATGAGGATGGTCAGCATGCTTGTCTGGCTGAGGCCTGTGTCTGACAATTAACTGCCCAGTGCAGAAGATCGGATTCAAGACCAGCTAAGGAACCAAAAGCTTCACAAGTCCATGTGATCTGAAAAGATACATTTGTGCGTCCTGAGGGAACTGGTTGATGTAATTACTAAGCCACTGTCCATCATATTTGAGAAGGCAGGGAAGTCTGGT
Source organism: Heteronetta atricapilla (assembly GCA_011075105.1). Lineage (NCBI taxonomy): Eukaryota > Metazoa > Chordata > Aves > Anseriformes > Anatidae > Heteronetta > Heteronetta atricapilla. Next base: position 173,202,487 of record CM021731.1, read on the forward strand.
GAAGCTCCCACCGACGAGAAGAGGGGAAAAAATACACCCATTTTCAAAATTGGGGGAAAAAAGGAAGACCCATGGAACACTCATCAGTCTCATTGTTGTGCCTGGAAAGACCATGGAGCAGATACTCCTGGAAACTATGCTAAGGAACATGGAAGATATGAGGTGATTGGTGGCAGCAAACATGGCTTCACTACGGGCAGAATGTACCTGATGAATCTAGTGGCCTATGATGGTGTTACAGAATTGGTGTAGAGAGGAGGATATCATCTACATGGACTTGTGCAAAGTATTTGACACTGCCCTACATGCTATCCTTGTCTGTAAATTTGGGAGATATGGATTTGATGTTTGGACCACTCAGTGGGTAAGCAATTGGCTGGATGGTTGCTCTCAAAGAATTATGGTCAATGGTTTAATGTCAACGTGGAAATCAGTAACAATTTGTGTTCCTCAGGAGCCAGTACTGGGACCAGCACAGTTTAACATCTTTGTCATGTTTGCTGATGACTTGGACAGTGAGATTAAGTGCATCCTCAGCAAGTTTGGCAATGACACCAAGCTGTGTGGTGTGGTTGACACTCTGGAATGAAGGGATGCCTTCCAGATGGACCTGGGCAGGCTTGAGAAATGGGCCTGTGCAAACCTTATGATGTTCAACAATGCCAACTACAAGGTCCTGCATCTGGGCTGAGACAATCCCAAGCACAAATACAGGCTGGGCAGAAAATAAATTAAGAGCAGCCCTGAGGAGAAGGACCTGGAGGTGTTCCTTGATGAGAAGCTCTACATGAGCCAGCAATGTGCATTTGTAACCCAGAAAGCCAACTGTATCCTGGGCTGCATTAAAAGAAGAGTGACCAGCAGGCCAAGGGAGGTGATTCTTCCCCTCTCCTCTGCTCTCATAGGACCCCACCTGGAGCACTGCATTCACCTCTGGAGCCCTAGCACAACAAGGACACAGGAATATTAGAATGAGTCCAGAGGAGGGCCACAAAGATCATCAAGGGGCTGGAGCACGTCTCCTACAAAGAGGCTGTGAGTTGGAGTCTGGAGAAGAGAAGAGTCCAGGAAGACCTTATAACAGCCTTCCAATACCTAAAGAGGGCCTACAGGAAAGCTGGGGAGGGATGCTTTATGAGGAAGTGTAGGGATGATAGGACAAGGGGCAGTGGCTTTCAACTAAAAGAGGGTTGATTTAGATTAGATATAAGGAGGAAATTCCTTACTCAGAGGGTGGTGACACACGGGAACATGCTGGCCAGAGAAGCTGTGGATGCCCCATCCCTGGAGGTGTATAAGGACAGGTTGGATGTGGCTTTGAGCAAGCTGGTCTAGTATTAGGTGTCCCTGCCCATGTCAGGAGGGTTGGAATTAGATGGTCTTTAAGGTCCCTTCCAACCCAAACCATTCTAAGATTCTATGATTGCAGACGTTCCTCTCTTACATTATTTCACTGTACCTCAAATACTGTATTCATTTTTTGGCTTGTCAACACAAGAAAGATATTGAGTTGCTGGAATGCATTCGAAGAGGAGTAATGAAGCTGGTGAAGGATCTAGAAAACAAGACATATGAGGAGTGGCTAGGGGAACTGGGGTTGTTTAGTCTGCAGAAGTGGGAATGAGGGGATACCTCTTCATTCTGTATAAATACCTGAAAGGAAGTTGTGGCAAAGAGTGTGACAAGTGATAAGATGCAAGGAAATGGGCTCAAACTGCACCAGGGGCAGTTTGTATAGGATATCAAGAAGAAGAATTCCTTCCCAGAAAGAGTGGTTAGATACTGAAACACGCTGCCTAAGCAAGTGGTAGAGTTGCCATTCCTGGAGGTATTCAAGAGAAACGTGGATGTAACTCTTAAAGACAGGGTTTAGTGGCAAACTTTTTAGTGTTAGGCTGATGATTGGATCTGATGTTCTTAAAGGTCTTTTCCAATCTAAATGATTCTGTGATTCCATTCTTATTATTCACCGTCAGATGTCACAGGGGACCAGCCTGAGAGTAGGGAATCCATGGGGTGGTTGAGAAGGGCCAGGATTGAGGCAGGGGTAGCGGGCAGGCAGAGTGTCTGTGCTGGTGTTTGGGGTCCCATGAGTGTATATATGCTGGGGAGTCTGGATGTGTGTGTGGGGGGCTGGCACCAGGGACCTGTTCTCTGAGGAGAGAGGGATGTCTGTGCTGGTGTTGTATTTCTTCTGTGTGTCGCTGTATCAGTCTCAATGCCATCTCCCAGTTTCTCTCTCTGTCTTGGATATGTTCTCAACTTCACTACTGGTTGAACCTGAAGAGGGGAAAGTAGCAGCTTCATCCTCCAGCCTTGGCAGAGACACCAGGTCCCCTGATACTGGACTGGGCCTCCATAACTGCATAGCAGTAGGCCTGGGACAGGGGAAGTGGTCACGCTCTTACATCACTAAATGAAGTAAGTCAGACTTGTTTCTAATTCATCATTCACATGGACAAAATATACCAGTATGTACAGAACATGAAAAATCTTACGAATTTGGACTTCCATTTTACGTCATAGAGAAACTGACCACTAGAGGAAAGAAGAATATTCATATAAACCAAGCTAGGTCTTCTTAAAATGTTGCAATTATTGACAGAACCTGCCTTACTAGTTTCCCTCTGTGTATATTTTATTAAATTAATTAGTCTTGCACCTGAAACAGCATTTGTGTGGCCTTTATCCCACAAGCTAGAATCATTGTAAGGCTTCCTGTAATTACAGCTCTCATGGACTGTCTGTGTAAGTAAACGGAAAAGAGGTAAGATAAATGAATCATGGTGTCAATGAATGAATGCACTTTTTTTTTTTTCTTTTTTTTTTTTTTTTTTTGTGGAAGGGTTTGACAAATAGCATTCAATAAGGTAGAAATTTTAATTTGATTTACTTACTGCTAATAGTGCTGGGCATTCTCTTATGGACAGAGCATGAGTGATGAGCATAGTATTGGAATTATTTTATGAATGGAAAACTCTTTTTTGTTTTAATTAATTTTATTAAGGTGACAGGATGTTGATCTACATGAGTGACTAAGGAGGTATGAAACACTTCTAAAACACAATTCACCATTCAACACAGCTGTATCATTTATCATGGCTATGAGGGAAATAAGATGCTTTTACATGTATTATACATGAAACGTAGTGCCAAATATTTTACTATAGGTGCAAAAGATATTGTAATTCTGAGAACCCCACAATAAAACAGGAGTTCTGATCAAGACTGATATCAAGGTCAACACAATAGTTTGCACAGTAGTCACCACTAAAATTTAGAGCAAGATTTTGGGTTTCAGTGTCCAATGGCATATTCTAGAAGGGTATAATTGTTTATCCACAGGTGTTTCAAACATTGTTAGCAAACATGATTAAAACTGAGTTTCTAAAGTTTGCAGGCTATGGGAAATTTCAAGGATTAATTCCAGGGAGAAAATTATTATTATTATTATTTTTCTATTGACGTGGGGTATTCTATAAACTTTTCATTTTTTTTTTTAATAAATTGAATTTATTGGAAAAGGAAAAGGAAAATCCCACAAACATTTTCTAGGGAACCTCTTGAGGGGGAGGGGTGGGAATAATTCCTTTGATTTACAGAATCACAGAATCACAGAATCACAGAATTTCTAGGTTGGAAGAGACCTCAAGATCATCGAGTCCAACCTCTAACCTAACACTAACAGTCCCCACTAAACCATATCGCTAGAGCTCTACATCTAAACGTCTTTTCAAGACCTCCAGGGATGGTGACTCCACCACTTCCCTAGGCAGCCCGTTCCAATGTCTAACAACCCTTTCGGTAAAGAAGTTCTTCCTAACATCCAACCTAAAACTCCCCTGGCGCAACTTAAGCCCATTCCCCCTTGTCCTGTCACCAGGCACATGGGAGAACAGACCAACCCCCACCTCACTACAGCCTCCCTTGAGGTACCTGTAGAGAGCGATAAGGTCACCCCTGAGCCTCCTTTTCTCCAGGCTGAACAAGCCCAGCTCCCTCAGCCGCTCCTCATAGGACTTGTTCTCCAGACCCCTCACCAGCTTCATCACCCTTCTCTGGACTCGCTCAAGCACCTCCATGTCCTTCTTGTAGCGAGGGGTCCAAAACTGAACACAGTATTTGAGGTGCGGCCTCACCAGAGCCGAGTACAGGGGGACGATCACCTCCCTAGCCCTGCTGGCCACACTGTTTCTTATACAGGCCAGGATGCTGTTGGCCTTCTTGGCCACCTGAGCACACTGCTGGCTCATATTCAGCCGACTATCAACCATCACTCCCAGGTCATTCTCTGCCTGGCAGCTCTCCAACCACTCATCTCCCAGCCTGTAGCTCTGCTTGGGGTTATTGCACCCCAGGTGGAGGACTCGGCACTTGGCCTTGTTGAACTTCATGCAGTTGACCTCAGCCTATCGGTCCAGCCTATCCAGATCCTCCTGCAGAGCCTTCCTACCCTCGAGCAGATCGACACACGCACCTAACTTGGTGTCATCTGCAAACTTACTGAGGGTGCACTCAATGCCCTCATCCAGATCATCAATGAAGATATTTACCATTGTTTCCTTTTTCTATTTAGCCTCCTGATGTGCACTCTAAAATATAAAAGAGAGACTATTGCCTCTAGAAAATCAACATGGTTTTAATTTGCAAAGAATTTTGATACTGTGAAAGGGCAAGTATTAACTAACTGTTGTTATAAAAAAAAATCCATACTTAAGTGTTTACATGTAAACACCTCATCCTTTGAGGATTGTCCTAAAGATAGCCATCCAAACCTTCAATAAAAACTTTCAAATGTTGAAGAACATGATTAAAAGTAACTCTTCATACACTGTATTAAAAACAATTCTGGAATAGTACACTTGTGAAAATAGTTGTTTAAACAATTGTTTTTCTTTGTTTCTTTCCCTATTTTCCATTTAACTGTAGTTTTACCCCCCAAAAAAGCAGCAGAATAAAACTTGAAGCAGTAAGCAGAATGCCATTCTGACATATCCAGTATTAAATTTATTACTATATTGGAAGTTTATGTTTAATGACGACACAAAACTATTAAAATGCCTCAGTTTCTCCTAATAATTATATAACAGCAGCACCACTGTGGAGCTGAATGAATTACATTTTTCCTATTTCATGCTTTTAGATGGGGTTAAAATGAAAGAGAAAAAAATCCCTCTCCATTATCAGAGTAATTAGTTCCATAAATTTCTTTATGTCTTCAGTGAAGAAATGGGGTAATTACATTGCGAAATTTCATTTTCCTAAGGGGACACATTAATTTATGGGCACATGTAATATTTGTTTCAGCACAAGGTTTTCACATTCTGAACATGTACTTCATTATGTGGAAAAGAAATATTTAAAGCACCCAGGATTTTACGTATAGTACAGTGTTTTTTTTAAAAAAAAAATAAAAATAATTAAAAAAAAATAGATAAATTATTTTTAGGAAATATCTTGGATTATGACTTTCATTAAGCACACTAGTTTCAAACAGGAAAAAAAAAAAAAAAGAAGAAGAAGAAAAAAAAAGGTAATTTTACTTTTATCCCCTGAGAGAAGAAAATATTTCATTTCTAGATAGATATTAAAGTTCATAAAGTATAATTTAAGAACAGTAAGTGTGGTGGCAACTTAATTATTATACAAAACTATGAATATGGTTGAGGCCCATGTTTTATTAAATTTTATTTCATGGGAAATATACTATGGTAATTATCTACACAGCTTTATCTATCTTTCTAATAGTCCATCAGTAATATCATCTCTGTTAAAGGTTAATACCATTTTTATTATTTAATCCACTACATTTTATTGAATACTTCACGTACTCTGAGGTAGTCAATCTGAGCAGCCTTTTTATGCCCTTTTGTTATGTTTAAAACCTTGTTAATGCACAAATAGGAAATGCATCTTATATATAAAGCCAGGAATTTGTTGTTAGTGTCACTGCAATCTTAACAGTCTAATTCAATCATCATTGTTAGTCTTGATCATCAGATCAAGATCATCCTCACAAAAAAAGAGAGTGAATAGTAATGAGGTTAAAATCATTCATGTACTCCTTAGTTTCTACTTTTCCTGTTGTCATGGTCATTTTTCCTCTGCTGCTTGGTGGTTTCATTACATTGGTGATGGTGTTGATGCTATGGAAAGTCATCTGCACCTGGAGTTTTTTTGCCAGGAGGAATGTGGTGGTCATGTTTATGTCTTCTTCCTCACTCTAGGGTCCACTTGGGATTATTTTTATGTGTTTGCTAAAACACTTTTACACTTTTTCTCTTTCTTCATTTCTTTGCAGCTCCAAATTGCATCCAAAATTACTATGTGCAATTTATGTCAGATATGCAAGAATTCTTCTTTGTTCTTTTTATGGCCAAAACAAGTCTTTCACTGTTCTAGGTCTGCATTTCTGTCACTGACCATTACTGAATTGTTTACTGTTGTGGGGTCTTCTGTTCCAGCCTGTACCCCAGCCCAGTCCTGTGTTCCACTGTACCACTTCTCAATCAATGTCTCCGCTGTTATACCAGTCCTCTATTCCTCTGCCCTACATCATTATATTAAAGTCATAAATATCGCATTTGATATAGATTAATTGCTTTCTACTGATATATAGATATAAAACTATGTTTTAACTTTGATGAAAATAAAACAAATTACCCAAAGACATCTGATCAATAGAAGTTGATGTTACAGCTATAGTGAGTGAAAGAAAGCTGCAGGCAAGTCAAAACTAGTTCAGCCAGAACAAACCCCAAAACCCCCCATTCAGAGTATGTGCAAACTCAGTACAGAGCTTATGACTAGCAATAGCAATATGATATTGCATTTACACTATGAAGTTAGTAAAGAATTCTGCCTGAAGTACTGACTTTCACTGAGAATCATGTAAGGTAGCTTTATTCCTCTATGCACAATGAGCCCAAATCTGTGCAATGCAGAATTGCCTGTGCATGCATAATAAGGCTGGTTCACAATTTGCTCCACAGTGGCAGCTGGTTGCTATTTTCAACCTGGACACCTGGTGCTCAAAAGTCCCATCATTTTCAGAGGTCTCAAGACAATGATTAGTCAGCCTCTGATCATCTGTGGCCATCTTCTGCAATAGACTCAAACTTCTATTGAAGTTCTCTCCTTACCGTGTAATGTGATTGGCTTCAAACGAGTCTGACTATCATCCAACAACATTTATAAGACTGAATAGGACAATTTCCTCATCTTTAAGTGCACACAGGTAAAAAAGATAGGCAGTAGACCCAGGGATTTATTTATTTTTATTATTAGTATTATATTTAAGGAGCTATTAGCTTGTTAGATTTTTTTTTTTTTAATCATGAAAATGACTCAGTTATGCACACACTTCTCTGGCTGTGTTACTGCTTCCAAGGTCTTATTCATATAGTTCTGTCCCAATACTGCCTTGCTCAGGAGAATACACCTGATCAGCATACCTTTATTTATAAAAGAAAAAAGTTTTTTTTAATTTCTATATAAAAATGAATTTATAATAAATAAAATAAATAAAATTATTTATTTTATAAAGGTTTAGGGACTTACAAGGGTAACACCATCTGTTTTTACAGCAACATGTTTCATTGCAATAGATTATAATGCAAATGCATTTAATGCTTTTCTCAGGAAAGTAGGCAAAATTCACAATTTATCTTGGCAGGAAAATGTTGGACTTTTCTCATGAGTTGGCTGTTATAGTCACTGTTGTTTAGCACTAAATTACTGACCATCTTGAACAGGTACAATTGATTCCAGGAAAATCTCTTATTGAGAGCTAACCTAGGGGTAGATCTGGAGTATGCTGTTGCACTGTAATAGTCTACAGGCATCTGTAAGTATCAGCACTGAATAACTACTGTTAAGCCAACACCCTATTATCCTCTAACACCTATGATTTTGAAGCAAACATTTGCATACTTGTCCTGTCTGTTACATATCCTGTCTCTTCTCCAGAACAAAGTTGATAGGATGAATATTTTTTTAACTTTAAAGATATTTATACCCATAGCTGTTCTAATAAGCAATAGCTAGGAATGAGATCTAGTAGTTGGGGTTCCAGTGTTCCATGAAACTTATGCTGTATCTGTTAGTCCCATAAAGATGGAGACTAACAAACCTGTGAAGCCTCAAATAGCAGGTAACATATGTACTTAAGCAACTAAATCCAGTCCTAGGGAAATGTCCAAAATGATGTAGGCTCTGAGCTCCACTGACTGTGAGCATAGCTCAGTTATCTCACTAACAGATAGAAAAAACTTGTCTTTGGATCAGAAATACCTTGTCTTTGTATCATCTGCTCAGCATTTGTGAGGATACACCTAGAGTGCTGTGTCCATTTCTGGGCTTCCCCATACAAGTGAGACATGGACATATTGGAGAAAGTCCAGTGAAGGGCCTCTAAGATGATTAAGGGATTGGAATATTTTTCCATTTTGTCAAAATGTGTGAGACCAGTTATTGTTCAGCCTGGAGAAGAGGCTCATGAGGGATCTCATCAATATATAAAATTACCTTAAGGGATGGTGCAAAGAGACAGGCTCTTTTCTGAGATGCCCAGTGACAGGACAAGAGACAACTGAAACACAGGAGGTTCCATCTGAACATTAGGAAACATTTATTTACTGTGAAGGTGACCAAGCACTGGCTTGGGTTGCCTAACAGGTTGTGTAATTTCCTTCCTTGGAGATACTCAAAAGCTGTCTGGACATGACCCTGAGCAAGTTGCCCTAAGTGTCTCTGCTTGAGCAGGGTGATTGGACCAGATGACCTCCAGAGGTGCCTTCCAGCCTCAGCTACTCTGTGGTTCTGTAATAAACTGGAAAACATTTTAGATGCCTAAATGCTCCAAAGAAGTTGTAAGGTAGAAGCCTGTGGACAGAATGAGAATAAAACAAAGACACAGGAGTAAGTTAGCTTTTTCAGGATAAACAGATTTAATGTCTGCATCTAAGTAGTTTCTACTTTACTATTTGAGTGGATATACAATATAGTCAGTGAAGCATAGAGAACTATCCCTCTGTCTCAATGCATGTATATTCTTCAGCATGAAATGTACAGTTTTCTAGATTCTATTTATCATGTTATTAAAGTCATTACTGACCTTATAGAAACCTTAATAGCTCAGTATATATACAAACACTCACCCTACTGTCACCTAATTTAGTCAAAATGAGTCACACCACAGGAATCTATTTACCTAAACATGGGTATGTAATGATGTTTTAGATGCTGAACTATCATAAATGGCTTCCAGCCACTAATCGAAAAAAGATACAGATGTCCCAGATTTCACAGCTGTTGGCTGTGAAAGTATAAGTACCTTGGATACCCTAGAATATTTTATGTCAGGGATATTCAAGCAACTAAATCAAGTCCTAGGTATCTAAAAACTTAGGTGAGCCACTAAGATGCGTTCTTGAGACTCACTCCACAAACATTTAGATGTCTAGAGCCCCCACAAACAGTACCTCAAATAGTGAGCTTCTCAAGTAATTTCTGAGGTCTAAGGAGAAGTATAATTTTTGTATAATCCCAAACAATTCTTGTGAAGGTAAAATATTATGTGGGATCCTGAAACAGTTCAGAGTAAAATCTCAGATTACTCCTGAGGGAAACGGTGTAAAGTCTTGTGTTGTTTGGCTACTAATAGAAGAACAAGTATTAAGGTCAGTCACTTTCCAATGTATTGTCATGGTAAAGTGTTTAATTACCATTAAACATCGCCACAAAAAATACCATTAAAATTCTCCACAAAGACCTAAGAAATTGATTCAGAGATGTGTTTAATGTTTTAGTCATGTGGATGTTAGATGTGTCACTGGAAGAATGCATCGCAATAAAACAGCCACACTGGGTGACCAGATAGTGAAAATAAATAAATAAATAAATAAATAAAATAAAAGTGCTCTACACTTCACTTGTGTAAGACACAATTATATGAAATTAAGCATTTCCTCTTTTGGCTGATTTTAAATTAGGTCACCTATTATTATGATTATTATTATTTTTTAATGTCTAATTCTGTAAATATACCATGTTCTTATAACAGCATATTGGTCTGGATGTGTCAGGGAACCAAACATCATTATGCTTAGTTTCTGTACTCTACATAGGTCCTGCCATGAGCTAAGACCCATACAAAACAGTATGTCATCTCCTAAGTTTTAATAAGACTCCTAACTTCCTATTGAGCACAGTGGTATCCATTCTAAAGAAGAATGCTGAAGTTCATATACTCTGAGCCTCAATGCTGGAGAACTTGCAAACACATCGGTGTTTAGCCATTTTTTGATGTAAAGTACTACCAAGCTGAAGCTCTTAACAGAGACATATACATCTAAACTTTTTAAAAATCCACAGTTTTCCTGTTTGCTTGCTTTTTTCAGATCATAGAATCATAGCATATCCCGAGTTGGACTCAAGTCCAACTCCACACACCACACAGGTTTACCCAAAAGTTTAGATCATGTGAGTAAGTGCACAGTCCAATTGCTTCTTAAATTGAGACAGGCTTGGTGCAATGACTACTTCCCTGGGGAGCCTGTTCCAGTGCGCAACCACCCTCTCGGTGAAGAACCTCCTCCTGATGTTTAGTCTAAACTTCCTTTGCCTCAGCTTAACACCATTCCAGAGGCTATCACTGGTGATTACAGAGAATAGGTCACCTGCCTCTCCACTCCCCCTTGCAAGGAAGTTGTAGGCTGCAATGAGGTCTCCCTTCAGCCTCCTCTTCTCCAGGCTGAACAGGCCCAGTGACCTCAGCCACTCCTCATATGTCATCCCCTCTAGACCCTTCTTCATTGCCCTCCTCTGGACACTCTCCAACAGTTTAATGTCCTTTTTGTACCGTTGTGCCCAGAACTGCACACAGTACTTGAGGAGAGGCCACACCAGTGCGGAGTAGAATGGAGTAGAGCAGGAGTAGATCTACATCTTTATTTGAGTATAACCCTTAAGTACTTTTAAATATATATATATTTATATATATATGGAACAGTATTGTTTATCTATCTATTTAAGCAACTGAACTGGCACTCAAGATTTTTTATGAGTGAAAGATTGGAGGTATTTTGAGAATCAAAAGTACAGTAAATTAAGAAAACATTGTTTCAGTGACTGGTTCCCCACCACACAATGGGTTAAACTACACCCCAGACTAAGCCTTCACTAGAACTGGTCAGACAATGAGACATTGCTAGACACTAATGAACGTGCATTTGATTTGCTACAATTTTAATTATTTGTCAATATTTCAGCAATGGATAGTATTTTCATAAACTACAAACACCAAAAGTGAAAAGCAATTATACCAGAATGGAATTATCTGTTACTATTCTTACGTGGATTCTAATTCTTAGCTAGAGTGTATTTCTATTGTTCTTAGAGATCCTCCATTTCTCTTGAACTTCTAGCCAATCAGTAATCAAAAATTATCATGTGATCAGAAAAATCTCACAGAATCACAGAATTTCTAGGTTGGAAGAGGCCTCAAGATCATCGAGTCCAACCTCTGACCTAACACTAACAGTCCCGATTAAACCATATCC
>CM021731.1:173224047-173244755 GCA_011075105.1 Heteronetta atricapilla
TGTTTTAATTGCTGCAGAGCAGTGCTTACACTAAGCCAAGGACTTTTCAGCTCCTCGCTCTGTCCTGCCAGCGGGCAGGCTGGGGGGGCAGCAAGAGCTGGGAGGGGACAGCCCCAGGACAGCTGACCCAAACTGGCCAAAGGGGTATTCCATACCATCTGACATCATGCTGAACAATATATAGGGGTGGCTAGCCAGGGTGGGGGGCGGGCTCACGGGGTTGGGCTGGGCATCGGTCAGCGGGTGGTGAGCAATTGCATTGTGCATCACTTGTTTGTACATATTATTGTTATTATTATTATTATTATTTTCTATCTTAATAAACTGTCTTTATCTCAACCCACAAGCTTCACTTTCCCGTTTCTCTCCCCCATCCCAGAGAGGGAGGGGGGAGGGTGAGCGAACAGCTGTGTGGTGTTTAGCTGCCGGCCGGGTTAAACCACAACCATAGCTTATCTTTAACATTCTGTGTATGTAAAACACAGGATTCATCTACAAAAAGAAATATAAATTGTTTGTAAATTAGTCCCATAACCATAATTTCCATTATGAATCAGAATATACATGGGATAATAATTGCCACTGTCTATATCTTTACTACTATTTAAAGTCTTTTACTAAAGTATTTTTACTCCAGACTGCTAAGAAGTACTTCCATTTATGCAAGTCCAAAAACACTTTCAGTCATTGTTTCAAAGTAAATGAAGAGATTATTCTTTGACAATATATCCAGGAGAAGAAATTCAGTTCTTGCTGACATTTTTTTTTTTTTTTTAGTAAGTATTGTGGTTTAACACAGCTGTCAGAAATTTTTCCCAGAAAATAAGAGATCTGTTTCCAGAACCTGTCATGCTTTTTCCAAGGGCCTTTCAGCCTATATAATTTTTCCGTCTACAGAGTGTCCTAACCACACAGGTCTTGGTTCTTGCTGTGAAGTGAAATTAAAATTATTAAGAGGACATTTCATGCACAGATATAGGAGGGCACCTTTCCTAGTTGGCTCCCTTAGTACCTTCACCAAGAAGTGCTTCACCATCACCTTCACCATCAAAGTGCTTTAAGAAGCTTCTGGACCTGCTTATGTTGGCTGCGTGATATTCCCAGTTAACATCTGGCAAGTTGAAGTCCCCCATAAGGACAAGGGCAGTTGATCTTGAGGTATCTCTTAGTTCCTCACTAACGCACTGTCCTTCTGATTTTGGCACGCCATCCCATATATTGTCACAGGCAGGCCTAGTTTTATACCTTTCTCCCTTTGAATATAATTTAAAGCTCTATTGAGCAGCCCTGCTAACTGCTGGGCAAAAGTCCTTTTCCTGCTCTGAGAGAGGTGCATCCCATCTGGTGCCAGCAGGCCTGGTGTTGCGTAGACCTTCCCGTAACCAAGAAACCCAAATTTCTGTCAGGGGCATTGGCTCAGAGCCACGTATTTATAAATTGAGTTTGCCTGTCAAACTCAATTCTTGCTACCAGAAGGACAGAGGGAAACACAACTGTATCCCTGATCCTTTAACCCGTCACCCCAAAACCCTAAAGTCTTTTTTGATTGCTCTTGGACTTCTCCTTGCTGTGTAGTCACTACTAACTTGAAAAAACAGTAACTGGTAGTAGTCAGAGGGCTATACAAGACAAGTGACTTTTCTAGGTATGGCTCTTACCCAAGTCCCATGGAGGCAGCAGACTTCCCTGTGGGTTGGGTCTGGGTGGCAAATCAGGCCCTCTGTCCCTTTGAGATGGGAGTCTCCTATGATGATAACCTTTCTTTCTTGGTAGAAGATGTAGTGATGCAGGGGATAGGTTGCCTTGCCGTCGGCACCCCTTCCAACCAGGACGGGCTTTCATCTACATTGTTGTTTGCTTGACTTTCAAGTTCCAGAGCCTCAAACCTGTTGTGCAAAGTTAGCCAGGAAGGTGAGGTAGTCAGGGAGTGCAAGCACTACTCTGAACAGAAACCTGCTTCCATTCCCCCTAATGTTCTAGGTCCCCTACCACTGCTTGCTGGGATGGAGGAACCTTTGTCTCTTGTGTAGGGGCTGCCTAGTGGGATAAGAGAAACTTTGTTTCTTGCATGGTGGCTGGTTGATGAGTCTGTTTCAGGGTACATAGAATATGCTTCCAGCAGTTGATTTCCCTCTCTGACTCCCTGATGTTCCTCAGCCTACTCAATTCCTCCTGAAGCTCTGCCACCAGGCTGAGCAATTCTTCAACCTGGGCACACCTCCCACAGACATACCCACCACTGCTGCTGTCAGACACTGACAGAATACTCATGCACACGCTACAGCCCAAGACCTGGATGGCCACGTGTTTCCCCGAGACCTCTGTCTCGGTAGCCGCATCCCTAGCTGGGGTTTGGAGAAGCTGCAAGGGGCGCAGAGGCCATGGCTTTCCACTGGCTGGATACCATGGCTGGGCTCTTCACCAGCAGGTTACAACCACTGTTGGAAAACAGCGGTGAAAGCACCCTGCCTGCTCAAACTGCCGCACAAATTGCCGCGCCCTGACTGACGTGCCACACCCTGTTTGCCCGCCCTGTTCATCACGCTCCTGGTTGCTTGCACTCCTTAGAGGTGCCTTTGTAGAGCAGGTGGGGGGTTCTCTCTCCACCCACACCTCATCAGCTGTTCTCGTGAGGACTGCTGAGTCCTGGAGGATCCCTCAGCTGCCTCAAATGGCCTCCATGCAGGAAAAATCCCTGCCCGCATCAATCCCCCACTCCACTGCTGAACGTGTCTGCCCTGGAGCCAATCGCCTTGGCAAGAAGTGGTGAAGTGACCGCCATACATGCTACTGAGACAATCCAACTAATATTAGAAATTTATGTGCCTAAAAGAATAGAGACCTTCAGAAGATTTTGACCTAGAAAGCAAGACTGAAATACTCGAGAATTATGCAAGACTGAGGAAATTATGAAAATGCACTGACAGTCAAACTTCAGTATGCTTGTGATCTTTTAAATTAAAAACTTAAACAACCAACCAACCAAACCAAACAAAAAAGTGCTGGGAAAAAAAAAATATATCTCTTGAGCAGAAAGATTTGCAGAAGTAACTGTTAGTGGAGCAGATGCTAGATTTTACTATTAGATGTAGAATCCAAGTCTCAATTTGCAATGTCTAAGTAATTTCTTTCTGGACTAAATGAATACCTAAAAACATACAATGCTTGTGAATTCTCCTTCAAGCTCTAAAGAAAGAACGATGTTTAGATAAATGCACACACACAAAAATAAATAATAACTTTAGAGCCGTTATATTTACTAATTAAAATATTGTGAACACAGTAAGGAAAAATGATCCCAAATACAGAAGAAGTATTAAAAGACTGTTTTCTTATAGATGTGTCATAGCAAAGACATGCTGGAAGATCAGTGTAGTGAAGAAGATTGTGAGCTATTCTGTTTATGAAAAGAATTAAGGAGGGGAAAATATGAGACTTCTAAAGGCTGAGAACTGATGCTATGTGATTTATTTTAAAATCTTCATTTAAAGAGAGGTATAAATATGCTTATTATTTGCATAGCATACTGAGTTTGTTACCCTTTCTTTAATTCATGTTGTCAAAATGCATTGCTTCAGGGCAAGAAAGTCTCCACAGATGACTTGTATACCTGCTAATTTGATGCATCTCTAGAAAATATTTGCTGTGTCGTTTGACCAAGGACATATCTAGGAAAGCAACTTACAAAATAAATTTAATTGTTTCAACATCTTAAGATTCTTAAGATTTCTTTTCTTTTTTTTTTTTCTCCTCTTTTCCTCTTTTTTTAATGAAAAGATATTCTATCTTTGAGAAATATTCAAGCTTTGTTATTAGCTGTAAGGTTATTAAGAGTTTAGATGATGCTAGACATGTGTATGTTTTTATGTTATGAACTTTATTTTAACTGAGCCTATGCTATACTTAAGTACATTTTTTTTTTTTTTACAAACATATATTTCATGACAATGCCTTAAAAATCAGAAATAGTAAAATGTAGCCATGACAGGTAATTTGCATGCAAACTGGAACATTGATGACACATTAATTTCCTCCTCCAACTTAAAAACATATGTATACATCTACCAATTGATTATTTATTTATTTTATTCCATCCAATTTTATTATTAATTCAGATTTCAGCTGTACATAAGATCTTGCTACAAAAGTGAGACCCCACCAAGAAAATTGTAGTCAATATTCGGCCTGTAAGATTAATTTAAAAATGTAACTAAAAAATCTCCCATTTACTTGCCGAAGAACACTGTGGTTTTTGTTTGTTTTACATGCAAACATATCAATTTTACAGAAGCTACATTAGGGTACAATAAGTTACAATCACTGTTTCTTAAGGAAAAAAGCAATATGGCCACTAATTAGGAAAAACAAGATGAAGCTCCTTTGAGAATGTAGAGAGCTCTGTTTTAGGTTACACAGATGATAAACAGTGATTACTTCTAGACTTGTAGTAGATATATCATTTTATAGTACATCCACTTTATAACACTATTTAATATTTTTTAGCTATGCAACTATTTTACTGATTTCATGAAATTATCTATTAAATTAACTATTAAAAATATGCATGGTTGCTACCTGTTCTGATTCGTGTTAACTGAAAGTAGTAATCAGCTACACATTCCATAATTTTTCTATGGCTGTTAGATTCTTTCTCAGAACTCAAGCCACATTATTGAAAAAAGCATAAGTTACTAGTTCTGCATGTTGTGAAATGATCCACTGAGAAGTCTGAAGAAGATATATCTTTCTCAGGAAGGCAGCAATGGGTGGAATTCTTCTGTTCTAAGTGAGGCCTTCAGCAAATTAGGTTTCTGAGCTAGTATCCTACATTATTCTGAGCATATCCTACAGTAATATGCTCCTGAGAGACCATGTTAAATCCTACAAAGCCATCTAGTAACTTCTGAGGGTGGCAATTCCTCCCCACTGATGATATCATATATATATATATACATATACCATATATATATATATAAAAATATATATATATTTATATAAAGCGCCTATCACCGTATTGATAAACACTCTTTGGAACCACTCTGACAGCAGAGGTAAGAACAGGAGTTGGCCTGTTAGTACCTCAGCACTGCTGTTTCCAACCAATTAAAAAAAAAAAAAAAAAAAAAAAAAAGGCCACAAGACTTTGCTGCCAGCCTGCTGCAAGCCTTGCTTGCCTTCTGAAGGCAAGCAAGGAAAGCAGGGGAGCATTTCAGAACCAGAAATTCAGCTTTTGGACACCAGCAGGAGATAGACTGTCTGTTTCTGTGTGCCTGTGTATTTGTGTGGTAGGTGTGGTCTGCTTCTTCCCTGAATTGCAACCAATTCTCTTGGAGTGAAGCAGTGGGGCCAGTTTTAATGGTTTGGTGTTGAAACTACTGTACAAAAATTTGAAGTGGAGGCACAGATTTCACCTGTTTCACAAGAGTGACTGTACAATGGATAGAAACAAATTTCAATAATTAATGACTGCCACATGTCAGCAGTATCAGTACAGTGAGCAGGCTGGATCTGACGAACATTTTCCATGTCTCCAGAAGTATCCTAATTCTGTATTTTTCTGAATATTTACACATGGAATTACAGTTAATTGAGAGGATGATTCTGTCAATATTGACTCAGAGAAAGGGGCACAGTATAAGAAATTTGGTATTAGGTACTAATAGTCAATAGTTTGGAATCCAGTCTCGCCATTCACTGAAGTACTGGCTGCTCTGAGTTCCTACAGATAATGAGAAGAGTTGCTGTGATGACAATTTCTGTTTTAATGATCTAGCTATGACAAGTTATAGATTGCCTGTTGCCAATCTCCAGAGCTATACAGTTATAGTAAAGTAGATGAAACAAATGGAATGACCTTGATAAATATAAAATCTTAATCCACTTTAAGCAGATGAAAGCAATTAACTTTTTACAGCTTCCTGGGATTGCTAACATAGCTGCTCAAAGTCAACGACCTATGTCACAAAATGTTATGATGAGGAGTGGAGGAGGAAGGGGGAATGGGGAACCGTAAACATTGACAGGTCATACACCTTAACACTGTACTTCCTTTTAGTAGGTACACGGAGCTCATACTCGAGGACAGAAATGAAAGCTTGAGAAGGCTAAATATAATGTTAAAGCATAAATAATTTATGCTGCCAAGGCAAGAACATAATTAAGGTGACATTACTTTTTTATCAACCAGGAGGCATCTTTGTGAAAAGGTAAACAAAGTCAGGTGGATTTTTCCATGGACGAAATCATTATGATCACTCATAAATATTTCTAAAAGTGTTCCCAAGACTGCTAATTCTGCTGTTATACTGGTAGCTATGGCTACATAAGGAAATTGCTAACAATGTTACAATACAATAATTTGTTTGTGCTTTACAGATCAGAGATTTGCTTTGCAGTGGATAAGAGGAACATCTTATATGGTCATTTTATAATCTCTTTGCTTATTTCTACAAAAGTGTTTTCTTGTATGTTTATGGAGTCTCTGTTATTAATTAAAAATAATGCATTTAGAATTGCTATTAAATCTATTTTTTATTGCCGTGAACCACCCACCTTGCACTGAACTTTGAAAAATAGTTTAGTAAGTGGAAATAAGAGGACTTTTACAATGCCCTTTCTCTAAGCAATTTTACTATTAGAAAATTAATAGCCTTTCTCATAATTAATTCTAATGATGTAAAGTTGCATAAATTTTTGAAATAGGTGAACATCAATAGCTATGATCACTAATAGAAGTCAATGGTGTTGCTCCTGGTAATGTGGCACTGCTCGTGAAGCTTTTACTGAAGGATTGGGGGTTAAACTAGGAGAGGAAAATGATGGGAGTGACTATACAAACAAGTTTCCTCAGAACAAGAAATGTTACATAAAAAAATTATTGCAGTAAGACACTGCTTTTTCTAAGAAAGAAGTATTACAAGAAGCAAACGTAATAATTCTGCAATTAATTGGCCTTACTTGACCAGGTGGTCTGTAGCAGACACCATTTATATTATTATTATTATTGGTGGTGCTGTTGTTGTTGCTGTTTTTCTTGAAATAGGCAGATTTTTTTTTCCTGTTTATTTTCATCCTCTCCTTACAGCCACAGGCTTGGTGATATACAAAAATAAAATAAAATAAAATACACAAAACCAAAACAAAACAATAAAATAAAGTAAGTAAAGTAAATCTCACATTACTGACAAAAGCTTACTCCAGATTACAGACAGTATAGTAAAGAAATCAATATTTCAATCACCATTGTTTAGACCACAACATTTATTGCAAAATCTTATTTTGCCTTCTACTTAATAAAGGAATATAGTATGAAAACAAAACAAAAACTGAAATATCCCATGGTCTATTCACTTTTGATCCATTGCTCTGTATATCATCCAAATAGAGATATCTGCTTTCCTTTCTTGGATGTTGGATGTCTGTTAATGCTGACAGAACTGGGGAAGTACAAAGTACTAGCATAATTTTCAAGGGATTATATCTCTGGTGAGTATGAACAGCTTCTATTATCCACAAATAGTTTACTATAGTGAATATTTCAGTAACCACAGGACGCTGGAAGCAGTTAACTGTACCCAGGGATCTGCATAATTCAAAATTCTTGATATACTTTTGCGAACCTATAGGGCTTTAGCTATCTGAGGAAGTATATATTAAAACAATGTTTCAACTGACAACTGTCTTTCTCTCTGTTAAAACTTCCAATTCTTTGTGCTTCATCTATTTAAAAAATAATTTCAAGTATATTTTCATACAAAAAAAAAAAAAAAGCATTGAAGATGTTTTACTACACTGAGGGGTGCACAACACAAATAGGAAATTGTGTTTAGGAAAAGTGCAGAACTGCCTTGTTCCTTCTTGTTCTCTTCTTAGAAAAGAGAATGTATGTCCTGTTCACTGTCATTTCCAAAAATTCATATAGCAGCTTGAGGTGTACTGTATTTTTTGAACTCCAGTCATGAACTCCAGTCATGCAAGGGTTGGAATTATTATATTGATTCAACATCAACATAAAATCATCACATTTAAATGACGATACATTCAGGGAGCCAGCTTCACAGGAGTTACTTACCTGAGGATACTGCATGAGATAAAGGTAATATTTCCTTTATGGGTCTTTCAAAAAATTTCACTGGATTTTGATTTTTTTTTTTCCAGGTACTATTTGACTGCAAATATATAAATAATTATACCTACAATAGATGGTGAGGGAATCCATTAAGTTTTAAGTTTTGCCTGCTCCCAAAAGTCCAATAATTTAATTTGTGGATTTCTGTTAAGGTCTTGTCATTCCAAGTAAGACACGATAGCTTATTTGGGTCAGAAATCCACCTCAATTTGCTTTATTGAGATGTAGAAAAGAATTAAAAGAATTTAAAAAATAAAACAAACTTTTACATTATCACATATAGGACAATTAAAAATATTTTAAAAATAAGTTTTACAAGGAAATATTTAATAGATTTTGTGGGCCTACATTTCAGAAAACAGTATAGAACAAAAAGTAATTAATCTAAAAAGAAAGATAAAAATATAGAATTTTAATTAAATATATTAAATCCCAGGAAAATATCATAAGCAGAAATAAAAAAAATATATTATTGATGTGCATGCACAGCTTTGCCTAATAATTTCAGATCTTTTATATGTAGAATTTATGTACCACTAAAAATAAATCTTTAGGACACACCTAACCCCGTTCTTGAAGAAATTAGATAAATGTAAGGAAGAAGATCATTTTCATTTAAATTGGTATGGAGCAAACAGACGAAGAAAATATTGTTTTACTGTAGGAGGAAAAGCTGTAAGTTTCAGTGGTTGCTGGCTTACAGAATTTTTAGAAGTTGTGCAAATTACACAGGAACTGAAGCTACTGTCTACTGAAAACATAATTTTCAGTAACAGCTAAATTCAGTTTGAATGGATCATGTTCTTTCATTCTAGCCTCTTATAAAATGCATGATATATTAAGTTCCTAATATAGTCCCAGGGTTTCAGATGGGAGAGACATTCATTCAAAATCAAATCTGTTTTGCCTGTGATCCGTTCCTTCAAAAAAGCTGTCATTTTAACTACTTTCTTAGTAAAGTTGGAGAATGAAAGCTTTATTACTCTTGTATCTGAACATTTGCTAATTTCCTGTTTTCTTAATATATTAGAGAGTATTTATCTACAACAAAATATAAGTCAGCTTGTCATAAGGAAACTCTTAGAAGTTTCTGCATAATAGAATTGAAACATTCTAGCATTTCTGAAAATACCTTTAAACATAAAATATCTTTATGTCTCATAAAATATGTTTACCTACTTATAAGTTTTGGTTTAGGGTCTAAACAAATAGGCAAGAATTGTATTACATATCTCCTAATTTTGTGGTCTTATCTCTACCTCAATCTTAGCAGAACTATAATACATTTCAAAACCTTGAACTGCATGCAGGAAAATATGATTTAATTAATTTTGTTTACTTGCTCACAGTGGTCACTGAGTACCATGAACTGTTTGACATTTTTATTGGCATGTCTAGAAAATAAGTGGATTTCTAAAGTCTCATAATACAGGCAAATTAAATATATGCACAAAACCAAATGAAATAAATGAAATTCTCTTGATTTCATATTGCAGTGAAAATAATTAATTGTGAAATTTATTTTTTGAAGTAAATTTCATATTTTTGTAGAATAAATTTGAAGATAATGATAGAGCAGTAGATAAATCACATGCATCAGAATGAGATACAAGAATTGCTGGGCATTTGAAAAGTCAGCATGAGAATATCTTCATGTGTAATAAGTATATATCAGAAAAGCAGATTTAAAATTCCTAATTTTCTGTACTTATTTGTTTTTTGCACATGTAGTTTAAGAAATATAGATATGAAGGCTTTTCTTTTCTGAACAAAAAATCTGTGAACAAAAAAAGCTCTTGCTGCCCCCCCCAGCCTGCCCGCTGGCAGGACAGAGTAAGAAGCTGAAAAGTCCTTGGCTTAGTATAAGCACTGCTCTGCAGCAATTAAAACATCAGCATGTTATCAAAACTCTTCTCATCCTAATCCAAAACATAGCACTCTACCAGCTACTAGGAGGAAAATAACTCTGTCCTAACTGAAACCAGGACATATATCCACCCCTTATTCCATACCATTTATGTCATGCTTAGGTTACACTCTTTCCAATACATTCTAGTTAATCACTATTTTCATCTATGGTAGTAATGACACACAGTATTATATAATAATTAACATAATACAACTCAACTCATAGGCTATTCTCACCCAGTATTAGATCCCCTTGAGGTACACAACGGACCTCCCCATTCTTTTGCATTACCCACCAAGTGCATCCAGGTCCTTGAGCAAAAGCAATCCCACAAATGGGTTTGCCTTTTCCTGGGGCAGGAGTAGCCCCGACTTTTACCCAGCATGTCTCTTACATGCACTACAGGAACTTTATCCCCTTCTACTGTGCGTAGCAGGTTTGATTGGGCTGGTCCAGCTCGGTTGGCAGATCCCCTAGTATTGACTAACCAGGTGGCCTTTGCCAAATGTGTATCCCAATTTCTGAATGTCCCAGCACCCATTGCTTTCAGTGTAGTCTTTAACAGTCCATTGTATCGCTCAACTTTACCGGAGGCTGGTGCATGATAGGGGATGTGATACACCCACTCAATACCGTGTTCTTTGGCCCAAGTGTCTATAAGGTTGTTTCGGAAATGAGTCCCATTGTCTGACTCAATTCTTTCTGGGGTGCCATGACACCACAGAACTTGTTTTTCAAGGCCCAGGATAGTGTTTCGGGCGGTGGCATGGGGCACAGGATATGTTTCCAGCCATCCGGTGGTTGCTTCCACCATTGTAAGTACGTAGCGCTTGCCGTTGCGGGTTTGAGGGAGTGTGATGTAATCAATCTGCCAGGCCTCTCCATATGTATATTTCAGCCATCGTCCTCCATACCAAAGAGGCTTTGACCGTTTGGCTTGCTTGATTGCAGCACACGTTTCACAATCATGAATAACCTGTGCTATAGTGTCCATGGTCAGGTCCACCCCTCGATCACGAGCCCATCTGTATGTTGCATCTCTTCCTTGATGGTCTGAGGTATCATGGGCCCATCGGGCTATAAATAATTCACCCTTATGTTGCCAGTCCAGGTCCACCTGAGCCACTTTAATCTTAGCAGCCGGATCCACCTGCTGATTGTTTTGATGTTCTTCCGTAGCCCGATTCTTGGGCACATGAGCATCTACGTGGCGTACCTTTACAACCAGGTTCTCTACCCGGGCAGCAATATCTTGCCACAACACAGCAGCCCAGATGGGTTTGCCCCTGCACTGCCAGTTCTTCTGTTTCCATTGCTGTAACTACCCCCACAGGGCATTTGCTACCATCCACAAATCAGGTAGAGAACTGGCCACTTTTCTCGTTCAGCAATATCTAAAGCCAGCTGGATGGCTTTCACTTTTACAAATTGATTCGATTCACCTTCTCCCTCAGCAGCTTCTGCAACTGGCCGTGTAGGACTCCATACAGCAGCTTTCCATCTCCGACGCTTTCCCACAATGCGACAGGACCCATCGGTGAACAGGGCATATCTCCTCTCATTTTCTGGTAGCTCACTGTACAGTGGGGCTTCTTCAGCACGGATCACCTCCTCCTCTGGTGACATCCCAAAGTATTTGCCTTCTGGCCAGTCCATAATCACTTCCAAGATTCCTGGACGACTGGGGTTTCCTATTCGAGCCCGCTGGGTAATCAGTGCAACCCACTTGCTCCATGTAGCATCAGTTGCATGATGGGTAGAGGGGACCCTTCCTTTGAACATCCAGCCCAGTACTGGCAGTCGGGGTGCCAGGAGGAGCTGTGCTTCAGTACCGACCACTTCCGAAGTAGGTAGAACTCCTTCATATGCTGCCAATATCTCCTTTTCAGTTGGAGTGTAGCGGGCCTCAGATCCTCTGTATCCCCGACTCCAAAACCCTAGGGGTCGACCTTGAGTTTCCCCAGGTTCTTTCTGCCAGAGGCTCCAGGTGGGGCCATTCTCCCCAGCTGCGGTGTAGAGCACATTCTTTACATCTGGTCCTGTTTGGACTGGCCCCAGGGCTACTGCATGAACTATTTCCTGCTTAATTTGTTCAAAGGCTTGTGGTTGCTCAGGGCCCCATTCAAAATCATTCCTCTTACGGGTAACTTGGTAGAGTGGGTTTACAATCAGACTGTAATTTGGAATGTGCATTCTCCAAAACCCCACAACACCTAGGAAAGTTTGTGTTTCCTTTTTAATAGTTGGTGGAGACATAGCTGTTATTTTGTTGATCACATCCATTGGGATTTGACGACGTCCATCTTGCCATTTTATTCCTAAAAACTGGATTTCTCGTGCAGGTCCTTTAACTTTGTTTTCTTTTATGGCAAAAGCGGCCTTCAGAAGGATTTGGATTATTTTCTTCCCTTTCACAAAAACTTCCTCTGCTGTGCCACCCCACACAATGATGTCATCGATGTACTGCAGATGTTCAGGAGCTTCCTCCTTCTCCAGCGCAGACTGGATCAATCCATGGCAAATAGTGGGGGTGTGACTTCGTTCAGGCCACGATAGTCCACCGTTAGTCTCCACTTACCATTAGATCTTCGCAGTGGCCATATGGGACTATTAAAAGGTGAATGAGTCTTACTGATCACTCCTTGGCTCTCCAGTTGACGAATTAGCTCATGGATGGGAATCAGGGAGTCTCGGTTGGTGCGATATTGCCGCCGGTGCACAGTTGTAGTGGCGATTGGCACTTGTTGTTCTTCAACCCTCAGCAACCCCACAACAAAAGGATCCTCTGAGAGACCAGGCAAGGTAGACAACTGTTTAATGCCCTCTGTCTCTAAGGCAGCTATGCCAAAAGCCCAGCGGAACCCTTTTGGGTCCTTCTAATATCCTCTTCTAAGATAGTCTATGCCAAGGATGCACGGAGCATACGGGCCAGTCACAATAGGGTGTTTTTTCCACTCATTCCCAGTTAGACTCATTTCGGCCTCCAATACAGTCAACTGCTGGGATCCCCCCGTCACTCCATGAATACTGATGGGCTCTGGCCCTTCATAGTTTGATGGCATTAGAGTACATTTTGCACCGGTATCTACTAAAGCTTTATACTTCTGTGCGTCTGACGTGCCAGGCCATCGAATCCACACAGTCCAATAAACTCGATTGTCCCTTTCCTCCCCCTGGCTAGAGGCAGGGCCCCTCTAATCCTGGTCAGAATCTTCATTCCTGTGTTTAAGGGACTGCCTGCTGGAAGTTGGAACAGCAAACTTTTCTGAGAACCCCTTTTTCCCGCTTGTTTTCTTTTGCAACTCACATACCCATGCCTCTAGGGTCACAGTGGATTTTCCATCCCATTTTCTCATGTCCTCTCCATGGTCACGTAGGTAAAACCACAGGATGGCACTGGGTGTGTACCCACCATATCGTCTTCCTTGCATGGATGAGCGCTTACCCCTAAAAGCAGAGACATTGGTTTGTACAGGGGTGGAGGAAAGTACACTCTTTTTAAGTTGCTGGACCTCTTCAGAAAGTTTCTCCAAGGTATTCTCTTTTAGTTGCTGGAAGCTTGCAGAAAGTTTATCCACAGCCGAGACGCAGGCCTGTAGGGAAGAGGAGAGACTTTCTTCGTACTGCCGGAGTTGTTTAACCACATCACCCACTGAGGGCTCGTCATCCTCTTTCCAGGCCATTATTGCCAATGAGCTGACATATGATGATGGTGCGCACTCCGTACAAACTTCCGCCACATGGGTCATGTACACTTGACTTCATCTGGATCTATGGGTACTTGTCCATTGTCTGGGTCGGCATAAATCACCTCCCGTATGGCTAATTCCCTCAGGTACTGGATTCCCTTCTCCATGGTGGTCCACTTGCCTGGCAGACATACGAGTTCTTCCTTGTAGGGATACCTTTCCCTTACAGCATACAGGATACGCCTCCAGAGGCTGTAGGATCGTACTCCTTCTCCAATTGCTTTGTCAATGCCTGCATCTCTAGCAAGGGATCCCAGCCGAATGGCTTCCCTGCCGTCTATATCCACATAATTGGCTCCGGTATCCCAGCACCGGAGCAGCCAGGTGACAAGCTGCTCACCTATGCAGCGACCAAAATCTTTTTGCATATCTCGTAGCTCACGTTGGTATAGGCTTCGGGAAACTAGTGTTGTTTTTTCAACATCCCCATCTTCATCGTCCTGCAACCCTGATGGCCCAGCCTCGTCTTCTCTGCGTTCTAAACGACCTGAGTCTCTATACCATTTTTTCACCTTGTCTACAGGGGCAGCTTGTACTGCTACAGGTTGTTTCTTTGACTCAGCCACATAGTCTGCCACAGGGGTTGGAATACAGTCTGCAGGGCCCACTTGCACTGCTACAGATCGTTTCTTTGGCCCAGCCGCAGGGTCTGCCACAGGGGTTGGAATACAGTCTGCAGGGCCAACTTGCACTGCTACAGATCGTTTCTCTGGCCCAGCCACAGGAGCTGGAGCGGCTGCAGGGGCTGAGGCTGGAGCGGCTGCAGGGGCTGGAGCAGCTGCAGGGGCTGGAGCAGCTGCGGGAGCTGGAGCGGCTGCAGGAGCAGGGGCTGGAGCAGCTGCAGGAGCTGGAGCAGCTGCAGGAGCAGGAGCTGGAGCGGCTGCAGGAGCAGGAGCTGGAGTGGCTGCGGGAGCAGGGCTGGAGTGGCTGCAGTTGCTGGAGCGGCAGCAGGAGCTGGAGCGGCTGCAGGAGCTGGAGCTGGAGCGGCTGCACGAGCTGGAGCTGGAGCAGCTGCAGGAGCTGAAGTGGCTGCAGGAGCTCTAGCAGATATCTGCCTCAGGGCAGACCTCTGGATGAGTTGCCTAAGTAGTTGTTGAACCTTAAACAAAACCTGAAGCGTATTCAAGAGACATAACAACAACAACACGCTGGTCTGCGTATCCCAAGGATATTCAACATCTTGGAGAGTTATCGTAACTAGCTCAGGGGATAAGAGGGTGCTGAAGGAGTGAGGGAGAGTGAACAAGTAGGGAAAAACATATTCCCCTGTCCCCTCCACAGACTGGCTCGCTGATGAAAAAATGCAGCAGGTGTAATTGCTAATGGTTTCCAAGATATAGTTTCCAAAGTACAGAGTCGACGACAGTGTTGAGTACAAATACCAAGTTAAAGTTGTGGCCAGATATTTCATTGTCTCGTAAGCTATTATTACACCGCACAGTGCCATAATGATCTTAAACCAGGGCCCGGAAAAGTAAAACAGCACAAAAGGGATCACATACAGAAAGTAACGTGCTATAAAATTCAGTCTGGAATACAGCCACAGCAGACCTGAGATTAAAGCAATCAACATTCTGATTAGCAACGATTAAGCAGCTCTAATACTTATACCAATTTTAGTTTAACATACTCTGGTCAGATCTGTTGTTATCTCAACCCTTTGTGCCCCACGTTGGGCGCCAAAAAGACTGTTGTGGTTTAACTCGGCCAGCAGCTAAACACCACACAGCTGTTCACTCACCCTCCCCCCTCCCTCTCTGGGATGGGGGAGAGAAACGGGAAAGTGAAGCCTGTGGGTTGAGATAAAGACAGTTTATTAAGATAGAAAATAATAATAATAATAATAATAATAATAATAATAATAATAATAATATGTACAAACAAGTGATGCACAATGCAATTGCTCACCACCCACTGACCGATGCCCAGCCCAACCCCGAGAGCCGGCCCCCCACCCTGGCTAGCCACCCCTATATATTACTCAGCATGACGTCAGATGGTATGGAATACCCCTTTGGCCAGTTGGGGTCAGCTGTCCTGGGTCTGTCCCCTCCCAGCTCTTGCTGCCCCCCCCAGCCTGCCCGCTGGCAGGACAGAGCGAGGAGCTGAAAAGTCTTTGGCTTAGTATAAGCACTGCTGTGCAGCAATTAAAACATCAGCATGTTATCAACACTCTTCTCATCCTAATCCAAAACATAGCACTCTACCAGCTACTAGGAGGAAAATAACTCTGTCCTAACTGAAACCAGGACAAAATCAAAAACTTTTTAAACTGAATTTAAAACCACATAAAGGACCACATAAAATGCAACACTGTGTTTCTGTAGTTCCATAGGGAGTAAGTTTTATTCATTGTTTTAATGCAAGAGTGAAATTATATATAATATATATATATTATATGTATGTATATATATACATATATACATACATATACACACACATATACATATATATCCATATATATATATATATTATATGTATATACATATATTATATGTATATACATATATATACATATACGTTATATATGTATGTATATATATACATATAATATATATATACATATGGATATATATGTATATATGTATATATATATATACATATATTCATTAATGTAAATCTCCCCCCCCCCAAACAAAAAACAACAAAAAAACCACTGTAATCCCAATACAAAATTTTGATTGAAATATTACAGAAGCAGCTAGTAATGCCATATCCTTAGAACTTGAAGAAATTATTTCTTAATCAGCACAAATCCTTTAAGGTAGTGGAAAGAAAAATCTGTATAGGAAGTATTACATACATGAAAATTGACAAAGACTTTTAAAATTAAGAGGAAAACTTTGACAAAATGCCAAATAATTTAATCATTAGTAACCCTTTTGTCTTGGGATTTATCTTTTTGTCTAATTACGTCTGATTTTTCCATATCATGCTAAGAGCTGCAAGAAACAAAGAATTTAAAAAGAAATGCTATTTTCAGACTTGCTTTCCAATGGAAAATAAGATATATTAGAAATCCTAGTGGTAGGAAAGCATTAGATGTCTTACATCATTTCTGATGCTGGAACCTCAGCTCCTGTAGCATCCAATGAGACATTCCCAGTTGACTGTGACACAATGTGCAGAGTTCCACACAGGGTAAGGTTTGATGGCTTCACCATTATGTAGAATATTTTTCCAATAAAGTATTCAATCTTTTACCTGTAAAATAATGAACTTTCTACATAATACATCAAGATTCACTGAAAATGTTAGGTTCTTATACATATCCACAGGAATGGTCAAGTGCTTGCAAGTGCTGCTTGTGATAACTGATAGGTAAATGTATCTTCTCTGGTTAAACAGGTCTGCTGCACTGGCCCACTGCAATGTGAGACCAAAGAACATATCACTAAGCAAGAAATAATTGTCTAAGTGCTACACACATAAATAATTATATCAAAATCATCTTAATCTTGATTTAACCATAGTTACTCCAGAATGATGTTAAGAGTCATTCTTATGATTTTGGAAATACATGAGTTTTCTGATTCAGTTCATAAAATACTTTAAAGAGACTAGCATTTTCTCAATAGCTTCAGGAAAAAGCTGTAAATAAATATTGCTGTATATATTATTCAAGCATAAATTAGAAGTCTTATCAGGATAAAAAGCTGTGGAGTTGTAACACAAAGCAGACAAGATAATCTGATGATCCCTTCTGGCCCCGCATTTCTGAATCTCTGAAAAAAAAAAGTATAATGAATTGTTTATAGATAGATTCAAATCAAGCTAAGTGACCAACAGTTTTCTACCTCTTGTACTCATGGTGGAAGAGTAAGAATTAGCATGGATTTATTAAAAAATAAATTCCTTAGTCTCTTTATCACCTATATTCCCAACCTTTGCTTCCTCTCTCAGTCTTGGTGAAAAATTGTAGAGTTAATTTATATGGTTTATCATTTCTTTCTCTACCCCATCGCAATAATTTAATCTCTTATTTGCCTCTCTGCTTTTTATATACGTATATATATATATATATATATATATATATCTCCTTTTCATCTCTTTAACCTGAACTTGAAACATTTATTAATATCCTGCCATTATCCCACTTATGCGACAATACTGACCATTTAAGAAACTGAGTAACTATCTTTTGGGTGGTTCAACTGACTTCTGTGAGTAAAACTGCACCTTTCCTTGTTCTTCAGGAAATAACTCTCCTACAACAAAGATGGAAAAAAAATCTTTGATGGGTAAAGCACCATGAAAAGAGGGGAACAGAGGGCCCCTATTTGTTGGCCTGACTCTACCCATAGGGAAGTCTGCTGCCTACCTGGGGCAAGGGTCAGGGACATTGCCAGGAAGCTTCCCAACCTGGTTCACCTCTCTGACTATTACCCTCTTTTGATAGTCCAGGAGGGCTGTGATGACATTGAAGAGAGAAGCCTCAAGGCTATCAATGGGACTTTAGGGGACAGGGGCGATTAGTGGAGGGAGCGGGAGTACGGGTGTTGTTTTCGACTATCCCTACGGTGGCAGGGAGAGGTACTGACAGGACACAAAAAGCCCACCTGATAAACATGTGGCTCAGGCACTGGTGCCAGCACAGAAATCTTGGTTTTTTTTTGATCATGGGGCACTTTACTCGACACCTGGCCTGATGGCTGCAGACGCGTCCCTATCTCTAAGGGGAAAAAGGATCCTGGGCCAGGAGCTGGCGGGGCTCATTGAGAGGTCTTTAAACTAGGTAAGATGGGGGATGGGGCTCAAACAAAGCTTGTTGGAGCTGTGCCAGGGGGAACAATGGCAAGGCCGGGGGATAAGGCAATGGCCCAGCTGAAGTGCATTTACACTAATGCACGTAGCATGGGTAACAAACAGGAGGAGCTGGAATCCATCGTGCAGCATGCAGGCTATGACTTGGTTGCCACCACAGAGGCGTGGTGGGACCACTCTCATGACTGGAGTGCTGCAATGACTGGCTATAAGCTCTTCAGAAGGGACAGGCAGCATAGAAGGGGTGGTCATGTGGCTCTCTATATTAGAGAATCTTTCGATGTTGTGGAACTCGAGGCTGGGAATGACAAGGTTGAGTCCCTTTGGGTTAGGATCGGTGGGGCAACCAACAAGGCAAGCATCATGATGGGGGTCTGTTATAGACCGCCAAACCAGGACAAGGAGACGGATGAGGAGCTCTACAGACAGCTGACAGAAGTTGTGAAATCGTCAGCGCTTGTTTTCGTGGGGGACTTCAATTTCCCTGACATATCCTGGAAGCACAACACAGCCCAGAGAAAGCAGTCTAGGAGGTTTCTGGAGAGCATGGAAGATAGCTTCCTGACACAGCTGGTTAGTGAGCCTACTGGGGGTGGTGCTCCGCTAGACCTTCTCTTCACAAACAGAGAAGGACTGGTGGGAGATGTGGTGGTTGGGTGCTGTCTTGGACAGAGTGACCACGAAATGGTGGAGTTCTCTATTCTTGGTGAGGCCAGGAAGGGGATCAGCAAAACCACTGTATTGGATTTCTGGAGGGCTGACTTTGAGTTACTCAGGACACTGGTTGGTAGAGTCCCTTGGGAGGCGGTTCTGAAGGGCAGAGGAGTCCAGGAAGAGGCTGGGGCTCTTCAAGAAGGAAATCTTAATGGCGCAGGAGCGGTCTGTCCCCATGTGCCCAAAGACGATCTGACGTGGATGAAGACCGGCCTGGCTCTACAGAGAGTTGCAGCTTGAGCTTAGGAGAAAAAAGAGGGTTTATAATCTTTGGAAAAAGGGGCGGGCCACTGAGGAGGACTATAAGGATGTTATGAGGCTGTGCAGGGACAAAATTAGAAAGGCCAAAGCTCATCTGGAGCTCAATCTGGCTACTGCCGTTAAAGACAACAAAAAATCTTTTTACAAATACATCAATGCAAAACGGATGACTAAGGAAAATCTACATCCTTTACTGGATGTGGGGGGAAACCTTGTTAAAAAAGATGAGGAAAAGGCTGACGTGCTTAATGCTTTCTTTGCCTCAGTCTTTAGCGGCAATACCAGTTGTTCTCTGGATACCCAGTACCCTGAGCTGGCGGAAGGGGATGGGGAGCAGAATGTGACCCTCACTATCCACGAAGAAATGGTTGGTGACCTGCTACGGCACTTGGATGTGCGCAAGTCGATGGGGCCAGATGGGATCCACCCAAGGGTACTGAGAGAACTGTCGGAGGAGCTGGCCAAGCCACTTTCCATCATTTATCAGCAGTCCTGGCTATCGGGGGAGGTCCCAGCTGACTGGTGGCTAGCAAACGTGACACCCATCTACAAGAAGGGCCGGAGGGCAGACCCGGGGAACTATAGGCCTGTCAGTTTGACCTCAGTGCCAGGGAAGCTCATGGAGCAGATTATCTTGAGAGTCATCACGCGGCACTTGCAGGGCAAGCAGGCAATCAGGCCCAGTCAGCATGGGTTTACAAAAGGCAGGTCCTGCTTGACAAACCTGATCTCCTTCTATGACAAAGTGAGGCGCTGGGTGGATGAGGGAAATGCTGTGGATGTCTACCTTGACTTCAGCAAGGCTTTTGACACCAATATATATGTGAGTTCTTACTGGCAATATAATTGTGTCCTCATTGCTGTCACTTAAGGCAGAAAACAAGTCATTTTTCAGTTGTCTTGATATTTCTACACCTTTTACTTTTTGAACTTCTCAGAATAATGTCTGAATATCTAATACTAAAATTAGGAACATTTATATGACCAGTTTTTCAAATTAATAAGCAATGATTCTCTCTACCAAGATATGTTTTAGGAAGAACTTCTTTACCGAAAGGGTTGTTAGACATTGGAACAGGCTGCCCAGGGAAGTGGTGGAGTCACCATCCCTGGAAGTCTTTAAAAGACGTTTAGATGTAGAATCATAGAATCATAGAATATCCTGAGTTGGAAGGGACCCTTA
>CM021731.1:173276098-173295094 GCA_011075105.1 Heteronetta atricapilla
TCTTTTTCTTTTTCTTTTTCTTTTTCTTTTTCTTTTTCTTTTTCTTTCTTTTCCCTTTTCTTTTTCTTTCTTTTTCTTTTTCTTTCTTTTTTTTCTTTTCTTTTTCTTTCTTTTTTTTTCTTTTTTTTTGGTTTCATTTCTTTTTCTTTTTTCTTTTTCTTTTTTCTTTTTCTTTGGATGGTTCTATCTTGGGCCAGGAGTTGGACCTAGTAATCCCTGTGGGTCCCTTACAACTCAGGATATCCTCTTATTCTATGATTCTATGAAAATCATTATCTGTTTTGGCATAAGAAGGACCTTTTTCCACCCATTGCCTAAAAAATCTGCAGCATTTTCTAACCTCTGCAAACAGTGTAGTAGATGTTAGATAAGCAGTAGTGAACCATTTTACACTATAGTCAACTTCATCTAACTTTTATGAGCAAGTGAAATGCATGCCTTTTCTGCTGGAGATGGTTCCAGACACAAAACCAATAATTTACTCAGCACTTATCTATGAACTGCGTGACTGTGTGATAGTACTGCACCAGCCCCATAGGATGAAGAATCATATAAAAGGATAAGATCCTTTCTAGCATCAGAATACAGTTATGATTGGAATGATCTTAACAGCTCTACAGCAGCAGTGACAAGTTGTTTGTTTTTGTCTTGAGCAAAGCTCAAGTTCTTGCAAACCCTTTTTATAATAAAAAAGCTTGTGTAGCTGTGCAGATGCTCCAGACAATAGACACTGAAATTTATAAAGTAACCACTTAGACTGCATACAAATATTTTCGTCTGTAAAGACTCTTACAGCTGGTACTTCCACATTAATAGCTTTGAAGCTTTTTTTTCCTTTTCCTTTTTTCTTTTTTAAGAGCTTCATGAAAGCCATAGGTATCATGTAATTTTAATTATGTAAATGAGGGTCCTGAAAAGAGCCTGACTCTTCTTTGTACCTCCCTTTATACCCTCTCTTCAAGTACTTAAGATTGATGAGATTCCCCCTCAGAGAAGACAGGACTCTTCTCTCTAGGTTAAAGAGTAGCAGCTCCATTCTCTCAGCCTTTCCTTGCAGGAGAGATTCTTCTGTCCTTTGATCATTTTAGTGGCCCTTTGTTGAACTCTCCCCAGTTTGTGCACATCTCCCTGGTATTGGGGTGCCCAGAACTGGACACAGTACAAGTGTAACTTCACCAGTGCTATGCAGAGGGAAGGATCGCTTCCCTCTACCTACTGGTAATACTTTGCCTAATGAAACCTAGAATACCATTACCTTATCTAGTGGCAAAGACGCATTGCTGGCTTGTGCTCAACTTGTTATCCATCAAGAATCTCATGTCCTTTTCTGGAAAGCTGCTTTCCAGCTGGGTGATCCCCAGTATATACTGGTGCATGATGTTGTTCCAAGGTGAAGGACTTTACCCTTTTCCTAGTTGAACTTCATGAGGAGGGGGACTCTCTGTCAGGGAGTGAAGTGATAAGACAAGGATTAATGTTTTTAAACTAGAAAAGGGTAGTTTTAGATTAGATTATTAGGAAGAAATTCTTCACTATGAGGGTGGTGAGGCACTGGAACAGGTTGAGCAGAGAAGTTATGGCTGCCCCATCCCTGGAAGTGTTCAAGACAAGGTTGAATGGGGCTTTGAGCAACCTAGTCTAATGTGTGGCATTACTGCCCATGGCAGGAGGGTTGGAACTAGATGACCTTTAAGATCCTTTCCAATCCAAACCGTTCTATGATTCTAGGTTCCCATCAGCCCATTTGTCCAGCCCATTGAGGTCTCTCTGGGTGGCAGCATGATACTTTAGTGTATCAGTCAGTCCTCCCAGTTCTGTGTCATCTGCAGACTTGCTGAGGGTACACTCTTCCCCAGATCCAGATTATTAATGAGAAGTTAAACAGGGCTGGACTGAGTATCGATCCATGGGGTACACCACTAGTTATTGGCCTCCGACTAGATAATGTTCAGTAATCACCACAGTCGGCGAGGTGGATTAAAAACTAGTTTAATGCCAGACTGTTCCTTCAGTCCATGCATCAACAGCTCATCTATGAGGATTTTATAGGGGACAGTGTCAAATACCTTAGTGAAGTGAAAGTAGACAATATCTACTGCTCTTCCCTTATCTACCAGGTCAGTTATTTCATTTTAAAAGTTTATCAAGATGGTCAAGCATGATTTCCCATTTTTCAATCCATGACTACTACTGATGATTTTTTTCTCCTTCATGGATGCAGAAATGACTTCCAGGACAAGTTTCTCCATCACCTTTGTAGGGAATGGAGCAAGGCTGAGCAGCCTATAGTTCCCCAGGTCCCCATTCTTTACCTTTTTGAGGATAGGAGTATAATGTGTTTTCCTCCAGTATGCAGGCACTTCTCCCAGCCACAATGACTGATAAAGGATTAATAAGAGTGGCCTTGCAATAACATCAGCCAGCTCACTCAGCACTTGTGGGTGCATCCTGTCATGGCCCACGGACTTATGTTTGTCATGTTTGACTAATTATTCCATGACATGATCTTCTTCCAGGAAGGATACACATTTCTTGCTTCAGCCTTTTCCCTGGTCCATGGGACCTGGGATTCCTGAACAGGCCTAGGTATGGATTTTTTTTCCAAAAGGCACTGCTTTGTCACCTTTAGATATGTAATATATATAATCTCATGTGAATGAACACAACCTCAAAACACCCATACTCACATATACAGACATATTCTATCAATTTTCCAGATGGAAATCTCACTTACTGGGAAAGAGTCATCATTTACTCGTAGGCAAGGTTATTCAGGCAACAATCTTGTCAGCAGACTAGATCTTTATTCACAACATTTAGCACTTTTTGTTCAGGACAGCCAGTTATATGGGAGTGGTACGAGTCCTCAGCATATTTCCCTCCTCTCTCTTTGTGGTGGTTTTACCTTGCTATGCAGCTGAACTCCACCACAACCGCTCTTTCACTCCCCCTACTCAGGAGAGAAGGGGAAGAAGTAAAGGAAAGAACAACTCACAGGTTGAGATAAGAATAATTTAATTAAAAGGAAAAATAATTATAAAACAAACAAACAAACAAACAAAACCACCAACAAGTAAAGGCTGTGTGGAAGTGCAGAGTAAAGAAATTACTTTCTACGTCTATCCTGGTTTTGGTTAGGACAGAGTTATTTTTCCTCATAGTAGCTGGTAGGGTGCTATGTTTTGGATTAGGATGAGAAGAGTGCTGATAACATGCTGATGTTTTAATTGCTAAAAATCCTAAAATACTGGTAGAATGCCTGAAAAAAGGGTGTCATGACTCTGGCAGTTCCAAGGTGACACAACTCACTGTAGCTTGCTGGGGCCTGGCCTATGCCTATTGAGCTGCAAATGATGCTACTATCAACCTAGTGACAGACCCTGTGGCCACTCCAAGTCCTGTGACAAAGCCCAACAGCCACACCAACCCCTACGATGGACCCTGCAGAAGTTCCAGTTCCAACTCCTGCAGCTGCTCCAGCTCCAGCAGCCACTCCAGTTCCAGCTCCTGCAGCCGCTCCAGCTCCAGCTCCTGCAGCCACTCCAGCTCCTGTAGCTGGGCCAGAGAAATGAGCTGTAGCAGTGCAAGTTGCCCCTGCAGAGGGTATTCCAACCCCTGAGACAGACCCTATGGCTGAGTCAGAGAAATGAGCTGTAGCAGTACAAGTTGCCCCTGTAGACAAGGTGAAAAAATGGTATAGAGACTCAGGTCATTTAAAATGCAGAGTCTTCTGCTAGGTCTGGGTATAGAGAAGACGAGGCTGGGCCATCAGGGATGCAGGAAGATGAAGATGAGGATGTCAAAAAATCAACAGTAATTACCCAAAACCTATATCAGCATGAGCTACGAGAAGTGCAAAAAGATTTTGGTCACTGCATAGGTGAGCAGCTTGTCACCTGGCTGCTCTGGTGCTGGGGTACCGGAGCCAATTATGTGGAATTAGAGGGCAGGGAAGCCAGGCAACTGGGATCCCTTACTAGAGACGCAGGCATTGACGAAGCAATTGGAGATGGAGCACGACCTTACAGCCTCTGGAGGCATCTTCTGTCAGCTGAAAGGGAAAGGTGTCCCTTCAAGCAAGAACTTGTATGTCTGCCAGGCAAGTGGACCACTATGGAGAAGGGAATCCAGTACCTGAGGGAATTAGCCATACGGGAGGTGATTTATGAGGACCCAGACAATGGACAAACACCCACAGATCCAGATGAAGTCAAGTGTACGCGACCCATGTGGCGGAAGTTTGTACAGAGTGCACCATCATCATATTCCAGCTCATTGGAAATAATGGCCTGCAAAGAGAATGAGGAACCCGTAGTGGAGGAAGTGGCTAAACAACTCCGGCAGTACGAAGAAAGTCTCTCCTCTTCCCTACAGGCCTGCGTCTTGGCTGTGGAGGTACATCCTGAAAGCATCCACCAACTAAAAGAGAATACTTTAGAGAAACTTTCTGAAAAGGTCCACCACCTTGAAGAGATATTATTTTCTTCCCCTCCTGTACAAACTAGTGTATCTGCTATTAGAGGTAAGTGCTCATCCGTGCAAGGAAGACAATATGGTGGGTACACACCCCGTGCCATCCTGTGGTTTTACCTACATGACCATGGAGAGGACATGAGAAAATGGGATGGAAAATCCACTGTGACCCTAGAGGCATGGGTACGTGAGTTGCAAAAGAAAGCAATCAGGAAAAAAGGGGTTGTCTGAAAGTTTGCTGCTCCAACTTCCAGCAGGCAGTCCTTTAAACACAGGAATAAAGATTTTGACCAGTACTAGAGGGGCCCTGCCTCCAGCCAGGGGGACGAAAGAGACAATCGAGTTTATTGGACTGTGTGGATTTGATGGACTGGCATGTCAGATGCACAGAAATATAAGGCTTTAGTAGACACCGGTGCACAATGTACTCTAATGCCATCAAAATATAAAGGGCCAGAGCCCATCAGTATTCATGGAGTGACGGGGGGATCCCAGCAGTTGACTGTATTGAAGGCTGAAATGAGTCTAATGGGGAATGAGTAGCAAAAACACCCTATTGTGACTGGCCCGGATGCTCCGTGCATCCTTGGCATAGACCATCTTAGAAGAGGATATTTCAAGGACTCAAAAGGGTTCCGCTGGGCTTTTGACATAGCTGCCTTAGAGACAGAGGGCATTAAACAGTTGTCTACCTTGCCCGGTCTCTCGGAGGACCCTTTTGTTGTGGGGTTGCTGAGGGTCAAAGCACAACAAGTGCCAATCGCTACTACAACTGTGCACCGGCGGCAATATCGCACCAACCGAGACTCCCTGGTTCCCATTCATGAGCTAATTTGTCAACTGGAGAGCCAAGGAGTGATCAGTAAGACTCATTCACCTTTTAATATTCCCATATGGCCAGTGCGAAAATCTAATGGTGAGTGGAGACTAACGGTGGACTATCGTGGCCTGAACGAAGTCACACCCCCACTGAGCGCTGCAGTGCCGGACATGCTAGAACTCCAGTACGAAGTGGAATCAAAGGCAGCCAAGTGTTACGCCACAATTGATATCGCTAATGCATTTTTCTCCATCCCTCTAGCAGCAGAGTGCAGACCACCGTTTGCCTTTACTTGGAGGGGAGTCCAATATACGTGGAATCGGCTGCCCCAGGGGTGGAAACATAGCCCTACCATTTGCCATGGATTGATCCAGTCTGCGCTGGAGTAGGGGGAAGCTCCTGAACATCTGCAGTACATCGATGACATCATTGCGTGGGGTGGCACAGCACAGGAAGTTTTCGAGAAAGGGGAGAAAATAATCCAAATCCTTCTGAAGGCCGCTTTTGCCATAAAACAAAATAAAGTTAAAGGACCTGCATGAGAGATACAGTTTTTAGGAATAAAATGGCAAGATGAACGTCGTCAAATCCCAATGGATGTGATCAACAAAATAACAGCTATGTCTCCACCAACTAGTAAAAAGGAAACACAAACTTTCCTAGGTGTTGTGGGGTTTTGGAGAATGCACATTCCAAATTACCGTCTGATTGTAAACCTGCTCTACCAAGTAACCCGTAAGAAGAATGATTTTGAATGGGGCCCTGAGCAACGACAAGCCTTTGAACAAATTAAGCAGGAAATAGTTCATGCAGTAGCCCTGGGGCCAGTCCAAACAGGACCAGATGTAAAGAATGTGCTCTACACCGCAGCTGGGGAGAATGGCCCCACCTGGAGCCTCTGGCAGAAAGAACCTGGGGAAACTCGAGGTCGACCCCTAGGGTTTTGGAGTCGGGGATACAGAGGATCTAAGGCCCGCTACACTCCAACTGAAAAGGAGATATTGGCAGCATATGAAGGAGTTCGATCTGCTTCAGAAGTGGTCAGTACTGAAGCACAGCTCCTCCTGGCACCCCGACTGCCAGTACTGGGCTGGATGTTCAAAGGAAGGGTCCCCTCTACACATCATGCAACTGATG
Source organism: Heteronetta atricapilla (assembly GCA_011075105.1). NCBI lineage: Eukaryota > Metazoa > Chordata > Aves > Anseriformes > Anatidae > Heteronetta > Heteronetta atricapilla. The sequence goes on from CM021731.1 coordinate 173,282,529, forward strand.
CTACATGGAGCAAGTGGGTTGCACTGATTTCCCAGCGGGCTCGAATAGGAAACCCCAATCGTTCAGGAATCTTGGAAGTGATTATGGACTGGCCAGAAGGCAAATACTTTGGGATGTCATCAGAGGAGGAGGTGGTCCGTGCTGAAGAAGCCCCACTGTACAATGAGCTACCAGAAAATGAGAGGAGATATGCCCTGTTCACCGATGGGTCCTGTCGCATTGTGGGAAAGCATTGGAGATGGAAAACTGCTGTATGGAGTCCTACACGACGAGTTGCAGAAGCTGCTGAGGGAGGAGGTGAATCGAGTCAATTTGCAGAAGTGAAAGCCATCCAGCTGGCTTTAGATATTGCTGAACGAGAAAAGTGGCCAGTTCTCTACCTGTACACTGATTCGTGGATGGTAGCAAATGCCCTATGGGGGTGGTTACAGCAATGGAAACAGAACAACTGGCAGCTCAGGGGCAAACCCAACTGGGCTGCTGTGTTGTGGCAAGATATTGCTGCCCGGGTAGAGAACCTGGTTGTAAAGGTACGGCATGTAGATGCTCATGTGCCCAAGAATCAGGCTACTGAAGAACATCAAAACAACGAGCAGGCAGATCAGGCTGCTAAGATTGAAGTGGCTCAGGTGGACCTGGATTGGCAACATAAGGGTAAATTATTTATAGCCCGATGGGCCCATGACACCTCAGGCCATCAAGGTAGAGATGCAACATACAGATGGGCTTGTGATTGAGGGGTGGACCTGACCATGGACACTGTAGAACAGGTTGTTCATGACTGTGAAACGTGTGCTGCAATCAAGCAAGCCAAACGGTCAAAGCCTCTTTGGTATGGAGGACGATGGCTGAAATATAAATATGGAGAGGCTTGGCAGATTGATTACATCTCACTCCCTCAAACCCGTAATGGCAAGCACCATGTACTTACAATGGTGGAAGTGACCACCGGATGGCTGGAAACGTATCCTGTGCCCCATGCCACCGCCTGAAACACTATCCTGGGCCTTGAAAAAAAAAGTGCTATGGTGACATGGCACTCCAGAAAGAATTGAGTCAGACAATGGGACTCATTTCCAAAACAACCTTATAGACACTTGGGCCAAAGAGCATGGTATTGAGTGGGTGTATCTCATTCCCTATCATGCACCAGCCTCCGGTAAAGTTGAGCGATACAATGGACTGTTAAAGACTTCACTGAAAGCAATGGGTGCTGGGACATTCAGAAATTGGGATACACATTTGGCAAAGGCCACCTGCTTAGTGAATACTAGGGGATCTGTCAACTGAGCTGGACCAGCCCAATCAAACCTTCTACGTAGAGTAGAAGGAGATAAAGTTCCTGTAGTGCATGTAAGAAACATGCTGGGTAAAACAGTCTGGGCTACTCCTGCCTCAGGAAAAGGCAAACCCATTCGTGGGATTGCTTTTGCTCAAGGACCTGGATGCACTTGGTGGGTAATGCAAAAGAATGGGGAGGTCTGATGTGTACCTCAAGGGGATTTAATACTGGGTGAGAATAGCCCATGAGTTGGATTGTATTATGTTAATTTTTATATAATACAGTGTGTCATCACTACCATAATTGCTATATACTATAGATGAAAATGGTGATTAATTAGAATGTATTGGAAAGAGTATAAACTGAGCATGACATAAATGGTATGGAATAAGGGGTGGATATATGTCCTGGTTTCAGTTAGGACAGAGTTATTTTTCCTCCTAGTAGCTGGTAGAGTGCTATGTTTTGGATTAGGATGAGAAGAGTGCTGGTAACATGCTGATGTTTTAGTTGTTGCAGAGCAATGCTTACACTAAGCCAAGGACTTTTCAGCTCCTCGCTCTGTCCTGCCAGCGGGCAGGCTGGGGGGGCAGCAAGAGCTGGGAGGGGACAGCCCCAGGACAGCTGACCCAAACTGGCCAAAGGGGTATTCCATACCATCTGACATCATGCTAAACAATATATAGGAGTGGCTAACCGGGGCAGGGGGTCGGCTGCTATGGTCAGCGGGTGGTGAGCAATTGCATTGTGCATCACTTGTTTGTACACATTATTATTATTATTATTATTATTATTATTATTATTATTATTTTCTATCCTAATATACTGTCTTTATCTCAACTCACAGGCTTCACTTTCTCGTTTCTCTCCCCCATCCCAGAGAGGGATTGGGAAGGGTGAGCGAACGGCTGTGTGGTGTTTAGCTGCCAGCCAGGTTAAACCGCAACAATGTCCCACAAATGAGCAATACTTGATGATGTCCTTGAAGCAGGGCCTCAACACACGTAGCCAGTGTTCAGGAGGAAGCAGCCCTTGTTAAAGCTATTCACCTTTTATTACTGAGTGTGACATCATGTGGTATGGAATATCCCTTCGACTGGTTTAGGTCAACTGCCCTGGGGATGTTCCTTTCTCACTTTTTGCGCACCCCCAGCCTGCTGACTCTGGAAGGGTTACAGAGAGTCCTGATGCTAATTTCAAGAGGCAGAATTTGCTTTTGCAGCAGCAATAAAACACTCCTGATCAGATTGCAATACTACTAGCAGTTGTTTAGACATATTTTAGGTTGCTAGTGTGTGGTATATGCTACTCTACTAATGTGTATCCTATTCTCTACCTTTTGTTTTATTTATTTGGGGATAATATTCTACGCACTACCTGGAAGCATCATTATAGTTTATTTTCCCTTGTTACTTCCTGCCCTTCCAGAAAGTAGTAGATCCACTACAGGACCTAAACAGATTACATCTAAATGTACTATAGTGTTTAACCACAATCTTTGCAGTAATCTGTGCATTATTTCTGTCTTTGCATTTGATCATTTTATATGCAGATTCTAAAGAAAAGATACAATTAAAATTGTTATTTGAGTCTATTATCTTTCTTATCATCTGTGTTATTTCAGTGTACAAGAAATATTTGCTTGTTTTTCACCTGCTTGTTAGTATCACTGACTCTCTCTGGTGGTCCAAGCTATAGGTGAATAAAAAATAAAAATTAAAAAAATAAATAAAAAGTTATATATGTTATTGTACTATATTTTACTGATGACAATGCCTCTACTGGAAGAACCTGATGGTCAGTTTTTGATGAGACAAACTTTGATGTTTCAAGTCATTTCTGATGAATGAAAGAGAAGTCCATGCACCCAGATTACATGTAATGATAGGGGTCTGTTAGGGTATGTAGATTTGGGAGATCAAAAGCATGCTCCAATAAGAAATGCCATCTTCTGCATCTTACTTGAGCTTCTGAATGATCTCCTTATTCTGTAGTATGCGTCTTCCCTCTTTTGTCCAAAAATAATCAGAGGTTTTCAGATTTTACACAATGTAGAAAGCCGTTCAAGGAGAACACGTTCTGATTTTGATTGGAAACTACATGGCTGACTAAATGACTTAAGACTCTACTCCGGAAAACCCCTTCTGAATCCAAGATATTCTTATAAAGACTTTCAGATCTCTATTATCTCAACAAACATTTCTGATATCTGTGTATCTACCTATGCCATGTCAGATAATTGTAACTAAGTAATAATAAGGAACAGAATCATATGAGAATTGTAATTTATGTCCTGAAAATATGAGTAGATCTTGCTGTGGGATACCTCTGCAATTTACTTATTTTCTCTAAGAAGCATATATTACCTTCTGAGAGGTGCTCTTAACATAGTCATTTTATATCTGTAATCATCAGAATATTATTATGTTACATATACCATGTGCAAACAGTATTTAACAGATAATTCTTTAAAGCTTGAAGGAAGGACTATTATGGTCCAACCAACTCATATTTTCTACAAGAACATTAACCATTTAATTCAAATTAGATTCTCTGTCTGGTCTAGCATCCAGTTGCACAATTTGGAGGGAAGGGAGGTATATAAACCTTATGTATAAATCTTCTGATTCTTGTGATAGTCATAGTGTCAACAGATATTTTTTTTTAACATTAGTAAGCTTCATCATTAAACTAGAAGGAAAAATCCTGGGAATATTTTCTTGGGACATATAAGACTTTTCAATTTATTAAGGTGTAGATATTTCACATCTATGGCATGACATAATAATTAACCTCATTAAAGTACTCTGCATACCTGTGTAGATACAAAAGATCTAAATAACATAGGTGAATCTAATGAGCAGATCTCATTCTTCAAATTTCTTAATTCTAGCTTGTAGCAGAGTAGCAGTAATGTCCTGTGGAACTGACTGATGTAGCAGCGAAACACTGCTCACTAAGGTAATTCCTGAAGCACAGACATAAAAGCAGTGATATTTTCAGTTTTGTGGCCAAAAACAAATAAAGAAAAGTCAGATTTCTTCTAATGAAATTCCTTCCAACACACAGTTTCCTAGGATTAATCTGCAATAAGACCAGGAATGCTTGCTGATAGATGTACCTGCAGATGATCCCTGCATGTACAACATAATTGACAGAACTCACCCTGAGGATCATGACATATAAAAAACATAGGAAGAATGAAAAACAATGAAATATATGATTCTCTCTCTCAATCCTCAAGCTTAAATTACTAAAAGCAGACTATTCAGAAAGATAATTCTAAACTGTTTGTTGGGCTTTTGTGGAATTCCAATGTGCAATTAAGGAAAGAAAAAAAAAAGACAGATTTTTTGGTGTGAAGGGAAGGTCACTCATGCCTAAAGAATGTTGTCATAACAAATGATTGTGAAGAAAATAGTATCTGTGATTTCTAAATGTTCAGTATATGTTCAAAATAAAGCATCTATTTCATAAATCATTCTCAAATCAAAGTCTTACTATTTTTCAAAAACATTAACAGAAAAAAAAATCAATTTTTTGATGTTTTCAACTTCAGATCTACTTTTAATGAGTTTCTACAAACACCTATTTTTATTTTTATTTTTATTTTTTATTTTTTTGTGAATGCTTTCCATCTCCAGTCCTTTTCATTCCACTTAGTAAACTGGGACCTCTTTCCACATCTGCCTGTCCTTATATGCCAGGTCACCAGATAGCCTGTGATTAACATAGATTGATCTTTGCTTATCTGTTTTACTGAATGTGCTGATGAATAGCCAATGAAAGCAGTTACCATCCAGGTCTTTAGCCCACTAAATACATAAGGGATTTGCATGTGTACGTTTCACATCCCCACTGAGTATTTTAGTCACTTGTCTATTAGCTATTAGAAAGAAGCTCCTCCAGCTAGTCATACAAGAATGAAATGGCCTATCTTACATGCTTGGCTTAGCTGAGTGTTCATGACAGAGGAAAGAGAAATTTCTTGTAAGACTTGCTAAGAACTTCATCCTTGCTGTTTTCTCATCCTTCTTTGTTGACTACTTTAGTTCCAGTCTTTCTTAACATTTTCACAGAGTACTGAGCCCATAATTTCAGGTTACAAATTGTACACTTATTTTAATCTCCTATTTCAGTTCCCTGCCTACAAAACTCAAATCTCCTAGGATTTCCAAACGTTAACAGTTACAACAACAATTAAACAAACGGCTTAGTTTAATTGACACAGGTATCTAATCTAATACAAAAAATAATATTTTTAAAATAGTTTATTTACCCTAAATTAATTCTCTTTCTTGTCATGTGCTTCTTGTTTACGTTTTTAAAAAAGGTTTTGAGGTGTTCATTGTCCTTGTTGTTTTGTTTTGTATTGTTTTGCTTTATTTTTTCCATAGCTAGAGTGGTAGGATGGATAATAGTATGTGACATTTTTAACTTATATGTTACCTTTCCTTCTGCTCTTAATCCTTTTCTAATTGAGAATTTGTTTCTTCTGATTTCTTCATGAGAATGTGGGATTTCAGGATATTTACATTAAATGTTAGAAGTTATTATTATTATTTCAAATTTATTGTTAGCCTGAATAGCTTATCGTAGATGTTTATTTTGTAAGATGATGACTAAATCATTGATAATTGGATTTTTAGTTTGAACTGTTGGTTTGGATGATAATAATTGAACTTGTAACCATGGTAATTGCTCAATACCTCTCTCCTGCTATTAAGCACTTTACAAATATGAAAGAGCATACTTGCTGTCCATATATCAGTCACTCAACCTTGTAGGAGCTACAGACATTCATAAAGTGTTTATTAAACTTAACAAGGACTGTGAGCATTTTAAAGTGAGTGGCATTTTAGAATTATAGCCAGTCAAAACAAAAATATGTTTTCTCAATGATGTTCAAATTATGTATTTTAGCAGTTTCCTGAATTAGGTGGTAATTCTAGTCTTGAATTAAAACCAGCAGCAGTATGGCTGACCAGTGGGAGATATGGACTGAATGTCCAGAATACTATGGAGATATGTGTGGACCTGCATATTTAATTGTAGCTGTGGTGGTTTTACCTTGCTGGGCGGCTTAACTCCACCACAACTGCTATGTCACTCCCTTTCCTCAAAGGAAAAGGGGGAGAAAATATGACATAAAGAGCTGAGCTCAAGGGTTTAGAAAAGGACAGGGAGATCACTCTGAAATTATCATCAAGAGAAAAACAGGCAGAGCATAGGGAGATTAATATAATTTATTACCTATCACTAGCATACTAAAACAGTCAGAAACAAAAAACAGTCTAAAACCACCTTCCCCCATATTCATCCTCTTCTATGTCCTCCCCCAAGCGGTGCAGGTGAATGGGGAATAGGGGCTGTGGTCAGTCCCTAACGTCTCTGCTGTTCCTTCACAGTCACTCTCTGCCTCTGCTCCACGTGGGGTCCCTCCTATGGGATATAGTCATTCCTGAACTGATCCTCTGTGGGCTTCCCACAGGCCTTTCAAGAACTGCTCCAACATGGCTCTGTACCATGGGGTCCATCTGTCAGGAGCAAACTGCTCCAGCATGGGTCCCCCATGGGTGGCAGCTCCCCCCAGACCCCCTGCTCCTGCGTGGGCTCCTCTCCACGGGCTGCAGCGCCGGCCCAGGGCCTTCTCCTGTGGGGGCTCTCCATGGGCCGCAGCCTCCTCCAGGCCACATCCACCTGCTCCACTGGGGGCTCCTCCATGGGAGGAGCATGCAGCATGGAGATCTGCTCCATGCGGGAGCAATGGGCTGCAGAGGGACAGCCTGCTTCACCAGGGGCCTCTCCACAGGCCGCAGGGAAACTTGTGCTGTGTGCCTGGCACACCTCCTGCCCTCATTCTGCACTGACCTTGGTGCCCTGCAGGGCTGGTGCTCACTCCTCACTCTCCCAGCTGCTGTTGTGCAGCATTTTTTTTTCTCTCTCTCTTAAATCTGTGCTCACAGAGGTACAAACAACATCACTTATTGTCTTGGCTCACCAGCAGCAGGTCCCTTTGGAGCTGGCTGAAATTGGCCCTTATCTAACATGGGGCAGCTTCTGGATTCTTCTCAGAGAGGCCACCCCTACAACTTTCTTTCTATCAGGTTCTTGCAGTGTAAACCCAATACAGTAGCACATAATCCAATTAGATGATAAACAATCAGATAAACCACCATTATTTTATATAAGAAACTATATATTATTACAGATATTATTATATCAAACTATCACCCTTTGGGAAGGATCATAAGAGAAAAACATACCGACTTCTTGAATGAAGAAACTTTTCTGTTACTCATCCTCAGATCTGGAAATTGGCTTTTCACTGGATAGTCCAAGAAAAGACAGTAATTATTCATTTATTTTTGGTAATATTATTTTTTACAAGTAAACTTACAGTGTTGCCAACAGAAGATAGATTGCAAAATTTACAGTAGGTGAACTGAGGAGAGCAAAGATTGTCCTGACTGGAAAGAAAGCAACAACAAAAAGTTGAATACATTTTTGATGTATTTGTATGTATAGCTTTCAATTAATACCATTTGTTAGAGTGAGGAAATGCTCTTAAAATAAAATTGTGTATAAAGTAGTAAAACCTTCTGAAAACCATGTATGTAAAAGAAAAGACAAACCAAAAGTGTATGTATTGCAACCCTGAACTCAGTTCAGGAGGTTGTACTATATGGTCAAAATAGATCTTACCTTTTCCACATGTATATGCTATGGTGTTCATCAAAAACTGATACACACAAGGTCATTTATATTAGCCTGGACTCTTTGCTCAAAAGTAAAAGATTAAGTACACTATGTGTTTCTTCATGTAAAAATGCCACTTTATTTTCATTTGCTAAGTGCTCTTTTTTTGTTTCAGATGATCAGATAAGTGACATTTGGCAATCATTTTCACAGTCTTGTATATGATCAGAGAAAGAATGTACTGTTTCCCCAGTTATTTTCTCTCTTCTCCTCTCCTTCACCCGAAGATGATCAAGCATTAAAACAAAACAATAACAAACAAACAAGCAAAAAGTTTTGTTTTGTATCACATCACAGAATAAGATATTTTTTAGGAAAAAATAATTCAACTATTTTAATTCACTAATTATTTTATAATCTAATTTTTCTTATCAGATAAGGTTCTGACAACTCAGCAGATCTCTTTCAGTACTGTTTTGGGCTCCACAATATATCAAAGTTATAAAACTATCAGATAGTGTCCAAAGAAGGGCTACAAAGAGAGTGAAGGGTCTAGAGGGGAAGACATAGAAAGATTGGCTGAGGTGCTTTGGTTTGTTCAGTCTAGATAAGAATAGACTGAGGGAAGGCCTCATGGCAGCCTACAGCAAGGGTGAGTGGTGAGGGAGTCTCTGATCTCTTCTCTCTGGTGACCAGCAATAGGACCGAAGGGAGCAGCATGAAGCTGTGTCAGGGGAGATTCAGGTCGGATGTTAGGAAAAGTTTCTTCGCTGACAGGGTAGTTGGTTACTGGAACAGGCTCCCCAGGGAAGTGTTCATGGCACCAATTCTGCTGAAGTTCCAGAATCATTTGGACTATGCTCCCAGAAATACAGTTTGATTTTTTGGTGGTTTTGTCTTGGGCCAGGAGGTGGACTCACTGATCCTTGTGTGTCCCTTCCATCTTGGATATTCTGTGATTCTGTGATTCTATGAATCTTGGGATGTTTGTGCTAACTGGAAACTAGCCAATGTTATATTGATCTACCAGAAGGTCACCAGAAAAGACCAAGGAAACTAAAGACCTGTTAGTCTAACTTCAGTACCAGTAAAAGTTATGGAGAAAATTAACCTGAGTGCCAAGGGATCTGGATAGACTGGATCAATGGACCACATCCATTGGAATGTGATTGTCCTTATCTCAACCCATTAGCCTGTCTTCATCATATTTGCCATTTTTTTCTCCTCCTTTTCTGTAGAGGAGAGGGAGTGTGAGAGCAACATGGTGGAGCTTATCTGTCTGTCAGCGTGAATCCACCACAATTGCTGAGAGAATGACAATGAAGCTGGTGAAGGGACTAGAAAACAAGAATGTGAGGAGTGGCTGAGAGAACAAAGGTTGTTTAGTCTGGAGGAGAGACCTCAATGCTCTCTACAACTACCTGAAGGGAGGTTGCAGCAAGGTGTGTGGATCTCTTTTCTCAGGTGACAAGCAAAAGGATGTAAGGAGTTGGCCTCAAGTTGCTACAGGGAAGGTTTAGACTGGATATCAGAATTTCTTCACAGAAAGTGTGGTTAGGCATTGGAACAGGCTACCCAAGGAAATAGAGTTGCTATCCCTAGAGGTATTTAAAAAATGCTGATGTGGTGCTTAGGGATATGATTTAGTGGTGGACTTGTTAGTATTAGGTTGGTGGTTGAAACTGGAGATCTTAAGGGTCTTTTCCAACCTAAACGATTATGAGGGGAAAGTCCTTCATTAGTAATTTGATCTTCTATAGTAAGATCATCTGCTTAATAAATGATGGGAAGGTGATAGATGTAATCTTCCTGGATTCAAGTAAGACCTTTGATACCATCCCTCAAAGTACGCTTCTGGACAAATTGTCCAACTTTGAGATGAACAGGTTCATGATATGCTGGGTGATGAACTGGCTCAATGGTAGAGCTCAAATTTTTGTAGTGAATGGGGATACATATAAGTGGCAGCCAGTCATTAGTGGTGTTCCCCAGGGCTCAATTTTAGGGCCTTTCTGTTCTTCATTTTATCAATGATCTGTATGCAGGAGTGGAATGCATCCTTATCAAGTTTGCTGATGATCCTAAACTGGAAGGTGCAGTTGACTCTCTGCAGGGATAAGAGGCCAGAGAAATTTAGATAGATTGGAACATTAGTCAATCATTAATGGCATTAAAATCAACAAAGGAAAATGCTGGGTTCTACAAGTGGAGTGTAGTAATGCCAGACACAAGTACAAATTGGGAGATGAATAGTTGGAGAACAGCTCAGTGAAAAAGGATCTGGTGGTGTTATTCGACAATAGGCTTAACATGAATCAGCAGTGTTCCCTGGCAACCAAGAGGACAAATTGCATTTCAGGGTGCATTAAACATAGCAGAGACAGCTGGTCAAAAGAGGTGATTCACCCAATTATATTGAGTATTGGTGCAGCCTCACCTTGAGTATTGAATGTAGTTCTGGGATCCATGATATAAGAAGGATGTTAAGGCCCTGGCAAGTGTCCAGAGGAGGGCAATAAAGCTGTAAGGCATGTCCTGTGAGTAGAGGCTGAGAACACTTGGGTTGTCTAGTGTGGAGAAAAGAGGCTAAAATCTCTAAAGTTTCCTGAGGAGGGGAGGTGGAGATGGAGGTGCTCTTTCTTCTCCCTGGTTACCAATGGTAGAACATGAGAGAACAGCACAAAGATGCACCAGGGGAAGTTCAGACTGGAGTTTAGGAAAATTTTCTTTATTGCAAGGGTGTTTAAGCACTGGAACAGGCTTCCTAGCAATTTGGTTGATCTCCCAGTGTTCAGGAGGTATTTGGATAATGCCCTTAATAATATGCTTTAACTTAATGTTTAGCCTTGAAGTGTTCAGGTAGTGGGACTTGACCTTTGAATGTCCGTTCTAAGTGAATTGTTCTACTCTATACAAATGACTATTAAAATATGCACACACAGTACAAAGCAGGTGTCATATTTGATTCAGAATCATGGCTGGTTTCATATCTATATCATTAATGTTTCTTTAGCTAACTTTGATTTACTTCAATTTATCATTTTGTCTTATTGGTTCCATCAGTGAGAATTGCTTTAGCTCACATCACCGAAAAAAAAAATAAATAATTATTGTTGAATATTTTTTTCCTAGAATTACCTTCCCATAAAGTAATTTGCATCCAATGCAAAATAATGGAACACTAACAAAAGAAATATTAAAGGCATATATATATATGGGGAGTCTGGGGAGTCTATATATATATATGGGGAGTTTTATATATATATATATATATATATAAGGGAGTCTGATGTATTCTTCCTATAAACTTCAGGATGGTCTAAACACATGCTAGAGAAGAAAAAAAATGTAGTTAAATCATCATTACTTATGTGAGGGATCTGTTTGATATCAAAACTGAATTGTTGAGCAATTTAGTCTTACGGGTAATATGTAGGAATTCCACTGACAGATATTACAGCTTTATGTTGCATACTCTGCAGAATGGCTTAATAATATCACCTTGCCAATGTCTCCTTAAAATATTTGTAAATGTCCAGGTTGATATACGATGAACAGTGAGATTATGTCATTAGTGACATAATAGTGACAGGTCACCTGTCACTAGTGGGGTTCCCCAAAGCTCCCTTTTAGGACAATCCTCTTCAATGTTTTCATAAATGATTTGGATGAAGGACTTGAAGGTTTTTTGAGCAGGTTTGTGGATGATACCAAATTGGGTGGAGCTGTTGACTCCGTTGAGGGTGGTGAGGCCTTGCAGAGAGATCTGGACTAGAGAGCTGTACAATCACCATCAATATGAAATTTAACAAGAGAAAGTGTTGCATTCTGCTCCTGGGAAGGAGCAATCCTGGTTATATGTACAGATGGGGGGATGAGATGCTGGACAAGAGCCCCTCAGAAAGGAATTTGGGAGTTGTGGTTACCAGCAAGCAGGACATGAACCAGTAGTGTGCCTTGGCAGTGAGGAAGGCCAACTGTATCCTGGGGCACATCAAGAACGGCATTGATAGCCAGTCAAGGGAAGTGATAGTTCTGCTCTACTGTGCATTAGTGCAGCCTCATGTGGAATACTGTGTGCAGTTCTAGGCATCACAGTATAAGAAAGATATAAAACTGTTAGGGAGTGTCCAAAGGAGGGCAACAAAGATGGTAAAGGGTTTAGAAGGGAAGATGTATGGGGAGCAGCTGAAGTTACTTGGATTGTTCAGCCTGGAAAAGAGGAGGCTGAGGAGAGACCTCATTGTGGTCTACAGCTTCCTCATGACGGGGAACGGAGGGGTAAGCACTGATCTCTTCTCTTTGGTGACCAGCAATAGGACCTGAGGGAATGGCTTGAAGCTGCGACAAGGGAGATTCAGGCTGGATATTAGGAAAAAGGTTTTTCACCGGGAGGGAGGTTGGGCACTGGAACAGGCTCTCCAGGGAAGTTGTCATGGCACCCAGTCTGCCAGTGTTCAAGAAATGTTGGGACAATTCTCTCAGACACATGATTTCATTATTTGATTATATATATAGATATATATATATATATCTATATATATAAATATATATATATTAATATATAATATATATAAATATATAA
>CM021731.1:173332102-173349294 GCA_011075105.1 Heteronetta atricapilla
GGAAGGAAGGAAGGAAGGAAGGAAGGAAGGAAGGAAGGAAGGAAGGAGGAAGGAAGGAAGGAAGGAAGAATCACAGAATTTCTAGGTTGGAAGAGACCTCAAGATCATCGAGTCCAACCTCTAACCTAACCCTAACAGTACCCACTAAACCATATCTCTAAGCTCTACATCTAAATGTCTTTTAAAGACCTCCAGGGATGGTGACTCCACCACCTCCCTGGGCAGCCTGTTCCAGTGCCTAACAACCCTTTCGGTAAAGAAGTTCTTCCTAACGTCTAACCTAAAAATCCCCTGGTGCAACTTAAGCCCATTCCCCCTCGTCCTGTCACCAGGTACGTGGGAGAACAGACCAACCCCCACCTCACTACAGCCTCCTTTAAGGTATCTGTAGAGAGCGATAAGGTCGCCCCTGAGCCTCCTCTTCTCCAGGCTGAACAAGCCCAGCTCCTTCAGCCGCTCCTCGTAGGACTTGTTCTCCAGGCCACTCACCAGCTTCGTCACCCTTCTCTGGACCCGCTCAAGCACCTCGATGTCCTTCTTGTAGCGAGGGGCCCAAAACTGAACACAGTATTCGAGGTGCGGCCTCACCAGAGCCGAGTACAGGGGGACGATCACCTCCCTAGCCCTGCTGGTCACACTGTTTCTGATACAAGCCAGGATGCTGTTGGCCTTCTTGGCCACCTGAGCACACTGCTGGCTCATATTCAGCCTACTGTCCACCATCACTCCCAGGTCCTTCTCTGCCTGGCAGCTCTTCAACCACTCATCTCCCAGCCTGTAGCTCTGCTTGGGGTTATTGCGCCCCAGGTGGAGGACCCGGCACTTGGCCTTGTTGAACTTCATGCAGTTGACCTCAGCCCATCGGTGCAGCCTATCCAGACACTCCTGCAGAGCCTTCCTACCCTCGAGCAGATTGACACACGCACCTAACTTGGTGTCATCTGCAAACTTACTGAGGGTGCACTCAATGCCCTCATCCAGATCATCAGTGAAGATATTGAAGAGGATCGGCCCCAGCACCGAGCCCTGGGGGACGCCACTAGTGACTGGCATCCAACTGGACTTGACTCCATTTACCACGACTCTTTGGGCCCGGCTCTCCAGCCAGTTTCTAACCCAACAAAGCGTGCGCCAGTCCAAGCCAAGAGCAGCCAGTTTCTTGAGGGGAATGCTGTGAGAGACAGTGTCAAAAGCCTTACTGAAGTCAAGGTAGACCACATCCACAGCCTTTCCCTCGTCCACCCAGCGCCTCACTTTGTCATAGAAGGAGATCAGGTTCGTCAAGCAGGATCTGCCTTCCATAAACCCATGCTAACTGGGCCTGATCACCTGCTTGCCCTGCAAGTGCTGCGTGATGATGCTCAAGATAATCTGCTCCATGAGCTTCCCTGGCACTGAGGTCAAACTGACAGGCCTATAGTTCCCTGGGTCTGCCCTCCGGCCCTTCTTGTAGATGGGCGTCATATTTGCTAGCCGCCAGTCAGCTGGGACCTCCCCCGATAGCCAGGACTGCTGATAAATGATGGATAGGGGCTTGGCCAACTCCTCTGCCAGTTCTCTCAGTACCTTTGGGTGGATCTCATCTGGCCCCATCGACTTGTGCACATCCAAGTGCCGTACCAGGTCACCAAACAGTTCTTCATGGATGGTGAGGGCCACATCCTGTTACCCATCCCCTTCCACCAGCTCAGGGTACTGGGTATCCAGAGAACAACTGGTATTGCCGCTAAAGACTGAGGCAAAGAAAGAATTGAGCACTTCCGCCTTTTCCTTTTTCCTCCGCCTTTTCCTCATCTCTTGTAACTAAGTTTCCCCCTGCATCCAGTAAAGGATGGAGATTCTCCTTAGTCCTCCTTTTTGTGTTGATGTATTTGTAAAAATATTTTTTGTTATCTTTAATGGCAGTAGCCAGATTGAGCTCCAGATGAGCTTTGGCCTTCCTAATTTTGTCCCTGCACAGCCTCGCTACATCCTTATAGTCCTCCCTAGACATCCTTATAGTCCTCCCTAGAAGGAAAGAAGGAAGGAAGGAAGGAAGGAAGGAAGGAAGGAAGGAAGGAAAGACACAAAATGCGAGACTTATAGTAGTTTTGTTACTGCACGTGTGGTGTTCACTTCTAGAGTGTTCATGTTTTCAGTCATAACATTGGTTTGTCAGTGGAAATTTAATTAATATAACAGATAAGTTTTAAAGACTTGATAGAGTTCCCTGAACATAGACATTTAATGCTGTTTCAGATGATCTATGACATCTATCTAGTGTCCAGCTGATGCTTAGAGAGTGTCCTGTATGTGCTATGTCAACTCTGACAGCTATTATGACATGTCATGTATGTGACAGCTTAGGGTAGTCAAATAGCACTAGGTATCTAACACTAGACAATTCAATTGATCTGTAGGTGTTAGTCTCCCAGCCTGAATCTCAACCTAAGACCTCAGATTTCAAGAAAAATACTGAACATCAAGATCAAACTGTCAAATACACTGGAAACACGCACCTGGATTATACACATATGTTTCATGATATAGATATGCCACCTCTTTGAAGTGAGGGGGCATATGCCCTTCAAGTATCACGTATAATGAATACATGAAAAAATGTTGATAAAAACCTTTGTCTATTTATTTTCACTGATCTGCGATTCTGAAAATATTTGTTACAAATCTAAAAGTTTTGTGCTGAGGTGTACAAATACAAAACTGTAAAACCACATACCCATATTTCATTTGTTCTCCTAGGCAAAGCAAACATGCTTCCTCACCTGATCCCCACATTCTCAGTACAATGGCAACCTCTTAAAAACTTCAAAGAATAGTAGAATTTAGCATCTAAATTCTCTCTCTTTTTTTTTATTTTTTTTTTTTTTTTAATAATGTTTTTCCCAGTCCGTAATGTATTTAACTTAGGACTGGTACTTGTGATGAAGGCAATCCAACTACTGGAATTATGTCTTTTTTTTTTTTTTTTTTTTTTTCCCAGATGAAAAATGTCAACATATTTTCTATAGATCCCTTTGCAAATCAAGATTTCATCTGACCATCTGATACACAGAAAAGATACAACAATAAATAAGTTGTTCTCAATGTGGTATGGTATGCTCAACTTATGATGCCAGAGACGATGAAAACTACAGGTACCTACCTACCTGTAGTAGGTGGCAAACATCACAAGATATCTACACATTATTATAGTACATTCTGGGAGGTAAATCATCACTTGGTAGATGAACAATATAGGCAGAAATTCATGAAAAAGTTCCTAAAGGGCAATGTAAACTGCCACTCTGCTATACTATTTCAAATGTTTCTTATACCATATTTGCAAACAGCTATGGAGGTAAAATTTCAGTTTATTAGGAACTGGGGAAACCTTTGAAATAGCCTATAAGGGAAGGATGAGTTTCATCTAAAGCACATAAAACTCAGACTTAAAATAAAGTTTATGGGGAAGTTTTAAACTAGAGACTGAGGAAAATCCAACAGGTGCACAAGGGTGAAGTAATAAAATCTCTGCTGTATTACAAAAACTGGAAGAATAAAAGTCAATAACATTCAGAAAGGTAGTAGATAGGAACAGTTCCTATAAATAAAATTCAATTCAAGCACAGCAAATCAAAAACAAGCAACCAGAACAGGGCCAAATATATAAGTAGTTCTATACAAATTACAGAAATGCAAAAAAGTAAATGGCCAAGCTGAAAGGGCAGATTTTAAATAAGATTATTGGCATATTAGGCACTGAGGAAGCTTGGTGGAAGTCTGATTACCACTGCAGCACTGTAACTCAGATGCTGGCATACAGATTACTTTAGATTACATTAGATTACATGTACTAAATTAAATACAGATTACATACTACATCAGTGATGATGTGCAATTACTGAGAGATATAAAAAATAGATCTGTCTACAAAGAGTTGCAGAGGATCTTGCACTGCTAAGCATCTGGGCTATAACATGAAATTGGCAAAATTCTGTTCTGGCATCAGAAAAAAAAAATGGAAATGTACACCTTTGCTGATACAGCTGAATCCAGAGTAACTTTAAACAATAAGATCTAGAAAAGGGAAGAGAAGATTAAATTGTCTGGTTTTATCAACATATTACCAACAGCCAACAGTGGATTAGATTTGAAATATAAACCCTGTTACATACAAGCCCTTGTCACATGTGAGACACAACAGCTGCATTTTCTTGACCTCAATAATTAAAAAAAAATGCACTCCGAATTTATATGTTGTTGGAAAGAAATTCAGGAAACAAACAAACAAACAAAAAAAGCCAAAATAAAAGTATTCTGGAGGAAATATCTTTCTGGATAATAATAATGGACTAGATGGACTAGATTTTTTAAATGTACTAGTGCATTTTTCCTTATATACAATTTTTGTGAGATATCAGCTTTTGAGACCTATAGAATTGACGGTTTTGCAAATGAACAATTGACAGACCAAAATCATATGTTTTGTGAGTTATGGACTGACCTATATGAAAAGTAAAGCCTGTGGAGAGATGGCTGAACTGGTGACAGTTTTCCACTTCATGTTTATTTGCAATAGATTTACTTTGAATAGTTTCCTTAGTATTGTGATCTTGTTCAAATACATCCATAATTGCTCCTGTATTTGTAAATCTTACACTTTCTATTGATTTTACTGGCATGTCATAACACTACTAATGTAAAGGGTTCTATTTTCAATCATTTGCAGGATTTACATTATTAGAGATTATTAAAATGTTCTATCAGACTACTACTGAAAATAGTGCTCACGCTGAAAATGTACTGCTCAAAGGGAGATGTTTCTGTATATAAGCAATAAAGTTTGACTGTCAAACTCTGCTCTGTGGCCAACTCTCTGGCCTCTACTTTTCAAACTTTACAGGGTAATCTTGAATAACATCATCTTACTAAATAAACGTGTGCATGAGAAAAAACAACAAAACTGAACGTATAAAATTATTTGCTCTAAATTAGCCATTGCCATTTACAAAAGATCTTGTAGTCAGTAGAAGTCATTTTCAAAAAAAAAAAAAAAAAAAAAAAAAAAAAAAAGGAGAAAAAGGAACAAACCAAATTTACCAGATTGAAGATGCAAAGTGTCTGAAAATACTGGTAGAAAAATACAAATAACTAGCAAAGGAACAAAACAGTAATCATTATTACCTAACAGCATAACTATATAGCACATTCACATTTTGCTTACCAATTGTAATGAAGACTATCCTGCCTCAAAGAGGATACGATAGAACAACAACAAAAGCACAAGATGCTAACGTTGCATTATGCTAAGATAAAACACAAGATGTCCAAGGCTGAGAATGAAATTCAGACAGAAGTGATACAACTCCCTATGCAGACAGCTACACCCTGACAGACCTCTCAAGGACTGCAAGGGCTGTCCAGACCACAAGTTACATGGAGCTCCAGAAACACAAAGTCCCGTCCCGTCCCGTCCCCCCCCCCCCAGGTCAGAAGTGGATGACAATCTCTCTAGGGAAGTTTGCTGCCTGCTGGGAACCCATATTCATCATGACATAGATAGGCTACCAAGCCTGGTAAAACCTGCAGACCCATTCCTACTGTTCCATGCAGGGTTGAATAATGTTGCAACAAGGTGACCAAGAACTATCCAAAGAGACTTTATGTCCTTTGCAGCAACATTAAGGGAGCACAGGTGGTGTTCTCCTCTATCCTCCCAGTCACTGAACGGGGTTCAAGAAGGAGACAAACTGACCAGGTGAATGCCTGGCTGTGTGGCTGGTGCCATGCTCAAGGTTTCAGCTTCTGTGATCATAGACAGACCTTCAGGAAACTGGGCCGGTTGACAGCTGACAGGGCTCACCTAACCAAGTGGGGCAAGAAAGACCCAGGCAACAAACTGGCTGAACTTATAAACAGAGCTTTAAAATAGCTTAGTTAGCAGGGAAAGAGGGTGGAATTCTGAGTGACAGAGGAGAGCCAGGGGCTACTGATGTGTTATGAAGAAACGGGTAAATACCTGGGAATTGCCTCAAAGAAATCATGGTGTGCTCCTCTACAAAAAGTAATGTGGCTGATAGCCCAGCTGAAGCGCCTCAGTACCAGTGCATGGTGCGTTGGAAACAAACACGAGGAACTGAAAACCATGGTGTGCCTAGAAAACTATGACCTAATTGCTATCATCATAATGTGGTGGGATGAATCACATGGCTGGAGTACTGCAACTGATGGCTACAAACTGTTCTGAAGAGACAGGCAAGGAACGAGGAGCAAGGGGGTTGCCCCTTATGTAAAGAAATGGATTGATTATGAAGACTTGTCTCTGAAAAAATAGCTATGAACAGGTTGAGAGCTTATAGGTAAAAATTAGGGACTTAGCCAACAAAGGATACCTTTTTGGTGTTGACTACATCAGGCTGCCCAATCAAGGTGAAGCCTTCTTGGTCCAGCTATAAGAAGCATCAGGCTCTCATCCTGCTGAGGGATTTCAACCACACAGATGTCTTCTGGAAATGCAATTCAGAAAGCTGTAAGCAATTCAGGAGTATCCTAGAAATCATCGAGGATAAGTTCTTGGTCCAGGTAATAGATAGTCGAACCAGAGAAGTGCTGCTGCATGTGTTGCTCATCAGTGCAGATAAACTAACTAAAGAGGTCAAGATATGAGGTACTCTGGCCTTCAGTGATCACATCCTGGTGGAGTTCAATCTTCCTCTTAGTAGACAAAAGGATGGAAAGAACATTAAAAGTGATCCCTTTTTCATATCAATTCAGTTTTCTTTGAAATTGGCCTGATCTGAAATGGGATGAACCCCAAATTTTAAACATTCTAATGCCAACATGGACTACTTATTAGTTTCAGTAACACATTGCAAAGGACTATTGCTCTATAGGAGATTCTGACATTGCAGTCAGAAGATTTTCTGAGAACTTTCAGTTTGTGTAACAGGCATCAAGGCTAAGCAGGTTTGTTTAGGGCTGCATTAAATCTTACAACAGTACAACAGCCAAAAGCCATGTCAGTTGAAACTTTGAGGATTTTATTTACTCCCATTTCCTTTACAAAGACCACGGATATTGTTATGCTTAGTTTTCCATGGACCATGGTTTTAGATCTCAGAACTCTGGATTCAGGGCAACATTTAGGTCTGCCACATGGTTGCAGGAGGAGCAGAAATTTTAAACCTTGCTATGCACAAGATTCTTCAGGTGACCCGTTCAAGGGCTGAGGACCTTTTGCTGTCAAATGGCAGATATTCCTTCAAAGATTTAGGCTGCCTCTGAAATCTCGAGTCCTTTCATGAAAAAAAATAATGCTTATTTCTCAAAAATGTTCTATACAAGTTGAGACTAGACTGGGGTAAACAATTTCTGAGAAAGCAACTTGAATAAAACATATTAATTTCTTAAACACTAAATATTTTGTTCAAAACTTTATGGTCTTGGAGTTCTTTTCTTCTCTATTAGGCATGATAACAATGGGAAAGTACTCAGGAGCCTGAAGTTTGGCCTGTGCTATTGTTCCTACCAGGACTGGATGCTGGATGTCTCAATGGTCCACTGAACAGCTGTTGCAATCCAAAATGTGTTCTCAGCCCCTGTGCAGCCTACGTGGTGAGACTCCTGTAGTTATGGTGCAGGCCTTCTAGATAGTTTGCCTCAATGGAGCACTAGATGCTGAATAAGCCTCCC
Source organism: Heteronetta atricapilla (assembly GCA_011075105.1). NCBI lineage: Eukaryota > Metazoa > Chordata > Aves > Anseriformes > Anatidae > Heteronetta > Heteronetta atricapilla. The sequence continues at coordinate 173,339,774 of CM021731.1, forward strand.
TATGACATACAAATAACACATTCTGAAAAAGCTTGATATTTGGTGACAGAGAGTCACTCTGTATTACATATTTATTTTATAATGGAATAAACTGCCCTCTAGAAGTACTTTTCTTTAAATGGACATGCAGAGAAGAGCTTTGAGTGATACAATGAAATGTAGACTTCAGTGCTGTAGAAGTTTAAGTTAGAAGAGATGTATCCTACATAATATGATTGTGTGAGTGTGGTTTACGGAAAATAAAAAATGTGCTCAGGTTTTCTCAATCTCACAAGACTTTGTTATTTCTTTGTGAAAGTTTTATTTTTCTGCTAATGTTCTGTATCCATTTTTTGAAATATTTAGACATTACTTTTTCTCTTAAACCACAAACATTTTGTATATAGAAATATATTTGCAATAAAGCAGTATTCTATTATACTGCTTTCATATAACCCACTAAGAATATCCTCAACAGAATACAAACATTCCTTCATGTACTTGTGATGTTTCCAAGCTTTAGCTGAAACTAGTAATATGCAAGAACAGCTATTCTAAAGAAAATATTGATTTAGTGTTCACAGGATTACCAAACTGGAATATTACCACCTATTTATTTATTTAAAAATATAGCAACATTTTTTTTTTTTTTTTTGGGGGGGGGGGAGGGGGATGTTTAAGAAGGAAAACTAAGGCAATTGGAAAAAAAATGCTTTTAAGTCTGTAATTATTTGTCTGAAAACAGTATTTTCACTGAAATCAGGGATAAATTTAGACTCAGTCTTAGGCAGAAGGAATTTCTATATACGTTTTTTGAAGTAATTTCACAGGGCATAAAGTGTGCAGTCCTACAAATTTAATGGGACTTCCCATTTCCTTGATAATAAAACTAGCAAGAGGCTGTTTCTTCTTCACAGTAATACTAATTTAATCACCCTCATTGGAAATGGTGTAGCGTGTATTAACATGTACTCTAGGTTGCTTTAGCAATGTACATATTGGCAATGTAAATGACAGCCATCCCTATGAAAAACTATATAATCTGAGATAGTAAAGGTTTTATAATATACAGTGTTCAAATCTGCCAAGTTTCTAAGTGACCTGTATTCTTTATGTCCAGTGAATATAAAAATACTTACACTTCTGTGGTTCATCTTGATCCCTCCGTTTTTCAGCTTTTGTCTCTGCCCAGACAAACAATATTTTGTTTATATTAACATCATTACCTAAATCTGGTATTTCTGCTAGTAACCTAGGCAATCTCAGATTTATGTAGTGCTACTGACAAAGCTACATAGGTATTGTTGCCTTGTAATATTTTCCTTCCCCAAACATCCCCTTTACATCCCCAAATACTCTACCTTCATTATCAGTGAAGACCAGCCATTTCTCATTTCCCTTAACCATCTGTGAAATTTGGCTGGCCATCCATCACGTCACTATCTGTAACTTTAGTCAGCTTCTTCTTCTGTTATTTGTTAAGGTCAGCAAATTCTCATATCCTGTCCCATAATTTTTCAAGTTCTGAATGGTTAGTTAAATCTCAGGCTAGGACCTGTGTTACTGCATACCTTAACATTATTCCTAAAAAGAATCCCATATTGAGGGGTCAAGTAGTTACCTCATTACCTGTCACAATGGGACAGACATTACATGTTCACTCACGTTGTCTTCAGGACAAATAATATCCAAGACATAATTTTAACCTGAGTTCTCTGTTCTCATAAGTGACCTCATTTCTGTAGAACCAAACAGATCAAATATCGTATTTTTAAAAATAGTTTCCTTTTAGAAAAAATAAAAAATTAAGATGGTATCCAGCATCAAAAGAAAATAGCAAGTTGTCAATGAAAGTATAATGCAAAATAAGTACATTCTCCTGTCTAGAGCAATAACACTGTGTTTCTAAGCTTTCAAGAATTCTGGATGATTCCTAGGCATTCTTTGCCCAAGCAACTATGAAAGGACAAGCTTTCTGTTTTTCTTTTATATACCCCTGGAAAAATGTATTTTCTTTTCAGTCTTTCCTGTGAACCGTTGTCCTTCTCTGACAAGGAGTATTACACTGCACTGACAACTATATGTCGAGACAGAGAGGAAAGTCAAGGCAAAAGACATAAACCAATGAAAACAATACATAACCTGAAATATGAGATAAAATGGCTGGTAAAAGAAAATGTGCTATGGCTAAATGAAATAAATGATGTAGATAATAACACAGAAGGTATTATATAGTGAACACACAATAAAGCTTATTCAAACATATTTCAATCATTTGGCTTTCCAAATTGAAGTTTTCCAGGGCTATATAGAGCAATGGAAACAATGCAGAAAATGTCAAATAAAACATTTAAATCTATTTTTAATGTTATTTTATTTTTAGGATAGATTTACCTAAAAACAAAACTACTAGATGGCAAAAAAATGGTGAATGGTCTGAAGGGGAAGATGTATGAGAAGTGGCTGAAGTCACTTAATTCACTTAGCCTAGAGAAGAGGAGACTGAGGAGAAAGAGGAGACCTCATGTCATGTCTCTACAGATGAGAGGAGTGGAATGGCAGGTGCTGATCTCTTCTCTCAGGTGTCCAGCAATAAGACCCCTTTGAATGGCATGAAGCTGCAACAGGGGAGGTTCAGGTTGGATATTAGGAAAAGGTTTTTCACTGAGAGGGTGGCTGGGCACTGCAACAGGCTCTCCAGTGTGATGGCACCAAGCCTGCTAGAGTTCAGAAAGTGTTTGGGCAACACCCTCAGATATATGGTTTAATTTTTAGGTGGTCCTGTGTGGAGCCAGGATTTAATCTTGAGCCCTTTCAACTCAGAATATTCTATGATTCTATAAATCTATGTTTCTATGTTAAATTTGAAAATGCCTGTATTTAGAAAATGTAGCAAATAAACATTTATTTTTTTTATGTAAATAGAACATTCATCACAACTGTCCTTTCCTTCACACAAGTAAATATACATTTTATTTTTTTCTAGTGAAATCATTTTCTTTCCCAAAACTTGGTAACTAAGATCTTTAAATTTTTATACCTTCTTCCCTGACAATTCACCATAATCATCTATCCTTCGCAGCTGTCATACTATTTTGCTTTGAATATAGTTATATATTTTACTGTATTAAGCATAGCTATACATATGTAATATATATACAGTAGGAAACATGACAGGGACAGAAATATGAGAGATCCAACCTCATAGGTCCTTACTATCTGTGTATTTTCAAAGAGCTGAACAAGATACAGGTAACCTGAAATGTTCTATTGGAAGCCAAATGGTTAAAGTTTTGTCAAGGCTTTGAAACCTGTAGGAAATAAATTTAGTTAGTATCTGTATCTTCTCTGTATTTTTTCCAATATTTTGTTTAGTTCCCACTTGGGCTGATCTCACTCTATACTACCATTACTGGCTTTGGCAGCTTGTTTCTTAAACCGGCTACTTGTGCTCAATAAAAAAATCTGTCTGAACTTAATAGACTGCATGCTGTTGTCTCTTCACAGTCATCTCCTGTTTTCCATCAAATTATTTAGACTCCTAAAGTGCTTGTTATCATCAGCACATTCTTTTCTATTAGATTTTTATTTTAAATGACGTGTCTACTTATCTGTTTTCCCCTCTGAAAATATAAATATGTAAAGATTAAAGTTTTATTAAAGCTGTGCAAAGTATTTTCAGAAATAAATTTATTCAATAGTTTCAGAATTTGGGGGACTTGCACATTATCCGGGAACAGCACATTAATGTTTTCAATATGCCTGTTGCTGCTCTGTTTATTATTACCTTTTCTATTACAGCAGTAGTTGGAAGCATTGAATAAAACTCACGGTGTTACTGTGGCAGACTTCACAGATATATGGCATTGACTTATAGAGGGCTTATAATTTAAGTCTAAAGATTGGGAAAAGGATCGTAAGTGACATTACCACCTAGGGGAAGTGTAATAGGACCTCTGATCTTATGCCCTAAAATTTACAACATGGATTTTTTTTTTTTTTCTGTCTAAACTATAGGGAAACCCATATATCACCAACAAAACGCATATTATTATTATTATATTTACAACTAGATGGATGTTTCAAGCAGGCTATTACTCAACAAGGTACGTTCTTAATGTGATATTTTGATATTCACTGAATACTTTGTGTTGCATCAAGGAAAAAAAACATTGTGTTTTACTGCAAACAATACCTTTTGAACATGATTTGATAAATATTTGATTGCATAAGTATAGTATTTGTTAGTTGTGGTCCTTCTGGTATGTCCACATAGAATTGCACTTTGAATCCATCTCCATGAAGCTCTGTTCCCTAAAACCATCACATGATGGCCTGGAGCTGTTTACAAAATACATAGTCTTGTCAGCATTCAGCAATACTGTCATAATTAGAGGAAAAATAAAGAAATGAATAAAGGCAGAGGTATAAGGAGAAAATATAAAAGGAGAACAAGTGAGCAAAGATGATTCTTCAGTGGAATTTACTGTGTATTTTCATTTAAACTCTAGTTGTTGAAGCTGCTCTTTTATCCAAAATAGTAGTGAAAACCTGTTCTAAGTATTAATGAACAATGTCAACTAGACAAATATATCATAGATGGCTTTTTGTTTTCCATGTAGAATATCTGTAATCAAAGTTCACTTTTAATTTATTTATTTATTTATTCATTCCCTAGAGAGAATGGCATATTTATTCCGTAGAGAGAATAGCATAGTCACTTACATATAATCATCGTCTATCCCATGCTACTGCTTCCAACAGAATAGACAGTCACTGGCAAAAGATGGCAATACAGTTTTGACAAAGAAAAAGACCCAACAAACAGAAGTTACTCTGATTTCCCAGTACTACATATATGCATTTTAAGGGTTACATCTTGAGATGTGTCAAAAGGAACTGCTTTGATGAAAATGCCTTGGAAAATGCCTTTTTAAAAAGTGTAAGCTAGAAACCAGCTACATGTAAGCTGGTCCAAGAGGCCAAAGTAAATTGCTGTTTATCTCAGAAGTTCTAGCAATACTCCCAACCTGTTCAGCTTAAGAGCTAATAAGACTTGAACATTTTAGAACTGAAACTTTTATACTTGGACCAGGTGTATTAATATATTAATCTGCCAAATTCTGTGTAAGAATACTGTCATGAAAATATTTATGAAGAATTTGTTATTTATAAATACCAATAGAAGCCTCTTCATATCTTTTTATGCATATATACATTTCAACATTCTTAGTTTGGTGTCTTTAGCCTTTTTCAATTTGTCAGTAATTAAAATAGATTGAAAACTCTGCTAAACAGTGTACAGGATCTAGCTTTCCTGCTTTACACTGCACCATTTGAAATGATTTGAACATACAAAATTTCACCACTAAGTTAAGGAATCTGACACTGGACATGTGGAACAGTTACAGACTTTGAAGCAGCAGCCTGAAATTTCATGAGTTACTTGATCTTAAAAAGCCATCAGAAACCAGAGTTTAGGCCAATGAATCTTGTAAATTACTTTAAATACAGTAATGTAATTAAGTTTTTGTTATGGAATGTAGTGGCCTAGGAGAAGTGGTATGTCTTCCTTTCCCATACCAATAGGCAGTAAGAAAGTGATCAGGGTCTGGGCTAATCTAAAGACAATGGGAAAGGAATGTAAATTGTGGAGTCAAGCAAATTCTTGTATCTTGATAAAGGCTCCTCTCTAGAGCAGAGCTAGGTTATGCCTTTCTGAGGTGTGATTCTTCCTCAGAGCTACTTAAATGAGAATGGTGTAAATTTATGCAACATTCTTCACATTCTTTTCCAAACCAATGTATTCTTACTTCTTTGCTGAGTGATAGAAGAATTTAAGGCTTTGCAAGTCACCATCCTATTTGGAGCACAAATCCAAATTTTTATTTATTTAAGAGACATGAATTAGGCACTTAGAGACATGTTTAAGCAGTAGACTCGTAGTGTTAGGTGGCTGGTTGGACTCAATGGTCTTAAGGGCCTTTTCCAACCTAAAAGATTCTATGACATAAAGTCATGTATATTCCTATGGTTTTATTCATCAGCTGTGCGCAAGTCCTTGGTACTTCTGCAGAGGTGGTAAGAAACCTCCTCTTCAAAAACTCCTTGTTTCAGTGTAACTTACCAAGCCTTTTAAACTCTGCAGTTAAAAGTGAGTTTTTCTGCACTCAAGGTTAAGATACCTGACCATACCTGTCTAAGAAAGGGGAAGGATAAAGACGAGTGATGGATCTGTGAGAGTAAGATCTGAGCCCAAACCTCTAAGGGTTCAGATTTGAATTTTCCTTTATGTCACAGTGAAGATGAATAGAGCTGGGAGTAGTGGCTGCTTCTACCCATAGAGATAGCTGCAGCCCACATATAACATCTCATGACGTTAGTGGCTGCCTTCAGTTTTCAGGGCTTTAGACTAACATACTAAGCAAAGGGACCATGACCATTTTCTGTCTTTCTGTTCAAAGAATTATGCTACTTTGACAAATCCTACATGTGGAATTCAATTTATGCCTTATCCAAATCCATAGTAATGTAAAATAATAATAATAAAAAAATGACCTCTATATACTTTGTTTACTTTTTCTGCACTCAGACTAGGCCTACACTGCATAGTACAAATTAAAGTTGACATATCTAACATAGCTCTGAACAGCTATGTATGTGTTAAAAATCATCTTAAGTAACAATGAAAAAGTTCTTGCCTGAAATAATGCAACATTTACAATTCTTGAGTTTTCAGAAAACTTAGCCAATTTAAGAATATCCTGAAAAATATTTGTATAAGAGTGGTAGGATTCAAGATTTACAGGTCTGCATTGTGCACATCCATGTGACAGGCAACCCAAACCTTCCTACTGCGAAGATGGAGAGAAATAAGTAAATTAAGAGCAACTATTTGTATGAGATTTCAGACAATTGCTTTAAATGACCATTGTTCTAAAAGTGTTTTTAGTTAGTTTGTTTGTTTGTTTAGGAAAAGTAAGATTGCTAGGTTAAATGTAAGCATTTACATTTAAGAGATGATGTCCACTGCAGACGTGTTTTTACATTTCCTCATCTGTAGATACATAAACACATATATCACATATACTGATAAAACAAGCATAGTGGTTTTTGTTGTTATTGTTGTTATTGTTACTTTTGTTGTCGTTATTTCCAACTGGATAAGGTAAGTTGGAGAGGTGGCTTAAAAAACAAACAAAAAAACAAACAAACAAAAAACCATGCTGTTATATTTTACCTGAAGGAAGAGCTAATGGATAATTACATCAGTGAATGTCAAGCATTTCAGATTATTGGTCATCTGTTCCTCCAGATGTAAAAGACTTGTTCAAATTATTATTTACATGTTCAGAAATTTAATCAAACTTGCTTCTGGGACTTGGTTCCAGAAAGAAACTTTATGAAACTAAGGTATCTACCATATTAAGGATTTTATAGTTTCAGCAATAAAATATTCATGGTGGAAATACCTGTGCGGATGCATTTAAAAAGTGGAGTTATGAAGAATGTTCCAGATTGTTCCTGACAAAATAATGGACAAAAGTAAAATTTACATTAATTCCCAAAGACAAGTTAGGTCAATAGTAACTTAAAAACCTCAGCAATAAAATATGATAAGTGTAAAAAATTAGAAGTTCACTCTAAATGTGATTTTCCTGAGAATTATTATAGTTTACATTACTATAATAATTTGAATTTTATAACTTCCAGTTATTTCTAAATTCATTTGAATTATTCTCAGCACATTTCTTATCAATCTTATTATGAAGTCCTGGGAACAGATTAATTTCCATAAATTCAAATGCTTTCCACCTCACTTTAATATTGAATAGTATTTGGTTATCTAAGCCTATATCTGTACTTGTAAATTAAGAGTCCATGTTCTCTGGCTATAAGAGTAAATGGCATAGAGAAGCTCTAGTTCAGAACAGACTAGGATAAATATTTATTCATTTTACCATCCAGTAGAGCTTCATCCATATTACTGGGTGAAAACAGTCCCTAGTTGAGTCATTGTCAGGGAGAATGATAGTAGGAAAAAGATAAAACTGTACCAAATATGTACAGGTTTCTTTCTGTGACTTTAAAATGGCTGTCTATGAAAAGCCCTCAGTGTCCAGGTAGCTGTGTAGGAACATGAGTCCCTGAATTCTGAGGAGTTTGCACTTTGGTCGTCCTTAAGATTAAATTTCCATTCTTACAATATTTAAATGAGCTGATATTTGCATAATGTAGATATAACAGGGAAACTTTCACCATTTAGGTCAGGCTATTGATATACCTGTTCTGAAAAACATACCCCAAAAGACCATACTATGAGACCATTCTGTAAAAATATATGAGATCACAGAATCACAGAATCACAGAATAGACTAGGTTGGAAGAGACCTCTGAGATCACCTACTCCAGCCTCTGACCTAACAGTAACAAGTCCTCCACTAAACCATATCACTAAGCTCTACATTAAATGTCTTTAAAAGACCTCCAGGGATGGTGATTCCACCACTTCCCTGGACAGCCCGTTCCAATGTCTAACAACCCTTTCGGTAAAGAAGTTCTTCCTAACATCCAAACTAAAACTCCCCTGGCGCAACTTAAGCCCATTACCCCTCGTCCTGTCACCAGGCACATGGGAGAACATACCAACCCCCACCTCACTACAGCCTCCTTTAAGGTACCTGTAGAGAGCGATAAGGTCACCCCTGAGCATTCTCTTCTCCAGGCTGAACAATCCCAGCTCCCTCAGCTGCTCCTCATGGGACTTGTTCTCCAGACCCCTCGCCAGCTTCGTCGCCCTTCTCTGGACTCGCTCAAGCACCTCCATGTCCTTCTTGTAGCGAGGGGCCCAAAACTGAACACAGTATTCGAGGTGCGGCCTCACCAGAGCTGAGTACAGGGGGACGATCACCTCCCTAGCCCTGCTGGTCACACTGTTTCTTATACAGGCCAGGATGCTGTTGACCTTCTTGGCCACCTGAGCACACGGCTGGCTCTTTTTAAGCCGACTATCAACCATCACTCCCCGGTCCTTCTCTGCCAGGCAGCTCTCCAACCACTCACCTCCCAGCTTGTATCTCTGCTTGGGGTTATTGCGCCCCAGGTGGAGGACCCGGCACTTGGCCTTGTTGAACTTCATGCAGTTGACCTCAGCCCATCGGTGCAGCCTATCCAGACACTCCTGCAGAGCCTTCCTACCCTCGAGCAGATTGACACACGCACCTAACTTGGTGTCATCTGCAAACTTACTGAGGGTGCACTCAATGCCCTCATCCAGATCATCAGTGAAGATATTGAAGAGGATCGGCCCCAGCACCGAGCCCTGGGGAATGCCACTAGTGACCGGCCTCCAACTGGATTTGACTCCATTTACCATGACTCTTTGGGCCCAGCTATCCAGCCAGTTTCTTACCCAACGAAGCGTGTGCCAGTCCAAGCCAAGAGCAGCCAGTTTCTTGAGGAGAATGCTGTGGGAAACGGTGTCAAAAGCCTTGCTGAAGTCAAGGTAGACCACATCCACGGCCTTTCCCTTATCCACCCAG
>CM021731.1:173349304-173367432 GCA_011075105.1 Heteronetta atricapilla
TGCCCCACCGATCCTAACCCAAAGGGACTCAACCTTGTCATTCCCAGCCTCGAGTTCTACAACATCGAAAGACTCTCTAATAAAGAGAGCCACACCACCACACCTTCTGTGCTGCCTGTCCCTTCTGAAGAGTTTATAGCCAGTCATTGCAGCACTCCAGTCATGAGAGTGGTCCCACCACGTCTCCGTGATGGCAACCAAGTCGTAGCCTGCCTGCTGCACGAATGTAGGTCACAAAAGATATATTTTATACAATCTACTCTTTGTACCACTTATCACAAGCCAACTTCTCTCAACCTTTTCTGACAAATCTATTCCAATTTATTCCATGTTTTTATTTTTAAAACTGTTTTCATATGTGGGCTTCTGCACAGTTCCAGTATGCAAGACATCTCATTCCATCTATTTTTAGATTGTTTAGAAATGCTAAAAAGGAGATAAAAACTTACTGTCTGCATAGCACCATATATTTGGGTTGCTTCCTTCAGATTTCATTCTTTTATTAATACAATGTTCCATGTACTAAAAATCTACTTGCATAAATTCTGTGCATTTCTCCCTAAAAAAGGACAGATTTATTTCAATTAACAGTAATTATCTCACCAACAAATATTACTATCAACAAATATTTTCAGGTTTATTTTCTGTTCCTCCCCTCTCCTTACCCACCTCCCCCCATTTCTTCTTTTGGAGCTCTACTTAAAGGTGCCTAGGTTTCTACATGTATATCACAGTGTGACTCATTTAGAACAGGTGGTGTCAAGTGTTAAGAAATATTCTTTTTATTGTAGACAAGTAGTCTCTCAAGACTCCTTAACATGATTTTCAGAGAATAAAATGAGGAAATAAAGGGAAAAGAATCTAGTAATCCCATAAAAACTGTACATTGAGGATATACTGCTTTTCTGGAAAAAACAAAAAAAAAAAAAAAAAAAAAAAAAAAAGACCTCTCTCAAAGGCTTTTGTTAATCCAACATAATTCAGAGACTCAATTATATAATAATAATAAAAAAAAAAACTGTTAAAGGAAAGTTATAAAGTGAATAATCACTGAAGGAGCAAGGACAGGGAAAAGGAAAATGAAAAGGGAAATCAAGCCACTCAATAAAGGAGTTTTCTGCATTAAAGTTATTAATCAGCTGTGATATTAATACGCCTTTGCATTTTTTTTAAAAGAACAAACAAATCTTTTCAACTTAAAAAAAGGAGAAAGAAAATATGAGAAAATTGTCAGAAAAAAAAAATATTCAAAAAAGAAACAAAACACAACACTCCCAAAAGCTTTACTATTATAATTTTCCGAATGAAATAGTCAAATCCATGATTGTAATAGTAACTCTCTTATGTACAAACAAGACACATTTTAATTATTTTCATTATTTTCAATGAAAAAAAAAAAGTGAATAACATGCAGGAAATTTATATGTAAACAAATATAGTTATTTTTAAATTCTGTAAAACTTTATAATTAGTCGGGTAAGGGGAAGTCTCTGTTCTCTAAATAGCCAATTTGGGGTTGAGATTAGATAGTAAATCTTTTTTGTGCTTAACACCTACAGAAATAGCTCAGAAGCTGAAGTCCAGGTCCTTTACTTTGTGAGAGTTAATTAGTTTTATAATTAGAAAATCACAATCTTTTGTTTTATGCTTCAAGATGATAAAAACAATACAAAACAAGGAATACCAAGCCAGCCTTTTTAAACAGTCTGAAGGAAAATCTGATGCCATTTAATGAGGAATACAGTGAGGTTTCTTGAAAATATGTGTAGTTAAAACAATAACAAAGCTTAAACATTTTGTATGATACTCTCTTCTCAACAAAACCGTAACTCTACATACATTATTTAGGATCATAGTTTTTCAGTTAAAGGGGAGAACTGCATATCTAAATTGACTAACCTCATTTGCTTGTATTTGAAAATCTTAATCTTTACATTCATGTTTACTTCCAGTTTCTTTCTCCAACTTTTTAAAAATAAAACTATTATAATGGGTTTATGTAAGCAGTGGTCAGCATATCCATACAGTTCCTGAGAACAGCTGGTCATAGCACTTACTGTGTGGTCATAAAGTATATATTTTAGCAGCCTCCTTTATTTTGGGAAAATTGCTTTGTGGCCATGTGATCCAAGTAATCCTAGCCAATCTGAACCCTGGCCAGTATCTGGAAAAAGTGTTTTTTTTTTTTTAATCTATCAAATTCTACGTTTGTCTATCAAATTTAGAAGAGACCTACTTGAAGCAATTTTAAATTAAGAATATTCTATGATATATTTGTTAGGTCTGGAATTCATATTTTTCACACATTGTTCAATTAATCATTTTAAGACCTTTTCTCAGTTCATACCAACATCCCTTTATTCAATGGTCCATGATTAAATGGAAATTAATCCTAGTCTTCTTCAAATGCCTGTCTTGAAATCTTAAGTGCGACAAATTAGAATACCGATATCTAAATAGAATCATAGAATGGCTTGGGTTGGAATTGATCTTAAAGATTGCCTAGTTCCAAACCCCTGCAATTGGCAAGGATGCCACCCACTAGATCAGGTTGGCCAAGACCCAATACAGCCTGGCCTTCAACACCTCCAGGGAGGGGCATCCACAACTTCTCTGGGGCAACACGTTCCAGTGTCTCACTACACTTACAGTGAAAAATTTCTTCCTATATTCTAGTCTAAATCTATCCTCTCTTAGTTTAAAACCATTCCCCCTTGTCCTATCGTTATCTACCCAAGTAAAGCATCTTTCTTCATACTGTTTATAAGACCCTTTAAGTATTTAAAGGCTGAGGTATCCCTGGAGTCTTCTCTTCTCCAGGTTGAACATCTCCAGCTCTCTCAGCCTTCCTTCACAGGAGAGGTACTCCAGCCCTCTGACCATCTTTGTAGCTGTCCTCTGTACCTGCTCTAACAAGTGGACATCTTTCTCGTGCTGGGGGTCCCAGACCTGCATGCAGCACTCCAGGTGGGGCCTCACAAGGGCAAAGAGGAGGGGGAAAATCACCTGTCTTGACCTGCTGGCCACACCTCTTTTGATGCAGCCCAGGATGCAGTTGGTCTTCTGGGCTACAAGCACGCATTTCTGACTTGTATCAAGCTTTTCATCCACCAGAACCCCCACTTATTTCTCTGCAAGGCTGCTCACAAAGAGTTCTTGTCCCAGTCTGTACTGGCAGAAGAGCTGGCCAAGCCACTTTCCATCATTTATCAGCAGTCCTGGTGATCAGAGGAGGACCCAGTCAACTGGCAGCTAGCAAATGTGATGCCCATTTACAAGAACGGCCAGAGGACTGACCCAGGAAACTATAGGCCTGTCAGTTTGACCTCAGTGCCAGGAAAGCTCATGGAGCAGATTATCTTGAGTGCCATCACACGGCACTTACAGGGCAACCAGGTGATCAGGCCCAGTCAGCATGGGTTTATGAAAGGCAAGTCCTGATTGACGAACCTGATCTCCTTCTATGACAAAGTATGCGCTGGGTGGATGAGGGAAGGCTGTGGATGTGGTCTACCTTGACTTCAGAAAGGCTTTTCACACTGTTTCCCACAGCATTCTCCTCAAGAAACTGGCTGCTCATGGCTTGACTGGCATACACTTCATTGGGTTAGAAACTGGCTGGGTAGCCAGGCCCAAAGAGTCGTGGTGAAAGAAGTTAAGTCCAGTTGGAGGCTGGACACTAGTGGAGTCCCCCAGGGCTCAGTACTAGGGCCAGTTCTATTTAATATCTTTATCGATGATTGGGATGAGGGGATCGAGTGCACCCTCAGTAAGTTTGCAGACGACACCAGATTAGGTGCGGGTGTGCAGAACTACAGGCTGGGAGACGAGTGGTTGGAGAGCTGCCAGGCAGAGAAGGACCTGGGAGTGATGGTTGATAGTTGGCTGAATATGAGCCAGCAGTGTGCTCAGGTGGCCAAGAAGGCCAACAGCATCCTGGCCTGTATAAGAAACAGTGTGGCCAGCAGGGCTAGGGAGGTGATCGTCCCCCTGTACTCAGCTCTGATGAGGCCGCACCTCGAATACTGTGTTCAGTTTTGGGCCCCTCACTACAAGAAGGACATGGAGGTGCTTGAGCGAGTCCAGAGAAGGGTGATGAAGCTAGTGAGGGGCCTGGAGAACAAGTCCTATGAGGAGCGGCTTAGGGAGCTGGGACTATTTAGCCTGGTGAAAAGGAGGCTCAGGGGTGACCTTATCGCTCTCTACAGGTACCTCAAAGGAGGCTGTAGCGAGGTGGGGGTTGGTCTGTTTTCCCACGTGCCTGGTGACAGGATGAGGGGAATGGGCTTAAGTTGCGCCAGGGGAGTTTTAGGTTGGATGTTAGGAAGAACTTCTTTACCGAAAGGGTTGTTAGACATTGGAACAGGCTGCCCAGGGAAGTGGTGGAGTCACCATCCCTGGAGGTCTTTAAAAGACGTTTAGATGTAGAGCTTAGGGATATGGTTTAGTTGGGACTGTTAGTGTTAGGTCAGAGGTTGGACTTGATGATCTTGAGGTCTCTTCCAACCTAGAAATTCTGTGATTCTGTGATATATTGTTACTGTGTTGTTTAATGAGTTTGGAACAAACCCCTTTGGTTGCTTGTAACTGTACTATGCAACACTGGCAACTCCACATTCCCTATCAACTTCAATTTCAATTTTTGTAAAAAAAAAATCTTCCGATTTCCTGTAGCTTCACAAATATTATAAGATCTCATGAATACTCAGTTGTTTATGCACAGAGACTGAGAACACAAATGCAGATTGTGTCTTTGTATATAAACATATGTTGTAATCTGATGAGCTGTATTTTAAGGAAGCTGCTGACAAGAATTTATTTACTTCTTTAAAATTTCTTTACTTGTTCATTTCTTTCTAATCAAGGTTGTAGATTAATGTTATCTGGAAATTTTCATACTTTGAGCACAAAGTTAAATGGGTCTTTCTACACAATATCTTCCTGATACTCATTTCTGTTTAATACCATGGCCTTTCAATAACAAAAAGTAAGAACCTATGGCATTTTACTTTAAGATTAGTGTCAGGTAATGTCATAGGTGTTTGACTCAGAGTGAGTCTGTACTTGTTGCAACATTAGTTATAAGGACTACTTGCACAGGTATTATGAGACGAAAGATGTAAAAGATGAATCACAGTCTAAATTCTCTGAACTCATGAATTCATAAGCTCATAGAAGTTTGAAGTAATAGTCTTGCAAATGAACCAGGAAGACCAGATATGCAACATCCTTCTTTCACTCAGACTGCCTTGGATAGGGTTGGGTTATGTCTCTATGCAAGGACTCTGTGCTGTGTACTTTTTAGCCCAAACAGGCTAAGCTATGTTATTTTTTTGTTGACTAAAATATCCACAACACTATTTATGTAGTTACCTTTGGAGTAATGTGTGAGTAAATAAATTACTGGAAATTTTAAATTTAAATTTAAATTTTAATCCCTCTCCTATTGTGCTGAAATTGCACACAAACATGTGCCTCAGATCCTTGGATGTGGGTCTGAAAGCAGCTGTTCTCTCTGGTTTCCCCTGTCTTTGCCTGCATAGTCTTCCTGAAAAGGAGTAGTAGGCTGTCCTCTTGCACTCTGTAATCTTTGAAAATCATGTCTGTCATGCACTGGACTATAAAGGTTTTTGTAAATCTGAGCTGCTAGGATAATGTAGGGATTGGAGATGCATCCAGATGAGTTATTTAATTTTTTCCATAAACCATGTTAAAGAATATGGTTTGGACAGGTTTGTCTTAGCTACTTTTTAAATATTTATGTAATTTTGTGGTCATTCAACAAGTATTATAATAATAATTATTTTAATTTAATATCAGATATTCAAACAAATTTTATTCTCTCTAGAAATAACTATTTAACTACTATTCATGTATCAGATTTTCTCTTTCTCTGTAATGCTCTTTTTTTCTACACTAACTTGAATGCCATTTTTACAAGATAAAATTATTCCATCATGATTATGCACAAAAAGTTTACTCATGAATACAGAATGACTTTACTGAGGGTGTCTTTTGTGGAGAAAACAATAATAATAACAAAAAAAAAAAAAAGGTAAGAAGAACCTTAGGAACCTTAATGAAACCTATCTTTTTTTATAAAGGCTTTCGGCAAAAAAGAGTTTTTAATCTTAATAGAAAGAAAATCATGTAAAAGAAGTAGTTGGAAGAACATAAAAAATTTATGTGTACTTTCAAAAAGTTTCCAGGAGCTTAATCAGACAGCATTGCTGTCATGCATGCTAGGCTCTAAATTAATAGCAATGGCCTTCTTATGGGCAAAGAAGTATGTATAATACTGCATTCTGTCTGCACTCTGTCTGTGGACTGTCTGAGAGGTACAACTGAGTGATGGGAACTGAGAGAGAAAGGTACTTCATTCTCATTGCAGATTACAACTTCTATGATTCAGTGTAATGTCTTTTATTCCCCTATTCATTATACCCATTGAGGAATTCGGATAATTCCTTTGGAATCTTCTTCTAACACAGAAGTTACTGAAGAAACCTCTAAATAGTCAGAGATTAAACTTTAGAAAAGCTCCAAAACATATTTATTTGATCATATAAATTTATAAATTATAAATTTATTAATTTATAAATAATTGTTTATAAATATTTATAATTTTATAAATAATTGATAAATAAATTATCAATTTATTTGATTGATATAAAGCCCCAAAACATATTTATTGATGGACACACTGAGCCTTTATTTAGATTTCCAAGGTTCTTTAAATATGTCATCAGCTTCAAATGTTTAACCTAAATTCATGAAAACTTACAGAATTTCGTTTTTAAATCTCTGGTATTTTAGATTGTTTTGGAGATCTTTTTGCCTTTGTTTGCACTTACAAGCATAACTTTATGTGAGACAGGACATGGCAGGTTCTTCTGTGGTAAAGTAGCTGAGCTGGTTAAAATGAATATTGCTTCAAGACCAGCTCTAACCATCCCAGCTCTTCCAGAATTATGCTCTCATATGAAGAGTCAGATGTGAGTTCTTAGTTTATATACATTCTATAGTGTGTTCCTGTTGTACACTAAAAATAAAAAGGGGATAAAATAAAATAAAATAATAATCTGTGTCCAACTGCATACAGCAACAGAACTGTACCTATCTCACTTACATGAAACTCTGGCCCCTTAATCCAATATAAACAGTTCTAAGATATGTGTGTAGTGCAGCTTGTAGATAGCATATGAGTTTCCCTTTGTTCTTTCTGACTGAAGTATTCATATGTGCTGGCAAGTATAAATAAATGAAAACAAGCCCAACAGAAATAAGGAAGAAAGTTTGTGAAACCTTTGTTAAGCTTGTATATTCCTTCCTTCCTTCCTTCCTTCCTTCCTTCCTTGCTTGCTTCTTCCTCCCTCCCTCCCTGCCTTCCTCCTTTCCTCCAGTCTGACTATCTGGAAAAAAAAAAATGATAAAACTTATACATTAAATTATTACCTTAGATAGACACTTAACAGATAGATGAATGAGCCAGTTCCTTCATTTTTCTGTTGACTTATGAAGGTGTTCAGATAGCTAGCTTAGTCTAGGGGCCCAAATTTCAGGTGGCTCAAGTAGGTGGGATGAATGCCACAGATGAAGTCATAATTCATGTTGGCTTCTCTTTGCAACAGAGCTTTTGTATATCTGTTTGGTGCTGTCCACAGTTCCTGAGCAGAGCACTGCAACAGCTTTTGGAGAACTTGTTTGGAGCAGCTGGACAGTCAGTCTATCTCCCCCAGAGTCCTTGTAAAGACTGGGGGCAATATTTTTTTTATGAGGCAGCAATTATATATTAGTTTCACTTCATCCTTGGAGGACCTATCTCCCTAACTATTTATTCTGGGATACAATAATTGGCCATCACCCTTCCTGCCCCCACATTATAAAAAAAAAAAAAGAAAAAAAAAGAAAAAAAAAAAGAATCCACATAATCCCCTGTTCTGAAGCTAGGGGATCTTAATAACCTGCTAGTT
Organism: Heteronetta atricapilla; assembly: GCA_011075105.1. Taxonomy (NCBI): domain Eukaryota; kingdom Metazoa; phylum Chordata; class Aves; order Anseriformes; family Anatidae; genus Heteronetta; species Heteronetta atricapilla. The sequence goes on from CM021731.1 coordinate 173,357,278, forward strand.
ACCAGCTGATTGCTGAGGAAAAACAATGGAGAAGGAAAATAGGAAAGCCTATTCTTCTAGATCCTCATCATGTGAATCTGATACTGAGGAGGGAAACTTGGCTTGGAGTCAAGTAAATTAATGAAGGAAGAGCATCCAGATCAGTGGAATAGAAAGTGAGGGGAAGGGCTTAGCAAAATGCCAAATAGCCTACAACAGCAAAGAAAAAGGAAAAAAAAAATGCAGGAAAACAAACAGGTAGGTATGATAGAAAACAGAATGGTAGCCAGAATGTTAGAGTTTTGTTTGAGCCTTCAGCTATGGCTGGCAGTGCAGGAAAGATTCAAATTCATTTATTTCTTTGTTATTTGTGAAGCTGGGACCACAACATTACTGTCCTCACTTGTGTATAACTCTGTCTCCCAAATGCAAATAGCATGCCCATGAGAGTACTATATTACTGGAATTCATGACAAGAAAAGAAAAAATAAAACAGAAAAAAAAAGAAACAGAACAAAACAGAACAGAAAAGAAAACCAGCTTTATTTTAGATTTACCTCCCCATATAAGCATGCCTGGCTCAATAATCTTTGAATATAGTCCTAAAAACTCTAAAAGCAATCTAAATAAACCACCTTTACAGTCAATAATTATACTTGCTCAACAAATTTTGATTGAAGAAATTGGTTTTCAGAACAGTAAATATAACCATTAATTTTGAGCCACAGGTTAGTTTGCAGGTGTGTTATTAATACTCCAAAATCTTCAAATTCCTTCAGAGAATTCTGTTATATTCCTTAACTATGGCTTCTATGCTCAAACTGGTACCAAAGCAGAAAACGTTTTGAAAACTCTGCGTGGAATTGTTCTGTCAACATAAAACAAAATGTGATGCCATTTCAGTTTCTGCTTCATGTGATCAGTAAGGAAGATAAGTTATGTCTCTGCCTTGCACAATGACTCCAAAATTATTTCCTCAAAAATCCAAGCAAATAAAGCATAAAATAAATGAAAAACAAAACCAGTATTCATTCAGTGAAAATGAACACCAGGTAAAATATAGACAGGGCATAACACTTGCTATTCTGTCATTTTTGAAATTAAACAGCTAGAGGAGTGAGGGGTCTGGAACAAAACTGGTGAGGGGTCTGGAACACAAGTTGGAGGAGCAGCTGAGGGAGCTGGGATTGTTTAGTCTGGAGAAGAGGAGCCTCACGGGAGACCTCATTACACTGTACAACTTCCTGAAGGGAGGTTGTGATGAGGAGGGGGTTGGCCTCTTCTCTCAGATAACTGATTATAAGACTCGAAGAAATGGCCACAAGTTGCACCTGGGGAGATTTAGACTAGCTATCAGGAAAAAAAAAAAAAAAAAAAATATTTCTCTCAAATAGTGGTCAGGCACTGGAACAGCCTGCCCAGGGGGGTGGTGGAGTCACCATCCCTTTAGGTGTTCAAAAAGTGCTTGGACAAGGTACTACAAGATATGATTTAGTAGCTTAATGGGTAATATTGGTGATAGGATGACAGTTGGACTAGATGATTTGTAGATCCTTTCCAACCTTGTGTTTCTATGAATCTATGATTCTAAGAGGCTGAGAGAGCTGGGCCTGTTTAGCTTGGAGAAAAGAAGACTTTGACGGGATCTGATCAACGTATGCAAATATCTGAAGTGAGGATGTCAAGAGGATGGGGCCAGACTCTTTTCAGTGGTGCCCAACAACAAGACAAGAGGCATTGGTCACAAACATAAACACAGGAAGTTCTGGTTGAATATGAGGAAAAACTTCTTTACTGTGAGGGTGACAGAGCACTGGAACAGGTTGCTCAGAGAGGTTGTGGATTCTTCTTCTTTGGAGATATTCAAAACTTTCCTTGTTGCAAACCTGTGCAACCTGAGCTACATGACCCTACTTGGCAGGGGAGGTAGACCAGATGATCTCCAGAGGTTCCTTCCAACCTTAACCGTTCTGTGATCCTGTGATTCTGTGAAACGTACTCATTAATCAAGCCCTCTGAAAATAGTATGGAAAAATACCTGTGCAGGCTACAAACTAACAAGGATTACCAGGATGGTTTCCAATCAGTTCCTTTGGCATCTTCAGGAGGGAAGAATCTATTATGACCTCTACAGAGAAATCCTTGCCAAGGCATTTTACTGAGATTTTATGCAATGGAGAATTTGTCTCTTTGAAATAATGGATTCTACTGCTTCTAGCACAGACCCTGCACAAACTTCATCTTGTTCTCCTCTGTTGGAAACATCAAATTCATAATATATTTTGTTCTTATTCACTCAGTAAAGATCTGTAATTTATTGGAAAAGTGGAAAGTATATTTTATTATTTCATTACAGAGCATCCTGAAATACCATTGAAAATTGTTTATAGAAGGAATGGGCAAGTAGATATTTAAAAAGATCTTAAAGAAGATCAAACTATTTAGATATTTCAGACACCAGAGAATAAGTAGGAAGGCAAGGGAGGTAAACTTGCATTAATATAGAAAAATATTATCAGCTTTTATCTGAACAAATGCAAATGAAAAGAACAAGTTTAGATTTTTGCAGGGTCTTTCAATTTACTGCTGGGTTTATAACAGAAAGACTGTGTTGGGTTTACATGTCAATTTTTTGGTAGTGGCGGGCTGCAGGGGTGGCGAAGAGTTAGATAATGTCCCGTGTTAGATAAGGGCCAGTTTCAGTGAGCTCCAATGTGGCCCACCTCTGACCAGGGCTGAGCAAATAAGCAATGTTGTTTGCATCTCTGTGAGAGCAGATTTAAGAAAGGAAAAAAAAAATAAAATAAAATGCTGTGCAACAGCACCTGGAGGAAAGAAGGGAGAGAAACATCCCTGCAAACCCCAAGGTCAGTGCAGAAAGCATGCAGGAGGTGCTCCAGGCATGCAGCAGATGTTACCCTGTGGCCTGTGGAGAGGTCCCTGGTGAAGCAGGCTGTCCCTCTGCAGCCCATGGCGCCCACAGTGGTGCAGATCTCCATGCTGCAGCCCGTGGAGGAGCCCCCGGTGGAGCAGGTGGATGTGGCCTGGAGGAGGCTGTGGCCCATGGAGAGCCCCTGACGGAGCAGGCCCTGGGCTGAAGCTGCAGCCCATGGAGAGGAGCCCCCACAGGAGCAGGGGGTCTGTGGGAGCTGCCGCCCATGGGGGACCCAAGCTGGAGTAGTTTGTTCGCCTTGAGACTGCTTCCACCAAGAAAGTAAGAAGGGTGATTGTTGTGCTCGACTCCCTTCTCAGGGGAACAGAGGGCCCTATTTGTTGGCCTGACCCTACCCGTAAGGAAGTCTGCTGCCTCCCTGGGGCCAGGGTCAGGGACGTTGCCAGAAAGCTTCCCAACCTGGTTCGCCCCTCCGATTACTACCCACTACTGATAGTCCAGGCTGGCAGTGATGACATTGGTAAGAGAAGCCTGAAGGCTATAAAACATGACTTCAGGGGATAGGGATGGTTAGTGGACGGAGCAGGAATACAGGTGGTGTTTTCATCCATCCCTACAGTGGCAAGGAGAGGTTCAGAGAGGACACAGAAAGCCTACCTGATAAATACGTGGCTCAGAGACTGGTGCCAACACAGAAATTTTGGGTTCTTCAACCACGGGGCGCTTTACTCGGCACCCGGCCTGATGGCCGCAGACAGGTCCCAACTGACTCCAAGGGGCAAACGGATCCTAGACCAGGAGCTGGCAGGGCTCATTGAGAGGGCTTTAATGTAGGTAAGAAGAGGTATGGAGATGAAACAAAGCTAGTTAGAGGTGTGCCAGGGGGAACAATGGCAAGGCTGGGGGAGAAGGGAAAGGCTCAACTGAAGTGAGTCTACACTAATGCATGCAGCATGGGCAACAAGCAGGAGGAGCTGGAGGCCATTGTGCAGCAGGCAGATTATGACTTGGTTGCCATCACGGATATGTCACTCTCATAAATGGAATGCTGCAATGTCTGGCTATAGGCTCTTCAGAATGGACAGGCAGCACAGAAGGGGTGGTGGAGTGGCTCTCTATATTAGAGAGTGTTTCGATGTCATCGAACTTGAGGCTGGGAATGATAAGGTTGAGTCGCTATGGGTTAGGATCAGCGGGAAAGCCAACAAGGCAAGCATCCTGATGGGGGTCTGTTATACACCGCCAAACCAGGATGAGGAGATGGATGAGGAGTTTTACAGGCAGCTGGCAGAAGCTGCAAAATCATCAGTGCTTATTCTCATGGGGGACTTTAACTTCCCAGACATATCCTGGAAGCACAACACAGCCCAGAGAAAGCAGTCTAGGAGGTTTCTGGAGAGTGTGGAAGATAGCTTCCTGACACAGCTGGTTGGTGAGCCTACCAGGGGAGGTGCCCTGCTAGACCTTCTGTTTACTAACAGAGAAGGCCTGGTGGAAGATGCAAAATGGTAGAGTTCTCGATACTTGGCAAACGAAATAAGGAAGGAGACCAGTAAAACCGCTGCCTTGGACTTCCGGAGGGCTGACTTTGAGCTGTTCAGGTCACTGCTTGGCAGAGTCCCTTGGGAGGCGGTTCTGAAGGGCAGAGGAGTCCAGGAAGGCTGGGCGCTCTTCAAGAGGGAAATCTTAATGGCTCAGGAGTGGTCTGTCCCCATGTGCCCAAAGACGAGCCGGCGTGGAAGACCAGCCTGGCTGAACAGAGAGTTGCGGCTCGAGCTTAGGAGAAAAAAGAGGGTTTATAATCTTTGGAAAAGAGGGCAGGCCACTCAGGGGGACTATAAAGATGTTGTGAGGCGGTGCAGGGATAAAATTAGAAAGGCCAAAGCTCACCTGGAGCTCAATCTGGCTACTGCTGTTAAAGACAACAAGAAATGTTTTTATAAATATATCAGCACAAAAAGGAAGACTAAGGAGAATCTTCACCCTTTACTGGATGTGGAGGGAAACTTAGTTACCAGAGATGAGGAAAAAGCTGAGATGCTTAACGCCTTCTTTACCTCAGTCTATAGCAGCAAAACCAGTTGTTCCCTAGATACCAAGTACCCTGAGCTGGTGGAAGGGGATGAGGAGCAGAATGTGGCCCCCATAATCCATGAGGAAATGGTTGGCGACCTGCTACAGCATTTGGATGTATGCAAGTTGATAGAACTGGATGGGATCCACCCAAGGGTATTGAGAGAACTGGCGGAAGAGCTGGCCAAGCCGCTTACCATCATTTATCAGCAGTCCTGTCTATCAGTGGGAGGTCCCACTCGACTGGCAGCTAGCAAACGTGGCGCCCATCTACAAGAAGGGTCAGAGGGTAGACCCAGGGAACTATAGCCCAGTTAGTTTGACCTCTTTAACATCTTTATCGATGATCTGGATGAGGGGATGGAGTGCACCCTCAGTTTGCAGGTTAGGTGTGTGTGTCGATCTTCTCGAGGCCAGACCGATGGGCTGAAGCCAACTATATGAAGGTCAACAAGGCCAAGTTCCGGGTCCTCCACCTGGGGCACAACAACCCCAAGCAGAGCTACAGGCTGGGAGATGAGTGGTTGGAAAGCTGCCTGTCACAGAAGGACCCGGGAGTATTTTTTGATAGTTGGCTGAATATGAGCCAGCAGTGTGCTCAGGTGGCCAAGAAGGCCAACAGCATCCTGGCTTGTATAAGAAACAGTGTGGCCAGCAGCACTAGGGAAGTGATTGTCCCCCTGTACTCAGCTCTGGTGAGGCCGCACCTCAAGTACGGCATTCAGTTTTGGGCCCCTTATTACAAGAAGGACATGGAGGTGCTTGAGCGAGTCCAGAGAAGGGCGATGAAGCTGGTGAGGGGCCTGGAGAACAAGTCCTATGAGGAGCGGCTGAGGGAGCTGGTATTGTTCAGCCTGGAGAAAAGAAGGCTCAGGGGTGACCTTATCGCTCTCTACAGGTACCTCAAAGGAGGCTGTAGTGAGGTGGGGGTTGGTCTGTTGTCCTACGTGCCTGGTGACAGGACGAGGGGGAATGGGCTAAAATTGTGCCAGGGGAGGTTTAGCCTGGATATTAGGAAGAACTTCTTTACTGACAGGGTTGTTAGTCACAGGAATATGCTTCCCAGTAAAGTGGTGGAGTCACCATCCCTGGAGGTCTTTAAAAGACATTTAGATGTAGAGCTTAGTGATATGGTTTAGTGGAGGACTTGTTACTGTTAGGTCAGAGGTTGAACTGGGTGATCTTGGAGGTCTCTTCCAACCTAGACTATTGTGTGATTCTGTGATTCTGTGATTCTGTTCCTGGGGGATGGACCCTGTGGTATGGACCCATATCTGGAGCAGTTCTTAAAGAGTTGCTGCCTGTGGGAAGCCACCACAGAATCAGTTTGGGCAGGACGGCATCCTGTGGGAGGGACCCCATGTGGAGCAGGGGCACAGAGTGACTGTGAAGGGGTGTTGGAGACAAAGATTTAGGGACTGACTGCAGCCCCATTCCCCGTTCCCCTCTATCACTCAGGGGAGGAGGTCAAACAGGGTGGATGGGAAAAGGTGTGTTTTTATTTTTATTGCTTGTTTCTCACTGCTCTAGCTTGTAGTAATAGGCAATCAATTTTATTAATCTCCCTATGCTGAGTCTGTTTTGCCCGTGATGATAACTGTTGAGTGACCTCCCTGTCCTTATTCCAGCCCTTGTGCCCTTTTCTCTCCCTTTCTTTTTGAGGAGGGGGAATGAGAGAATGGCGGATCTCAGCTGACTCACTGAGTAAAACTACCACACTGATTAAGAACACCTGATGGCTGAATAAATTTATGAACTGACATGGCCAGAATTTAACATATTAATAAGAATTATACATTTTCTCCTTGCACTTTTCTCCTTCTACATGTGTACATATGTCCTTGTTGCCTAACCAATTATTGCTGCATATTTTCTGGTGAATCTGAGTATGGGAGACTTTTCAAAAATATCTTGTAGAAACTTTCAGTGAAAACTTTGCTTTTCCACACAGAGAATGACATTCTTCACCCCTCTGAACTGCAAATAAATAGTTGATAATGTGAGTTGGTTAAGGTTAAGACTTTTGGCTCTTAAAAACAAAGACTTCCTTATTTATTTATTTATTCATTCATTCACTTCTATTGCTATTTGCAAGGTATTTTGATATTTTTCCTTATTTCATCATATTCTCACATGGGTGTTGAGCAGCAGTGCTGGACACCTTACCTCTTGATGCTGTCAGGAAGGCAAGTTAACTATATGAATCATCTTATTTTCCAGGAGTGTGTATAAAGTCACAGACAACTAGAGACTGTGCATCTCATTGTCTATTATCTATTGTAAGTCTGCAATAGCAGACTTAGGATATAGCCTCAGCTTCTCTGAAATACGGATTTATACAAACAGGAATAACATAAATGGGAGAAGGCTGCCCAGGAAGATGTTTACTCATAAGAGTTAATCCGTCTCTCCAGTGTGGTAAAACTGTGCTTAGACTATTTTTAATCACCTGAAAAAGAGACAAATTTCATCCTTGATTTTTTTCAAACAGAATGAAACCAGTAATTAAATGACATTATTATTAAACTATGGTTATTACCCCCTTGAGTGACTGTGACTAATGTGAATGTTTCTTGGTAGTTATTTGAATATGGAATTTGTTTATTTTTAGTTTACTGAAAAATTCAGATTAAAATATTTTACTTACTGAAAATTACAAATAAATATATGTAACATTGGTGCGCTATACAAATACGTATTAATTGTGCTATGGTAGATTCATAAATTGTAAAAAAATATATACTTTAAGAGATGGCTGAACTGTTTGAAATGAACATCAAAGGGTTTTCTCAATGTTATCTTAGGGTTTTTATTTTATTTCATATCAGTGTAATTCTGAAGCATAGGTTGATAAGACATCTGAATTTTTCCTGCCATTTCAAAGCATTTAAACAACATCACCAGAGTTTTCTGGTGGTCATTAAAGACAAGCTCCTGGTAGCAATTTATCCCCTTATGTACCAGTTCAAAGCTGTTGATACTTGCACCTGTTATCTCCCAACTGCTCTTCCCAGTTACTGCAGAAAATGTCAAATGAATTCAAAATACAGACTCTTAAATGGATTAATTAACCTCTTCACCTCATACTTTACAGGCAATACTGTGAATACCAGTAAAGCATCCTATTGATTTTAAGATTTTTTTGCTTTGCATTGTAAATCCTTTCACTGGCTTTGTCCACAATATCTGGGAGAATTACAAGCACCGTATTTCCCTTCCTGTTGTTTGAATGCTGACTGAGTAATGGTTCCTTTGATCTTTCTAAACCTTCTGTGAGCTGTATATTACTCCCTTTCACTCAAGATTTTATTCCCTACTACTATTCCCATCAATGTCTCTCGCTAGTCTTAAAATTTGGTCTAAAATCTGATGTTACATGTAGACTGCTGGCATTATTCAGCTTCACTAGCCAATGACTGCAGTAGTCTGATAATAATGTAACTTTATTTTATTTTAGTTTTTTTTTTTTTTTTTTTTTTTTTTTTTCCTGGGGCAAGAAGAACCTTAAAAAATTTCTTATTTATTTTGCATGTCTTTTATTTATTTATTTTGTAGAATTTTGAAGCACCAGTCAAAAGTATTTTATGAAAGGTTTACCAGTTGTCAGAGACAATGTCATGATGTATAAGAGATGAAAATATTTGTGAACACAGAAATTTTAGATATTTGCTTGACAACTATTGCCTTATACAGGGAAATGTAATCAAGGAGGACATATGTAACAAAAAAAAATAGGAAGGATACACAGTCCCAAAGTTCAAATTCAAGTTTTGGTGTGAGAAGGAAACAGAGAAAACAAACACAAAGAACTGTTCATGTTATCCTATCAGTAATTAAATAAATCTTTATCCAAAATAGACATTTTAGTCTAGACAGTGATAATAATAAAACCTTTTAACTACAGTATAGACAGGGAATATCTTTCAAGTTACGGTATGATTATAAACCAGTAAACTTCACTAAAATATCTTCACCAAAAAACATACTTTGCTGAGATAAACTCGGCTGGTTTCACAGAATCACAGAATCATCCAGGTTGGAAAAGACCTCCAAGATCACCGAGTCCAACCTCTGACCTAATGCTAACAAGTCCTCCACTAAACCATATCACTAAGCTCTACAACTAAATGTCTTTTAAAGACCTCCAGGGATGGTGATTCAACCACTTCCCAGGGCAGCCTGTTCCAATGCCTAACAACCCTTTCAGTAAAGAAGTTCTTCCTAATATCCAACCTAAAACTCCCCTGGTGAAACTTTAGACCATTCCCACTCATCCTGTCACCAAGCACGTGGGAGAATAGACCAACCACCACCTCACTACAGCCTCCTTTAAGGTACCTGTGGAGTACAATTAGGTTGTCCCTGAGTCACTCTTTTTCAGACTGAACAATCCCAGCTCCTTCAGATGCTCCTCATAAGACTTGTTCTCCAGACCCCTCACCAGCCTCGTTACCCTTCTCTGGACTCACCTGAGCACCTCAATGTCCTTCCTGTAGTGAAGGGCTCAAAACTGAATGCAGTACTTGAGGTGCAACCTCACCAGAGCTGAGTACAGGGGGACAATCACTTCCCTAGTGCTGCTGGCCACAGGGGTTCTTATACAAGCCAGGATGCTATTGGCCTTCTTGGCCACCTGAGCACACTGCTGGCTCATATTCAGCCAACTATCAACCAATACTCCCAGGTCCTTCTCTGCCAGGCAGCTTTCCAACCACTTGGGGTTGTTGTACCCCAGATGCAGGACCCAGCACTTGGCCTTGTTGAACTTCATATAGTTGGCCTCAGCCCATTGGTCCAGCCTATCCAGATCCTCCTGCAGAGCCTTCCTACCCTCCAGCAGATCAACACCCGCACTTAACTTGGTGTCGTCTGCAAACTTGCTGAGGGTGCACTCGATCCCCTCATCCCGATCATCGATAAAGATATTAAATAAAACTGGTCCTAGTACTGAGCCCTGGGGGAGTCCACTAGTGTCCGGCCTCCAACTGGACTTAACTCCTTTCACCATGACTCTTTGGGCCTGGCTACCCAGACAGTTTCTAACCCAATTTCAGTTTCATTTCTTTATCATGCTGTGCTGTAACATGCAGGTCTCCAGTTTTGTCTGGTACTCAGGCCCTGCATTGTTATCCTTCTGGTCTTCTGGAGATTATCTTTTTGGCATGTTGTGGTTTAACCCGGCCGGCAGCTGAACACCACACAGCCGTTCG
>CM021731.1:173367442-173399476 GCA_011075105.1 Heteronetta atricapilla
AGCTACTAGGAGGAAAAATAACTCTGTCCTAACTGAAACCAGGACATGGCAATATGAAGAATTACACTGCCTTCTTTTTCTTCCCTAACAGTGAATTTGTGAATAATAGCAGGGATGGTGCCTTCCTCTTCTCTCCGTGTGGGCTAATCACAGCAACCTTTGAGTCTTTTGGATACCCTTGGTCGGATGCCATTCTCCTATTACTAGTTCTATTATTTTTTCTTCCTCCCCAAGGTCAAACAATTTATTAAGAATATCATCCAAGGACCCACCCGGAGGCAAAGTAGTTGTGGGTGGCAAGGTGTGTGGGGGGATATGGGCAGGTACCTGTCACGGTTTTCTCCTCCAATGTTTTTTAACTTCACCCCTGAAGTTTCTGAATTTGATAATGAGATAACACACACTGTGACCATCCCAGAGGACCAACCATCTATGGTATCAGTAGCCCCTATAGTCAAGACAAAAACAATGGAAACGGAAGTCAGCTCGTTTAGTAAGGGAAGAAGCTCCTCCTAGGGAGGAGGAAGAGGAGGAAAAGGCAGGCAGCTCTAAAGCAGCATCATCACAACATCAGGGAGAAGAGACTGAAATCATAAAGGAATCAGAAACCACTCGGTCTCTATCCTTGAGTGAGTTGCGAGAAATACAAAAGGATTTCAGTCGTCATCCAGGTGAGCACATCCTCACCTGGCTGCTTCGATGCTGGGACGCTGGTGCCAATAGCCAACAACTAGAAGGCAGTGAAGCCAAGCAGTTGGGATCCCTCTCTAGAGAAAGGCTCATCGACAGAGTAATTGGGAGAGAGGCACAGGTCCTCAGCCTCTGGAGGCGACTCCTAGCTGCTGTGAAAGAAAGGTATCCCCACAAGGAAGATATTGTATACCAAGTAGGCAAGTGGGCCACCATGGATAAAGGTCTCCAGCAACTGAGGGAATTAGCTGTGCTGGAGATGATTTATAGTGATTTAAACAATGCCCAGACACCTAAAGATCCCGATGAAGTCCAGTGCACGACATCCATGTGGCGGAAGTTCGTACGGGCTGCGCCCTCATCACATGCCAGCACACTGGCAGCAATGAATTGGGATGAGGGGATGGGGCCAACAGTGGACACTGTGTGCATCCAGCTTAATAAATATGAAGAAAATCTCACTGCCTAATACGGGCCTGCATTTCAGCCATGGAGAGACTGTCCCAATGGTTAGAAGAACACATAACTTCCTCCTCACCTAGATGGAAGAATCTTTCAGCTGTTAAGTACCAGCATTCTCCGGCTCAAGCAAGGGAGAATCCAAGACACACACCACAGGGTACCTTGTGGTTTTATTATCATGGGGAAGATATGAGGAAGTGGGACGGTGAACCAACCTCGGTCCTAGCTGCTCGAGTACGTGAACTGCGGAAAGATACAGCAACAAGAAAAGAGGCCCCTAGGAGGATTGTTGCCCCAGTTTCTGTTGGGCAATCCCCCCAGAGGCAGTCGAAGGGCTAGCATTACTCCTAACCCTGACGAAGAGACCTCTGCTTCACATTTGGAAGAATTAATTGACAGATGCTCCAACCATGACTAGTGGGGCCCTGCTTCTGGCCAGGTAGAGGAGAGGGACAACCGGATTTACTGGACTGTGTGGATTCGATGGCCTGGCACACCAGAACCACAGAAATATAAAGCTTTAGTGGACACAGGTGCACAGTGTACCCTAATGCCATCAGGCCACCAAGGGGCAGAACATATCTCTCTCTCTGGAGTGACAGGGGGATCCCAAGAGCTAACTGTATTGGAAGCCGAAGTGAGTCTAACTGGGAATGAGTGGCAAAAGCACCCCATCATGACTGGCCCAGAGGCTCCGTGCATCCTCAGCATAGACTACCTCAAGAAAGGGTACTTCAAGGATCCAAAAGGGTATCGGTGGGCTTTTGGCATAGCTGCTTTGAGCACAGAGAAGATTAAGCAGCTGTCTACCCTGCCTGGTCTCTCAGAAGACCCTTCTGCCGTAGGATTGCTGAGGATTGAAGAACAACAAGTGCCAATTGCGACTACAACTGTGCACCAGCAGCAATATCACACCAATCAAGACTCCCTGATCCCTATCCATGAGCTAATTCATCATCTCGAGAGTCAAGGACTGATCAGCAAAACTCATTCACCCTTCAATAGTCCTATATGGCCAGTGAGAAAGTCTAATGTTGAGTGGAGGTTAACAGTGGACTATTGGGGCCTGAATGAAGTCACACCACCACTGAGTGCTGCAGTGCCAGATATGCTACAACTCCAGTACGAACTGGAATCAAAGGCAGCCAAGTGGTATGCCACAATTGATATCGCCAATGCATTTTTCTCCATCCCCTTAGCAGCAGCATGCAGGCCACAGTTTGCTTTCACCTGGAGAGGCATTCAGTACACTTGGAATCGACTGCCCCAGGGGTGGAAACACAGCCATTTGCCATGGACCGATCCAGACAACACTGGAGCAGGGGGATGCTCCTGAACACCTGCAGTACATTGATGATATCTTATGGGGTAACGCGGCAGAGGAAGTTTTTGAGAAAGGGAAGAAAATAATTCAAATTCTCCTTAAAGCTGGATTTGCTATTAAACAGAATAAGGTCAAGGGACCTGCATAGGAAATCCAGTTCTTGGGGGTAAAATGGCAAGATGGACGTTGCCACATTCCGACGGATGTGATCAACAAAATAACGGTTATGTCTCCACCAACTAACAAAAAAGAAACACAAGCTTTTCTAGGCCTTGTGGGATTTTGGAGAATGCATATTTCAGGCTATAGCCAGCTTGTGAGTCCTCTATATCGAGTGACTTGAAAGAGGAAACTCTTTCGCGTAGGGCCCCGAGCAACAACAGGCCTTTGAACAACTTAAACAAGAAATAGCTCGTGCAGTAGCCCTTGGGCCTGTCTGTACTGGACCAGCTGTGCAAAACATACTTTACACTGCAGCTGGGGAGCATGGTCTCACTTGGAGTCTCTGGCAGAAGACCCTAGGAGAAACTCGAGGTCAACCTCTGGGGTTCTGGAGCCGGGGCTATCGAGGATCAGAAGCCAATTACACCCCAACTGAAAAAGAGATACTAACAGCATATGAGGGTGTTCGAGCTGCTTCAGAAGTTGTGGGTACAGAAGCACAGCTCCTCTTGGCACCATGGCTACCTGTGTTACATTGGATGTTCAAAGGAAAAATCCCTACTACACATCACGCAACCGACGCTACATGGAGTAAGTGGGTAGCATTAATTACACAGCAGGCTCGAATGGGGAAACCCAACTGCCCAGGAATCCTGGAAGAGATTATGGACTGGCCAGAGTGCAGGGATTTTGGAATACCAACAGAAGAGGTAACTTGTGCTGAAGAGGCACCACCATATAATGAGTTGCCAGAAGACAAAAAGCAGTATGTGTTGTTCACTGATGGATCCTGCTGTGTGGTAGGGAGCCATCAGAAATGGAAAGCTGCTGTGTGAAGTCCCACACGACAAGTTGTGGAGGCCATGGAAGGGGAAGGTGAGTTGAGTCAGTATGCAGAAGTGAAAGCTATACAACTGGCCCTAGAAATTAATGAAAGAGAAAAATGGCCAGTACTGTATCTTTACACTGACTCATGGATGGTGGCAAATGCTCTTTGGGCTTTGGTTACAGCAATGGAAACAGAACAACTGGCAGCACAGAGGTAAACCTATCTGGGCTGCTACTCTGTGGCAAGATATTGCTGCCAGGGTAGAAAATCTGACTGTAAAGGTACCTCATGTAGATGCCCACGTGCCTAAGAATTGTGCCACCGAAGAACATAAGAACAATGAAGAAGTGGATCAAGCTTCAAAAATTGAAGTAGCTCAGGTGGACCTGGACTGGGGACGTAAGGGTGAGCTATCTGTAGCTCGATGAGCCCATGAAACATCAGGACATCTAGGGAGGGATGCCACATACAGATGGGCTTGTGATCGAGGGGTGGACCTGACCATTGAGGCCATCACACAGGTTACCCATGAGTGTGAAATCTGTGCTGCAATCAAGAGAGCCATGAGGGTAAAGTCTCCCTGGAACAAGGGGAGATGGCTTGGATTTCAATATGGTGAGGCCTGGCAGATTGACTACATCGGACCACTCCCACAAACCTGCCAAGGCAAACGTTACATACTTACCATGGTAGAAGCAACTACTGGGTGGCTGGAAACATATCCAGTAAACCATGCTGGGGCCCGAAACACTATCTTGGGCCTAGAAAGGCAAGTGTTGTGGTGTCATGGTTCACCACAGAGAATGAGTCTGGCAATGGGAGTCATTTCCGAAACAATTTGGTCACCTCCTGGGCCAAGAGACATGGCATTGAGTGGGTGTATCACATCCCTTATCACCCACAGGCTTCTGGGAAGGTTGAAAGGTACAATGGATTGTTAAAAACTATGTTACAAGCATGGGGTGCTGGGACATGGAAACATTGGGACATGAATCTACCAGAGGCCACTTGGCTAGTAAACAACAGGGGGTCTGAGAGCTGTCCTGGTCCTGCTGAAACAAAACCCCTACACACTGTGGGAGGAGCTAGAGTCCCCGTAGTGCATGTAGGGAATTGGATGGGGAAGGCAGTGTGGGTTACTCCTGCCATGGGAAAATGCAAACCCACTCATGGGATTGTCTTTGCCCAAGGACCAGGGTATACCTGGTGGTTAATGCAGAAGGATGGGGATATCAGGTGTGTGCCTCAAGGAGATTTAACCTTGAGGGAAAATTAATCTGTAATCCAAGTTATGTGTTGTAGGAGGATGCTGTAGAACCAATGACAGGTCAACTTTGCAAGGAGCCAGGCAAATGCAACAGTGACATGAGCTAAGCTGGAGCTGGTGTCAAGAAAACCAACTTCGCCTGCCCTGAGTGATCACTTTGACAGATGAAGATGAAACCATCAACACCTTTTATGAACATTTTGGAACCTGAGTGTGACACAAATGTTATGGAATAAGGGGTGGAGGTTGTGTTGGGTCTGTCTGGGATGGAGTCACCTTTCCCTGCAGCAGCCCACACAGTGCTGTGCTCTGCACTCGTAGCTGGAACAGAACTGGTATCACTCCGGTGTTTTGTCTATTGCTGCATAGTGCTGGCACAGCATAAGGACTCCCTCCAAGCACCCAATAGCCAGCAGGCTGGGGGTGGGCAGTTGATGGGGAGGGGACATCACCAGGGCAGCTGACCTAAACTGACCAAAGGGATATTCCATAACACCTGATGTCACACTCAGCAATAAAAGGGGACTCTTGTGGGGGAGGGGTTCTCCTGAACAACCGGTACGCGTTTTGAGGCCCTGCTTCCCAGGACATGGCCGAACATCACTCGTTGATGGGAAGTAGAGAGTAACTTGTTTTCCTTTCTCTCTGTGCTTCCGCGCGGCCTTGTTGTTTCTTCTGTTTCTTTTGTTTCTTTTTCTCCCCATTCCCCTTTCCCTTTAATTAAAACATTCTCATCTCAAACCTCGAGATCTTTGTGTTGTCTTTTTCTCCCACTTCCTCTTTGAGGAGTGGAGGAGTGAGAGAGCGATTGTGGTGGAGCTCGGCTGCCCACTTGAGATTTGCTTCCCAAAATTCTATTTTCTTTAGTATTAAACTACATTCAAGTGCAGACTTAGCAACATTTTGGCAAAGAAGAAGGAAGTGGAAGACCATAAGCCTTCTGGACTAGCAATTTACCAGCATTTTCCGATCTGCTATTGTAAAACTATCAAATCACATATTCCAAGAACAAAGATTTGGAGATTTGTTGCTCTTCTTTATTTATTTATAATCAGTTTTCAAGTCTAGATGTCACATGAAGGATTTATAGAAGTTTTAGCAATACAGCTAGGCCAAGTAACTCTTTCCAGTTAACTTTCAATGTCATTTCACATTATCCAGCTTGACTGGAGTCATAATAGAACTAATTGGAATAATAGAACTAATCACGGAAATTTAATACTTTCATATGTAATTGCAGACATATACCTTGTTTTCTCTATTCCCACTTATCTGCTTTAGTTACATTTATAGTAAAATTATTTTGGATAAAATATAGATAAATGAGGGTTAAGATATAAAATATAATATAAAAAAAAAAAAAGATATAAAAAAAAAGATATATAGGGTATAAAATATAAATTGTTATAAATCTATAAATAACTAAGTTAATCCAATAAATGATGCCAATAAAATAGATTTTTTTTTTTTTTTTTTTTTTTTTCTCAACAGTTCTGCTCTGGTAAATGAATTTCTTACTTGAGAAAAATTAAAAAGAACCCCTTTTTGAATATTCAAACTGGATCAGGTCTAGGAAAATGTGAAAATTTAGTAGCAGTGACTTATTTCTCAAACAATGTATCACAAAAGTAAATAAAAAATACCTAGTATCGACATTAAGCCACTGCAGCATATATTGAGATCATGCCTTTATTTTTCAGCCATGTTTACTATGTATAGTGTTAGGCCAAAATAATTTGGAGATTAACGTTTTAGAAATTAATAATAAGAAAATGTCATCACACTATTATATAGAAAAAAAAAAAAAAAAAAAAAAAAAAAAAAGGAAAAATCTCCCTACCAAAACAAAAATAATAACAAGTAAATAAGAATCCTAGTGTCCATCCATATACAGTGCATCTGTGGATTTAAGTAGCAGAATCAGAAATTAAAGTCAGCAGAACTGAATACATGGCATTATTTCCCAAATTGCAATTAATCAAGAAAAAAAATGTATTTTTACAGAGAACTAGAAATTTGCCATGACGAATTCATATCTCAATAAATTAAAGAAACTCAGTTTTTCCCACAGAGACAGAGCAGTAGACAGTAATATGTTTCATTGCTCTTTTTTTTTAAGATCTTTTCAAAGAGGATAAAGAACCTGAATGTCATGTCATTGAAATAATTAAGTCCAGGGTAATTTGTGTCATTGGTACAATACACCTGTTAAATAAGGTCAGGATTTATTTATTTATTTATTCACTTTTAAAGTTGACCTGCACCCTAGAATGAACCAACTATTCACTTACCATTCTTTAAAATAATAGAGACACACCTTCATTAACTATCTAAGTATAGAGAACTGATATCCTGTTTTGTGGGGTTATAAGGTTCTACATTTGCAATAAAGAAAATTGAGAGAAATATCTTTATGGGCAGAAAGTGAACCACATTATATATCCATATCCTCACTGGCTGTGGGAACAAATACTAAATAACACACTGGATTCCTCTCAAAATCCACTTTTCCTATATTTTTTGAAGGACAGAAATATATTGAAGAAGAAGATGGCACAGGCAACATGATGTATAGTGCTTGTGCAATACTACTGTGATTTGAACACTTCTCCATTCAGAAGATGTGAATTTCCTAGTCTCTCCAAAACTAAAATGGTCTGAACATATGATCTGAACCAGCTTTAGCTGGAAGCTCCTGTAAAGACAGGAACGTAAAAGTAACTACAAAAGCAAAAAAGGGGAAAGGAACCTGAACTCCATTGCAAAGAAGTGCTTAGGTAGAACAGTGATTGTACAAGTATAGATCACTGAAGTTATGCTCCCAGTACATTTTCAGACCAACAAAGAAAATTGTTAGGACTCCATTTGGGTTCCAATACTATAGGACATAAAGTAATTTAAAACAGTCTAAACTATCAGGACATCCAAATAGGACAGAGAGACAGGGCACTCATGAACAAATTGAACATGAGCCAGCTAGCTATGCGTCTTTGCCACAGAGAAGGCTAGCAGTATCTTGGGATGCATTAGGCAAAGTATCGCCAGCAGGTTGAGGGAGGTGATCCTTTCCCTCTTATCAGCATTGGTGAGTCCACACTTGGAGTGCTCTGTCCATTTCTGGGCTCCTCAGTACAAGAGAGACAGGGCATCCTGGAGAGAGTCACCTCTCCAGGCCACCTTAGCTGGTAAGGGATTGGAGCTTACCTTACTTTAGCTGGTAAGGGATTGGAGCACCTCTCCTGTTTGGTCAGGATGATAGAGCTGTTACTGTTCAGCATGGAGAAGAGAAGGCTCAGGGGGGTGGTTCACCAATGCATACAAAAATCTGAAGACAAAAGACTAAGCCAGACTCTTTTCAGAGGAAAGTGCCCAGTGCCAAGAAAAAAGGCAAGAAGTACAAACTGGAACACAGCAGGTTCCATATAACCATCAGGAAACACTGTTTTACTATGTGTGTGACTGAGCACTGGTACGTCTTCCATAGAGAGGTTATGCAGTCTCCATACTTGGAGATACTTAGAATTTGTCTAGATGTGGTTCTGAGCAGCATGCTAAAGGTGCAGCCCTGCTTGAGCAGTGTTCTTCAACCAGATGACCCCAGAGGTTGCTTACAACCTCAGCCATTCTCCAATTCTATGATCTCTGACTCCTGGAATAAATGCTCTTGGAGCTCTAGATTTACACTTTCTATTAGAGAAAGTTAGACACCTCATGTACATTAAAGCACTGGTGAGGTAAACTGTCACATATTAAATCTATGTTTAGATACTAGAAGCACTACTACCAGTGGAGATACTTAAAATGTCTGAGAAGACCCTAAAAAACATTCCTGAAAAACACAGATATCCTATATATATTCTTTTATATCTATCAACCAAACTACGATACTTAAGATACTGTAGAGTTTCTCAAGTAGTGCTGCCAGAAACTGAATGCCATTTCTTAATGCTGAGATGAATACTACACTTAATAAGTTTTAAAACTTTGAGGGCAAAACGGTGTTATAAATCAGGCACCTTGAGTTGCTCTCAAACTCGAGAGAGTTAGTGTCCAGTCTTACTCCAAATTTCAGTAAGCATTTGGGATCAGTGTTCTACAACAGTGAATTTCAAAATTTAACTATATTTTGCTCAGAATCGTGTTTAATTCCTGCAGAGGTAAGATAGTGTAGTAGCTTGAACACAAAACTTGTATTGGAAACAGCGCTCTATTTCAGGAACCTCTTCAGACAGGTCATTTATTCAATTTCTGTATGAGTCTCTCCAACAGTAACACAGGCATAGCAATGCTTACTCATTTCACAGAGTTACTTATACTTTTCCTGTAAAAATAATTCTGCGTGTTCTTACTTTAAATCCCCACTGGGATATCCATGGGCTTAAAGTTAAACATGTTACTAAATCATCATAGATGGACTCTCAATTCACTTTTTAAAAAAATAATAATAATAATTTTATGTACTCTAGAAGAAGTTACAGAAATTTAAAATAGATTTTACACTGCATATCATTATTATAATATAAATTCAAGATATCAAAGACAAAAATAGCCCTTTAGCCTTTTTCAGTTTACCTTGAAAACTGTTTTGCATTACTTGTTAAACAGAGGCACTGCTTTCTTTCTTCTGTACAGAGCTCCATGCAGTAGATTGTTATCCCCTAAACTGAAGGCTGTGAAGGTTTGCAAATTGTCCAGCATAGGCAGGCCATGGACTGTCAGGTCCATGGAAACACTTGGAAACACTTATGCTTAATAAATGCTTAATAAATTACATCATTGTTCATAACCTCATAAGGTGGCAAGAAAAGAGATGACCAAAAAGCCAGGGGAGAGTCACATTTTTTAAAATGTCAGAGAAATATTTCTTATTTTTTACCAGAATAGTAAAGCATTTTGAAATAATTCCCTGTAAACTGTTCAGAAATATTCTGTTTAGTTCGCATTTTCCTCTAAGATGGATGTGGTCAAGTCCATTAAAAATCAATCCAGTGCCATAAAACATGCTGTTTATATAATAGTTTCTAATTAAAAAATAAATTTTTCTCTATGGAATAGTAAACTTTTACTTTCAATCAAATAGTAAAGCAATACTGAGGTACAGGAATTTGTACAGCATAGAGAAAAGAACAGCCACAAACATATAGAGCTAAGCTATTGATACTGTTATTAAAAATGTGGATATACTTTTGAAGTAATTTAAATAATAAAACTAGATTATAGTTATAATACTTTAAACAAATACAACAAGTAAACAAACAAAACAAAACAGAAAAAAAAACACACTGTATAAATTCAAGGATGTATTTTGGCTGTCATGTACAGTGCTTAGAATTATAACACGAGCAATTTCAAAGAAGTCACATAGACTGATTCCTTCATATGAAACCCTTGTCTATATTTTGGTATTCAAGCCTCTGGTAAGAAAATAAAGCAACAGTTTAGAACTTAGAAAACTACAAGTACTAAAAAGATGAGAAATTATGCATACAGAGAAATATTACTTTATTAGTGACATTTGAACCCCCACTGTTAAGAAATGGTAAAGATGATGTGTTTTTAGTGTTTTCAAGGGATGCAAAATAAACTGAGTAAAAAGAGTAAAAATAGAGGGCATTAGATAATAAATGTTCTCAGAATTAAATACATTCTGTCTCTAACCAAACTTCAAAGGGAATGTCTAAAATGTGTGGTAAGTTATCTAATGATTTAGAAAAAAAAATATGTGTAGAAGAGATGGCTATTACTACTAAGTGAATTATTTCTGATATTAAAGAGATTGATGTACTTACAATTCTGTAAATGACAAATAAATGGTAAAAAAATATCAGTGACTGAATAATAGAAATATTTTGTTGTTGTTAAAACCAAGAAAGGACAGAAAGAGAAGCAAAACAGAATCACAAATAAATACTCTTCTCAATAATAGTATGGAAAATGATTACAAAAAAAAAAAAAAAAAAAGAAAAAAGAAAAAGTCCCCCAAACTTGAATCCTATGCTGATACAAGAAAAGGCTGACAAAGAATGACATTATTACTTGAGTGTATTGATTTGTAGAATCAATAAAGTTTTGATTCTGATTCAAAAATTTGTAAGAAAACAAAGCAAAAAAACATGGTGGTTTTCCAGCTCCTCATTACATAATGTTGTTATTTTTTGAAGAGGTTGTTTACGTTATTTAACAGACTTTCAGTCCTATATTGCTATCGTTTACAAGTTAACAAATGCTCTGTAATGTAAACTGGGCACAGCATTCATCAGCCCACAAGCCAGCTGCATTTTTTTTCCTTAGTTTGTTTAGTATCTGTGGAGCACTGAGAAACTGCAAAAATATTCATTCTCATTTCTACTAACTACCTCTCAGTTTCCAATTTGATTAAAGTTAACATTCTGTTTTCAGTGGTGAACGATGCAAACAAATATTTGTACATACATTTTAAATATAATATCTGATCAAGATAAGAAACCATTTAAATCATATTAGTTCTGTCTGTAGCAGAACTGACCCTAAATTTCAGCTGAACACCAACTTCACCATGTCATCACAACATGAGTTAACTGAACAGCAGTAATGTAAAGACTGCATGTTGCTTACACGTAACTGAGAGAAGCCTTGGTGATTTCAAACTCATAGAAAACATATCAATTTCAGTATTTGAATAATAAAAATGATTTCATTACCTTTTGTGTGCAAAAATAAAAACATTAATTAATATGTTATCATCTTTTTATTTATTTAATTCTTAGGTAGATCAGTATCTCTAAGGCTAAAACATATTATTTTTATTTATCTTAACAAACTTTGAACCCAGTGTAATAAATGGGGTACTTTGAAGTATGGGATAGTTCATGTAGATGTTCACTTGGTGGTATCTTATTCTTATAAATTATGGAATAATATGGGGGGATGAAATATTCATTTATGATAATGATGACAAAATATATTACTACAGCCTAAAATGACTCCCCCTCAAGAGATAAATTATGAACTGTGATGTAACTCTGATGCTGATATGTTAAAGAACTGATACTCATGAGAATTTTAAGATAGCATATTTAGCAAATAATATTCCAGGGCCTTGAGGCTGTATATAAAAATGTCCATTTACCCATCCTGAACCTTGATGAGTTCTCTGGGCCTCTATTCAGGCAGCACACATCATATTATTAAATTATTTTGATATTCTTCCTGAATACAATTAACAGTATTGTGTCACAACTGCAAATTACGTTATAAAAATAGAGATTAAATTTTAGAATTGGAGATGAAATAATAGAAGGAAACTGAGACCTTATGGATGGAACATGGTGCATCTCCACTTGGGATCTATTTGTAATCATTGAAATAAGAGCAATTTGGCAATAGTACATTTGAGCAATCTTATGATATAACTGAAAATTGTGATTAAATTATACTTAAGCATTTCTAGACCTCTATTTTTGTTCTGAATAGATATTCTCAAAAACTGCACTCAATTTTTGCTTATCTATAACTAACTGTTAAAATGTGTAAGTATGAAAATAAAGAGACACTAAGAGACACTTTTTATAGATATGTATTCATCACTTAAATTAATTCGAGCTATAAGTATGGATTGGATTGGGGGGGGAGGGGAAGGGGAGCAGGGAGAACAATAGGAAAAATCAATTTCCCTGTCTTACTTCTTACTCAGTAAACAGAAAAAAATGCTATTGCTGCAGCAACCACATTCAACAGATAATATCAAGAACACTGAATAACAATTTCATATTATTAAGTGATTGGATGAGGTTTAGTAGATAAATGTTTTATTTGTGTATTCTAGAGCATATATGCTACTTTTATACATTAAAACTAGGAATAAGATAAATAATCACCAGACTAATCACCAAGTTATTTTATGAATAGAAAGTCTTTTAGTAATATTTATAGTTTAGAAGCTAGAACGTTATAAACATCGAATTGACTTTCATCTGCATATGTTCCAGTTTTTTACAAATAGAAGTCTGCCATTAGTCGGGTACTGAGAGAACTGGCAGAGGAGCTGGCCAAGGCCCTATCCATCATTTATCAGCAGTCCTGGCTATCAGGGGAGGTCCCAGCTGACTGGCGGCTAGCAAATGTGACGCCCATCTACAAGAAGGGCCGGAGGGCAGATCCGGGGAACTACAGGCCTGTCAGTTTGACCTCAGTGCCAGGGAAGCTCATGGAGAAGATCCTCTCGAGAGTCATCAGGCAGCACTTGAAGGGCAAGCAGGCGATCAGGCCCAGTCAGCATGGGTTTATGGAAGGCAGATCCTGCTTGACGAACCTGATCTCCTTCTATGACAAAGTGAGGCGCTGGGTGGACGAGGGAAAGGCTGTGGATTTGGTCTACCTTGACTTCAGCAAGGCTTTTGACACCGTCTCCCACAGCATTCTCCTCAAGAAACTGGCTGCTCTTGGCTTGGACTGGCGCACGCTTTGTTGGGTTAGAAACTGGCTGGATAGCCGGGCCCAAAGAGTCATGGTGACTGGAGTCAAGTCCAGTTGGAGGCCAGTCACTAGTGGCGTCCCCCAGGGCTCGGTGCTGGGGCCGATCATCTTTAATATCTTCATCAATGATCTGGATGAGGGCATTGAGTGCACCCTCAGTAAGTTTGCAGATGACACCAAGCTATGCGCATGTGTCGATCTGCTTAAGGGTAGGAAGGCTCTGCAGGAGGATCTGGATAGGCTGGACCGATGGGCTGAGGTCAACTGCATGAAGTTCAACAAGGCCAAGTGCCGGGTCCTCCACCTGGGGCGCAATAACCCCAAGCAGAGCTACAGGCTGGGAGATGAGTGGTTGGAGAGCTGCCAGGCAGAGAAGGACCTGGGAGTGATGGTGGACAGTCGGCTGAATATGAGCCAGCAGTGTGCTCAGGTGGCCAAGAAGGCCAACAGCATCCTGGCTTGTATCAGAAACAGTGTGACCAGCAGGGCTAGGGAGGTGATCGTCCCCCTGTACTCAGCTCTGGTGAGGCCGCACCTCGAGTACTGTGTTCAGTTTTGGGCCCCTCGCTACAAGAAGGACATCGAGGTGCTTGAGCGGGTCCAGAGAAGGGTGACGAAGCTGGTGAGGGGCCTGGAGAACAAGTCCTACGAGGAGCGGCTGAGGGAGCTGGGCTTTTTCAGCCTGGAGAAGAGGAGGCTCAGGGGCAACCTTATCGCTCTCTACAGATACCTTAAAGGAGGCTGTAGTGAGGTGGGGGTTGGCTTGTTCTCCCACGTGCATGGTGACAGGATGAGGGGGAATGGGCTTAAGTTGCGCCAGGGGAGTTTTAGGTTGGATGTTAGGAAGAACTTCTTTACTGAAAGGGTTGTTAGGCACTGGAACAGGCTGCCCAGGGAAGTGGTGGAGTCACCATCCCTGGAAGTCTTTAAAAGACGTTTAGATGTAGAGCTTAGGGATATGGTTTAGTGGGGACTGTTAGTGTTAGGTTAGAGGTTGGACTTGATGATCTTGAGGTCTCTTCCAACCTAGAAATCCTGTGATTCTGTGATATTTCATACAGAGTCCACAAGGTCCATTTCATCCTATGACGTACTAAATAATGTATTGCAAAACATCTAAACACATGTTCATATGACAGATTTTTCTACTGATCCATGGCAACATATTACATCCCACATAATGAACTTCTGAACAACTCTAATTCATCATGGGAGACAGAATGTCTTAACTTCCTGTTTCAGAAAATGTAGACCATTAATATCCAAGTTCAAAGAGAACACTCAATTTCTAGTGTTTACTCTCTTAGAAGACTGCACTGTAAGACATGCTTCTTTCTACAAATGACTTTTAAAGTGTTGTTTGTTTTTTGTTTGTTTGTTTGTTTGTTTTTTCTTTCTCAATAACACATTAGGAACTCTGAAATAAAGCCTTTTCAACAATTATTATTTATTGGCTATGAAAACTACACTAGTAAATGTGTAAATCTATGTGATGGATAAGAAGAATGAAAAGTAACTATTAAAGCTTCTATGGAAACACATTCTAACCTTACCATTTATCTTGGTCTTTACAATAAAAGATATATACAGTAGGAGTTGAAACCCTTCTAGAAGTTCTATTTGTTATTGACTGTGTATGTGAATTACTTTATCCAATTAGTATTTCCGGCCTCATATAGTCAGATTAAGTTACAATAAGTTACATTGTTTAACTCTTGAAGGAGGGTGATATTAGAAGATTTAAGATAATATGTAATGTTATAAAGTATTATTAGCAGCTTAATTCTAACTCACATAAAAATTTCCATGATTGTAATACATTTTTTTAGCATCAAGGTTGCTAACTATGACTTACATCTAGAAAATAATTATGCATGCAAATAACTTTAGCTTACTGATTTCATGGGGAATAAACGACAGTAAAGTTATCCACATTGATGATGACTATCCCTTTCCATCTTATATTGTGGGTTCATTTAGACTAATTTTCAATAGAAAATTAGAGCACTAAAACAGAAGTTTCAAAATACCATTCTAAAAATTGCTTTAAATTATTGCTATTCCTCGCACAGGATAAAGAGTATCTACTAATTGAAGACAAAGATAATGTGTAAAGTATGACAGCTTAACTAAGCATATTTCAAGACAGAATGACTACTTGATGGACACATCAAGACAAAATAATGAAATGTTTTTACCTTGAATAATTAAACACACTATTTCCCTTTGAAATAGGGAACCTTGACCTTTCCCCCCACCCTCCTGGCAGTTTTTCTAGATAACTTTATCTTAACAAGTGGAGTTTCTGTGTGGCAACAGAGCAAGAGCTTAAATGAAAACCCTTGATCCTCATCATCACTTTTAAATCCACATTTGTGACTGACCTCCACAATTTTTTCCCCATTTTTTTGGTAGAGGCTTCAACAGTTCTATGGCACTGTCATTCATGGTCTAGGCAGAGACAAAACTGTGTGTGTGTGTATGTGCATGCATACATGCATTTTTCCCTCCCTAGTGAATATGAAATTTATGAAAGGACAAAGGATATGTTTAGATAAGACTGAATTGAAAGTCATTTTGCTCAATCTAACCAGTCTAGTTTAATCTCAAACATGAGAATACATTAGAATAAACTAAGTTTATCTGTAGAGCTCTTTCAAGTATAGTTTGTGAAATCCAAAATAAGAGACACTGAAGCAACACTAGTCTTGTCAGGAGGCAGAAAGCACAGCTGTATGCAACCCAACCACTTAGTGTGACTTCTTTGATATACCAAGATAATTTTACTGCTTCTCTGTCAAGTTCCTTGGCTCCCCCTGCTACCACTCACTCACTCTTTTCTCATGAATCTCCAGTGATGCTATTTTTTCTACAAAACAATGTGCGAGGAGTACAAGGTGGAATTCAGAGAGAGCTTATTAGCAGCAAGAATACATGGAAAATGTTCTTTTATTTTATATCTGTAAATTCTTCATTAGACTTAATGGATCAATTAGCAAAACCCATTTGTTCATGCATTTCTATGCTTTGTTTGAGAGTTTACTGTACATTCTTCAGTATCCAGTTATTTCTATTCCTACTGTTCATTTGAATATTTTTTTTTAAAAAAACAAAACAAAACAAAACAAAACATATTCATTTCAACTGCAGAAGCTGCTCAAGTACCTGAGTTAATTAAAGAAATTCAGAACTTAGAATGAAGCTCATCATGCTAAGCATGTATGACCCCACTTCAGTTATTAAACTGGTCTCAAAACAGTGATCACTCTTTGTTGTAATATTGAGATTTAACTAAATGAGATACAGGGCCCATGTCTGATCCTATTAAAATCTGTGGTATTTCATTCTTAGTAGGATGTGAATATAATTATCATTGTTTTCATTTTTTTCATAAAACTTGCCTATCTTTTTCTTCAATCCCTTCATGTGGTTATGTCTATTTCAATGATTATGTCAGGGCAATGAATTTAAAGAATCAAAGAAAAATAGAGAAAAGTCCTGGTCTTGATCATTTCAGTACTCTTCAAAGTAAAGTGGCTAAATATCTCAGGAGGGATTTCTGGGATATGCTTGAATTCAATGACATGAATTAGCATCATACATTGTTAGTAGAACCTGAAATAAAGAAGATTCCAGAGAACCAGGTGACTTAGACCTAGACCTGCCAGAATTACATCTCCCATTTAAAAAATCTACTTGTGCGTGCTGCAGTCATAGCCAGGACTTCATTATGTAGCAGAAACAGAGACAAGTATCACCTTTGACAAGCTTATTAATACTTTTAAATATCTTGTTTAAATAATCATTCATTAAGGAAATTTTCTTCTGTTTGAAATAATTTATTTCTTGAAAGTCAGAAAACAAATACTCTGAAAGAGTACTAAGGGCTTAGTTAAAAGGCTGCATTTTTTTAAACACATTCATTGGGATTTATACATCTTGGCTAAAGCCTCTTTCTATATAATTTTAAAGAGTAAAACTTTGTGAAAGGACTGAAACTGTCCTGATTTCAGTGCTATATTCTTAAACTTAAAAATTGCAGCCAATAATATCTATCCCTGTCTTTAGTGAAGTCCCGATCTTGTAAACAATTCACTGTAAGCAGAATGCTGGATGACCTGAGTCCCACTGAAAAGAATCTTATTCATGTGTACAGTCTGGGGTCAGCTGAAAGACTGGGACAGCCCACCAAAAAAAGCACATTGGTAAACACAGTGCTGACAGTGCATACATTACTTTTACAGAGTGACAAATAGTCATACTGCTTCTGGTGTACATGCAATACTACATGTGATAGCAATAGAACCAAATGCTATTACTATTATTATACATTTTAATATATAATAACATTGTAAATAACATTATAATTCTTTCATTCATAATTTAGTCATGAAACTCAGTGTCATCCCACATGCTTGACGTTGATCTTAAGCTTAACGAAGTTTAAATCTCTTTGTAAATTCTTCAGATTGAGTTAGATATACTTTTCTGGGAAAACTATTTTTCTACTTTAAATTAAAATCCCAATAAAGTTTGATGAATTCCTTAATGATTAATAATTGGAAAGGAAATTTATGTTTGTATGATGGGAACAAGCTTTTATTCAGAGTACTGAAACAGCTATTTTGGAGATATGGAAGCAAGCAATCATAAAACCTCAAAAATCATTCAGTTTTAAACTAAGAGATATATCAGCTCTTGTGAACTTTTAACCAGTGACAATCTGCTCCTTATGCAATCTTATAGGAATGCATCTGTTTGTGAATCAGAGTTTCAAAGGCATGTAAAATTTACCAAAGACCTTTAAAAGATGAGCCCCTTGCTAATTTATGACTAAAAATATTTTATTGTCCTGACGAATTGACTTTAACTGTGGTGGTATTGCACATAGATACACAGGTGAAAGATTTTGCTTAGATACTAACTCATTATTCATTCTTCTTGGAATGATTACAAAAGGCTGATCTTTAGCTTTATTACTCATGCTTTAGAAGATACTAGTTTGTGCAACAGATTTGTTATCATACCAAAGTAAATGAGAAATTCTTTCAGTCATTTATTATTCATAAGTTGTAGTAAATAATGTTAATCATATTGGACTTATTTATTTAGCCCCCTTTTAAAACTCAAAGGTACAGGAAGAAAGACTGAACATGAGAGAATATTTATTTATTTCTGTGGCCATTCCTGTAGCTCTGATCTACTTTCAGTAGAACATAAACTGAATAGAAAATATTTAACCAGATGAGATTGTATCCTGCAGCAATCATCAATATATATATATGTATATATATATATATATACATAGGTATATTTCTAATATTATCATTTTAATAACATCATGGACTCAAAAAAAAAAAAAAAAAAAAAAAGTCCCCAAAAGTTTTAAAAGAACTCGAACACTAATAAAATACAAAAATCTGAAATGCTGAAATGACTCTGACTCCTTCAGAATAAGTGAGTCATGGAAAAAGGCCCTTACAATGTTATACAGTATATAGTGGTAGAACATTTTTAGTGATCCTTCTGTACTTTATTCAGAATTTAACCCTTTAGGATGGCAGATATAGCTACCTTATTGAAAATACTAAGATCTAGGTCCAGACTGGTTCTTGAAAGCTGTATCTACTTTAAGAGGTATTACAGACCAAGAAGATGGGGTTTTGCAAAGGAAAAAAAAAAAAAAAAAAGAAGAAAAAGTGGTATAAATGATCTAAAATCCAAATTATCAATATTAGCTATAGTACATGCAAGCAAAGGCTGAGAAAACTAGGTTTATTCATTCTTAAGAAAAGAAAATTAGGTGAAATCTTATTGCTGATTTGAACTGCTTAGTGGGAGAATAGAGAAAAGACAAAGCCAAATGCTTCTCATACTTGAATAGTGATAGGGCAGGTGGCAACAAACACAAAATGCAATAAGGGTAATTCTGTTTATATGTTAGGGATTTTATTTTATATTTACTTATTTTAAACAAGCTAAGTCCTACGCTGAAACAGATTGAGCTCTCTTGGTATTCACTGCTCAGCTGGACAAGGCACTGAGCAACCTAATCTAGATTGCTTCTGCAAAGAACAGCAGTCTGGACCAGATGACCTTCAGAGGTCCCTTCCAGTGTGTATCATACTATGATACTAATCTGCTCTGAAGGACTGAATAACCATTTATATCCACTGTGCGGTAGGTGTGCTCCTTGAATGCATTTCCTTATTTAGTTTTGTCTGAAAGGAATCCTGTTCATGCATGAAAGACTGCTCCACTGGGCAAACCAAGAAAGAAAAGCAGACATAATTGGAATGATCATTGCTGCAACATACTCTTGATCTGAATTAAAACGCTGATATTTCTGCACCCTGGATGAACCTTGAGGTGAAAGTTGGACATGTCCATCACATAACCAGATCACAGGCCTGTGGTACCTATAAATTGTTCATGTAATGGTCAGGGTATAATTCATATTAGTATATCTTGGACCTAAATGTAAGTGTACTAGAATACTGCAAATAACAGTAGTATATACTGCCCTCATGAGGCTCCACTTGGGGTACTGTGTCCACTTCTTGTACCCTCAGTACAAGAAAGATGTGGACCTGTTAGAACACGTCCAGAGGAAGGCCACAAAGATGGTCAGAGGACTGAAGAAAAGTTAAGAGCTGGGTATGTTCACCCCGGAGAAGAGAAAGCTCCAGGAGGAGATTCTTCACTGTAAGGGTAGTGAGGCACTGGAACAGGTTGCCCCAGAGAAGCTGTGGATGACCCATCCCTGGAGGTGCTCAAGGCCAGGCTGGATGGGGCCTTGGCCAACCTGATCTAGTGAGCGGCATCCCTTCCTATGGCAAGGGTTTTGGAACTAGATGATCTTTAAGCCCCTTCCAACCCAAGCCATTCTATGATTCCATAACTCTATGATTCTATGATTCTATATTTCTATGATATAACTGTTCTCTAAAATGTGTGAAGCCAGAGTCAGAGAACATATTATCATTTGCCATAACTATCTGAGTAATGGGACAACTGAAGGAGCAAAGAAATATATATATGGTCAAATGAAAGAGTCCCAAGTGTTAAAATTTTGTCAGACAAAGGACAAGATGAATACAAGGGAATGAAAATGAGCAGGACATCATTTCAAATACACTAGAATGTTGACTGACAAAACCTCAAACAAGGTATGCAGTATCAGGAGTATATGAGACCTTCCTTTTTGGGGTGGGGTGGGAATAGCATCAAAAGAACAATCAAAAGTAAGGAAAAAGAGAATAAATAAGATGATTCCACTTCAGTTATGATGTCTCTCATCACTGTGTCTGATATCCCTGACCTTGGAGATCACGGACAACCAAAGACTGCAGCTATCAGCAACAACTATGCAACAACAGCTCTGTCATTGTGTACTCATAGGTAATTTGAGATGTTAAAGGCTAATAATTTCATATACATAGTAATAATTATTAATGGCATAAGAATTAATTATTGGTGCAAAGTATGCTGTTAATATAAAAAAAAGTAAATTTTAAATTTGAAAGTTTAAAACTGGCCTGAATTTTCAGTCTTCTGAATATTCATATTACAATAATCCTTATTTCCTTAACTTGTATAATACACACACATTCAGTTACAACAATCAGTAGAATAGAATAATACCTTATAATTAGTTTTCCTAGGGTTTCTAATTTATTGGAAAAGATTACAATGAGTTATAGCAGCAACCTCTACTATGAGGTTATTATTTGAAATAACAAGTCAGAAAAAAAGATTTATGATCCTTCAGACTTCTTAGCTAACTAGTATGACCTGTGCCAAAGCCCTTCCTTGTCAGTGTATGCCACAGAGCACATGAATACCACTGCATTTAATAATAAATAATTTCCTACTGAAATTTTATCCCAGTGTGTGAACTTCTAGTAATGCTCAGAATTTGCTAACCTTTCATAAAATGTTATTAGATTCTCATAAAATACCACTGACTTTAGCCTGTGTGGGTTTGTCCCTACAATGGGTTTGTCCTCATTAAGAAGGATTTAATGCAATTTTAGTCTACTCCAAGCATCAGAACAGAAAGCTTTTCAGAATCTTCATATAAACCATGGACATATTTTGCAATCTTCATTTCAGACAGAAGAAAAAAAAAAAAAAAAAACATGCAGACAGCTAAATAAGCTAAACATTTACCTAATTAATTCAGATTTTCAGATGAAAAAATAGGCTTTCTCTTAAATGAAACTGGAAAGCACCAAATGAAGCAGTAAAAATTGTCTAAAAATAAATATCTTAGGGATCATGGATCATATATGATGACCTTCAAAACCTAAGATGATTTATGCCTTAAGATATTTTCAGCAATGCTTGAGCATGATTTGTGCCTTTAGATATACTAACAGTAAGTCATTGAACATGCTCTAGTAAACTTGTGAAACTAAACATGCTTTGTTGTGCCTCAGCATCATATGTAATCATAGCTTTCATCAGTTTAACAGAGGGGAGTCGTCACTTACAAAAGGGAAACAAGATGACAGTGGGGGGCAAATACTACCTTTTATTTTACAAATCACTAATAACATTGTGGAATTTTTGTTCCAGAGTTAGGGGGGTTAAATTAAGGGTAGACAGCAGACTGAGTAAACATTATCTATTACTGTATTCATTCATATGTGTGAGATAAGCAGGGAGATCAGAAAAATGGAAGAATAAGTGCACCAGGAGCTTCATCTCCATCTCGTTCTTTCATTTACTGAGTTCTCATATTGTATTTCAAACCCCTGACAACTATTTTTTTTTTTTTTTTTTTATAAATGCTATTATGTTGGTGACTATAACACAATTTGAATATAAAAACCTGTTTGAATCTTATCAGTCATGTTTAAATTGATTATTGAGAAAGACATTTTGGGAGAATTACTTATATAAAATGATGCATACATAGCAAAATGTTTGAATAAATGTATTTTAACACAGCTTAATTGTGGAAGTCTTGTTCTCTGTAATCTGAATCTGTCTGGTCCACATAAGGTGTTTGTAACACTTTTAGGTGTTTTGCTCTTGGTAATCTGAATTTAGGTTAAGTCAAAAAAGTACAAAACATTGGATGCGTATTTTTGATGCATATTCAAGGTGGACAAGTATTATGTAACATTTTAACTTTTTTATATCTCAATTTTGAAAAACATTTAAAAACACAGAAATAGGTAACCTGGATGACATCAAATAACCATCTACGTCAGTACTCTGTGAGAAATATCCCAATAATTTTCTAAGACATGGTCTCTTGTGAAGCTATTTTATTCACAATTGAAATGGTGGGCATCCTGCATGCAGGAGTGTGCAGCAGAAGTGTAGCATAGCCCTATATCCCCTATTACCCAATGCTTGATTCCTCACATTTCCTCATTGTCTGAGTACTACAGGTTCGCAACCTACCTGATTCTTGTTACTATGCCCTGAATGGACAGTTCTATTTGAGAAAACTTTAATTTCTCTTTCTCTCTCTCTCTCTCTCTCTTTTTTTTTTTTTTTTTTTAACTGGAGGGACCCATGATTTCGTAGCTTCTTGTTCTTGCTGATGCCACTCTGCAACTGCTTGCTTGCCATGTTTTTCTTAGCCATCCTCCTTATTCTGGGAGAATGGAACCTTCCACTGTCCCCTTATCTGCTTAAAATACCTCCCTGTTATGCCTGTGCAATCACTTTTTGAATACGCAAGGAGAGTGGAATTTTCCACTGTGAAAACACAACTTTAATTCTTTTACCCAATTCCTTTCTGAATCCACTTACATTTTAGCATCCATAGCTTTGAGCTCTTTAACCACACATTGCACAAGGAAGTGCCCATTCCTGAACCTCTTGAACCTATCACCCATCTTTTTCATTTGATATCTACTACTTGTTGAAACGAACTGAGCAATTTATCTCCACACATTTCTTCCATAACATTCATAACTTTATCCCCTCGTAATCTTCTTTTTCCATGCTCAATACTCTTAGTCTACTAAATTATTCTTTCTGCAGAAGCTATTACACGTTATGATCATTTTTGTTAACTTTTTTATACTTCTGATAATTCATTTTTGACATGTCAGATCAGAATTAAACCTATCATCCATCCAAGACAATATAGAGAGTTCTTGAGGACATACATCTATGTGTAGGGCTGCATATATGTATATACATATTGCCTACATGGCTAAGGACTAACCACATTAAATAAAAAGACCTGCTGAGGATCAGAAGAGCAATGGTTGCCACAGGAAGTGAAGAAACCTAATCAGTGAAAAACAGAGTACACTGACTCCATCTGAGCCCTCGTCTACAAGTCTGTGACAGGAGCAACCCCCATTATGGGACTGGATACTCCAATACCCGGGCAAATTAGCTACCTCAGCCCTATATATATGTATTTGAGTAGGTTGATATAAACACACAGGCACCTCTCTACCTCTAAACAGATGTGCTTTTATTTAGGAGTAGCTCTCTGTGTGTATGTCTGTGTGCGCACACATGCTCATAGAATCACAGAATTACAGAATCGTCTAGGTTGGAAGAGACTGCCAAGATCACCCAGTCCAACCACTGACCTAACACTAACAAGTCCTCCACTAAACCATATCACTAAGTTCTACAACTAAATGTCTTTTAAAGACCTCCAGGGATGGTGACTCCACCACTTCCGGGGCAGCCTATTCCAATGCCTAAAAACCCTGTCAGTAAAGAAGTTCTTCCTAAGATCCAACCTAAACCTCCCGTGACGCAACTTTAGACCATTCCCCCTCATCCTGTCACCAGGCACATGGGGGAATAGACCAACTGCCACCTCGTTACAGCCTCCTGTAAGGTACCTGCAGAGTGCAATAAGGTCGCCCCTGAGCCTTCTCTTCTCCAGGCTGAACAGTCCCAGCTCCCTCAACCGCTCCTCATAAGACTGTTCTCCACACCCCTCAACAGCTTTGTTACCCTTCTCTGGACTCGCTCAAGCACCTCAATGTCCTTCTTGTAGTGAGGGGCCCAAAACTGAATGCAGTACTCAAGGTGCGGCCTCACCAGAGCTGAGTACAGGGGGACAATCACTTCCCTAGCGCTACTGGCCACAGGGGTTGTTATACAAGCCAGGATGCCGTTGGCCTTCTTGGCTGCCTGAGCACATGGCTGGCTCATATTCAGCCGACTATCAATCAATATTCCCAGGTCCTTCTCTGACAGGCAGCTTTCCAACCACTCATCTCCAGCCTGTAGCTCTGCTTGGGGTTATTGTGCCCCATGTGGAGGACCTGGCACTTGGCCTTGTTGACCTTCACATAGTTGGCCTCGGCCCATCGGTGCAGCCTATCCAGATCCTCCTGCAGAGCCTTCCTACCCTCGAGCAGATCGACACAAGCACCTAACTTTGTGTCATCTGCAAACTTACTGAGGGTGCACTCCATCCCCTCATCCAGATCATCAACAAAGATATTAAAGAGAACAGAATAATGCACATAGCAAGAAAAATAGTTTGGGAGATTAATTATTTAAAAAGAATAATATTAAGGAATTTAAAATATATGGCATAAAAGCTCCTGAAAACTACAAAATAGCCAATTGAATTTTCAGTGCAGTGAAATAAGTATCTATACATTTTAGATGGCTTCAGTTGCTTTTAGAAACTGCAAAAGGTATTTTATCACCACTGTATTATACCAAACAGCATTTTATATGCTTCACAATGGTCAGCAGTGGATAGGAATCAGTATCATTCATTCTAAACCAGGTATCTAAACAGACTTTTTTTTTTTTCCTTTTTTTTTTTTTTTTTTTCCTTTGTCTCATGACCCTAACTTACTGCCTTTTCTCCCTCTGGTTTTATGAACACTACAGTCTTGGCTGAACAGACACATAACTTCAGCAGGAAAATATTTCTTTCCGATATGTACTATAGCATGGTGGATATTGTGTATTCACTTTTCTAACTGATGGGCAAATGCTTTAATCATGAGCCTATTATGCAAAAAAGTGGCCATCTCTACTTTTAATGAGTTCCAGTGCAATCATATTTGCGTTCATCATTCTTAGAGTAAGACTAGTGATTCAGGCTATGCTGGAGATGCAATCAATGTCTAAGAAAGTCTCTGACTAAATTTAGATTGTAATCGAGCTCAAGAGCAAGATAGGTTCCTCAGGAAAAAAAAAAAAAAAAAAAAAAAAAAAAAAAAAAAGGTAAAAGAAAGAAAGAGGAGAAAAAGGAAGCAATAATACGCATCTTTAGTGGTACTGAAGAACACTTTCACTTACCAAAGGAAAGGTCTCTTGATTTTTGAATGCATTTATTGTTTGTCAGGAACACTGAATTTCTGCCAGAGCTCTTGGGATTTCAGTTCTGCCTTCATTTCAAAATGAGAGAAATACAGGTCATTTGGATTTATCCCTCTTATTTAAATGTAAATGCTCAGACTAAAATTTGATATTTTTAATACTCCTTTGATACATGAACTTCAAGCTTTATGCTAACTAAATTAACCTTTGGCATTTTAATTAAATGTTATTAAAGATTTTTTAAATCCCTGCAAACTTCAATAGAAAAGAGTAAAATGACAATGTGCAATCTAAAATAATCAGTGGATTATTTGGAATGATGCAGGAATAAGAAAGAAGTTCAAATAGATTTTTCAAAGTGAAAAGACCTGCCAATAATGTGGCAAAACTTTCAGTGCCTTGAAAGATTTTATTTAAGTTTATCTAACAGCTGACTCTACATCTGCTAAGTACTCATACTGAAAGTAGCATCAGGAAATAGTAGAAATATTAATATATATATAAACATATGTATATATATAAACAAATTTATATATTTATGAATTTATATATAAACAAATTAGATGCAAAATGCCTTGCTTTTAAAACATTTATTAGTTTCCCATATGCAGAAGGTCTATTGAGACTACAGACTTTCTAAAGGATTGATTATTCTTGTGAATTCCTGTAATATCTAGGAAGACAAAGAAGGACTTTGCTCTTGGTAGGAGGTTCTAAGGGATTCCTTAACAACACAGAGGACATACAGTGAAAAGTAGATACATTCAAAAGTAAATACATCTAATAATTTAACCATTACAAATAACTTGCAATTCTAACTTATTTTTTGGTATAAACAGTTAAAATGGAATCAGCTTGCAAAAAAAGATTTCCACATGAAGGCTTAGAACCTTCTCAGAAGAATTATAGGACTTTCTCCATTAAGCCAAAACCATATCTGATTTGCATTCTGCATATCCTGTAAAAGAAGTCGAGATTAATAGAGCTATATATGAAGAGTAAATGTGTATTAAATTTGTCCTATTTTTAAATATTCAATGTGAAAAGGTAAGAAGGTTGAGTATTTAAATAAATTGGTTTCATTATACCTTTTCACAAAATGAATGATCTTAATGAATCGACCAGTGGTAATTCTTACTCGCTTGCCTTCAGATGATAATGAAAAGTATTCATGTATCCAGACTTATCTATCAAGAGGTGAAGCTGCAATGTACCAGTGAATTTGGCCTCTGAGAAAAGTCATATCATATAATATAATATCAAAACTATTTAATATCTAGTTTTGATTCTGGAGAACAAGTTTCCAGAATTCCATTAGCTGTCCTTACAGGGACCTAATGACTTTAGACTATCTTTTTCCATCTTCTCTTAGAAACAGAAACTAATAATCACATACTCGTTTATCTTTCTTGCTGTTAACGTCATTTCTTTTTCATTCCTGTTTCTGCTAACCTCTTTCATCCCTTTCTCCAGGTCTGTTTTTTCCTCTAAAGCAGTACTCATTATCTTCCCTTAAATGTTGTTAGTGTCCCACTATTTCTTTTTTACTGTCATCTGTGCCTTCCAGTTTTCCACTTCCTATAATAATGTAAAACACTTTAAAAAGCAAAGACATTTTAAATCAACAGATCCTGTTTTGTTTCTTCTCATGGATGCTTTCAACAATGTGAACTCAAAGTCTATGTGGAGAAAGGCTTTATTATGAAGAAAGTAACTCTTAAACCTTTGTTTGAAAAAAATGGGTTAACCACTGTCCTGAAGTTGAAAACAAATTTCATCATGGCATTGTGGAACCACATCATTTCTACTTCATCTTTATTTCTACACAGAAATGACAACCTCTGTTTCTTCTGGTACAGCAACAAGCTACTGATACTGTGAAATAATCAAATATAATTCTTTCTGTCTTCAATTGACATTTTTGTATGTCTTAGTGCAAATTATATATTTATATAAAATACATTTTTCTATGTTTGAATAAAAACAAACACACAAAAAACATGTTCAAATGGTAGAAAACATCATCAAACAAATTGTTACATAATCTGGCTGATGAGAAGAGCATACCCTCAGCAAGTCTGCAGTTGATGAAAATAGGAGAAGTGCCTGATAATGCCAGAGGGTTGTGGTGCCATCTGTAGCAGATCCTCAACAGACTAGACAGATAGTCTGACAGGAACGTCATGGAAGTCAGTAAGGGGAAGTGTAAATCCTGTACCTGTCTAGGGAAGGACAACTCCATGTTCCAACGTTTTCCCAGGTGACAAGTGGCAGGATGTGAGAAAACAGCCTCAGTTTGAAACAGGGAAGGGTTGGATTAAATGTTGGGAAGAATTTCTTCACAGAAAGAGTGGTTAGGGGAAGTGGCAGGGAAGTGGCAGGGAAGTGGCAAAGTCCAGGGAAGTGGTAGAGTCACCATCCTCGGAAGTATTTAAAAGATGTGTGGATGTGGTGCTTAGGGACATTGTTTAGTGGTGAACTTTTAGTGTTACACGATGGTTGGACTTAATGATTTTACAGGTCTTTTCTAACCTAAATGATTCTGTGATTCTATGC
Source organism: Heteronetta atricapilla (assembly GCA_011075105.1). Classification (NCBI taxonomy): domain Eukaryota; kingdom Metazoa; phylum Chordata; class Aves; order Anseriformes; family Anatidae; genus Heteronetta; species Heteronetta atricapilla. Next base: position 173,395,466 of record CM021731.1, read on the forward strand.
ACCACATTGGGGCCACTCAATTGGAAAGCATCTTTGCAGAAAAGGAACTGCAGGTCCCAGTGGACACCAAGTTGAACAGGAATCAGCAATGTGTCCTTACCACAAAGATGGATAACAGGACTCCTGGCTGTATTAGGCAAAGCACTGCCAGCAGGTTGATGTTGAGGCCATACCTAGAGTGCTGTGTCCAGTTCTGGGCTCCCCTGTACCAGAGACATGAACATACTAGAGACAGTCCAGCTAAAGACCACTAAGATGAATAAGTGATTGGAACACTTCTCCTATGAGGAGACACTGAGAAAGTTAGGACTATTTAGCCTGGAGGAGTCTCAGAGAGGATCTTATCAATATCTGTAAATATCTGAAAGGAGAACACAATGAAGAGGGAGCCAGGCTCTTTTCAGAGGTGCCCGGTGCCAGAACAAGAGGCAATGGGTACAAACTAGAACATGGGAGGTTCTAAACATCAGAAAACACTGTTTTACCGTGTGAGTGACTGAGCACTGGCACATGTTGCCCAGAAAGATCACATAGCCTCCCTCCCTTCCTGGAGTCACTCATAAGCCATCAGAACTTGGTCCTGGGCAAGTAGCTTAATGTGTCCCTGCTTGAGCAGGAGATTGGACCAGATGACCTCCACAGGTCCTTTCCAACCTCAGCCACTCTGTGATTCTATGAAACCCTTACAGCAAGTATAAACATAAGGAATACTAAGTACTCTGGTGTCATAATACAGTATCTTTTTCCATCTTTAAACTTTACACACATATTTTCACATTATATTTGCTATATTTACAGCTTTACTGTTGGTTTCATTAAAATAAAATAAAACCTTTCCTTTCACAGAATACCATTTTGAGAACATACCTTAAGATACCAGACCGTAAGAAATACACCAATACACTCAGAGTCACTGTGACGATCAGCTCTGGTGCTGACACAACCCACAGCAAAGTGGTCAATCACATCAATCATGGGGGTTTCTGCTGCAGTACAGACCTGAGACAGCAGGAAGTGCTTACACCTTACTCTTGTGAACAGGCAGCAGGTCTGTCTGCAAAAGGTGTACCCAGGTGGAGGACATCTGGCACCAGGTGGATGAGATGCAGGAGGCAGTGAGAAGGCTGCACAATATCAGGAAGGCCAAGAAGGAATTAGATGGCTGGTTGCAAGTGCAGTCCATAGTGCACCCACAGCCTAACAGCCAAAAAACTTTGAACACAGAAGTGAAGGATGTCAGTAATGGAGAAGAATGAAAGTTTGCAACAGCAAAGACCAGTAGAAGGAAGAGAATTCTCATGAAGCCTGAGGTGCCCTTGCAGAACTGCTGAGATCCACCACAACTGCTCTCTCAGTTCTCCTCCTCAAATGTAAAGGGGGAAAAATACAATGGAAAGTGCTCACAGGTTGAGCACTTCCCCCTATCCACTCTCTTTGACCTCCTCCCCCAAGAGGTGCAGAGGAATGGGGACTGCGGTCAGTCCCTGATGCTTCATCTCTGCCACCCCTTCATGGTCACTCTTTGCCCCTGCTCCATGTGAGGGGTCTCTCAAGGGATGCCATCCTTGCCGAACTGATACTGTGATGGCTTACCACAGGCAGCAGCTCCTGCGGGGGCTCTCCGCAGCCTCCTCCAGACCACATCCACATGCTCCACTGGGGGCTCCTCCACAGGCTGCAGCATGGAGATCTGCTCCATGTGGGACCCCTGGGCTGCAGGGGGACAGCCTGCTCCACCAGGGGCCTCTCCACAGGTCGCAGGGGAACTTCTGTTGTGGTGCCTGGAGCACCTCCTGCCTTCCTTCTGCACTGACTTTGGTGTCTCCAAGGCTGTTTCTCACTCCTCTCTCTTCCAGCTGCTGTTGCAGAGCAGTTTTTTCCCCCCTTTCTTAAATCTGCTCTCACAGAGGCACAAACAACATCACTTATTTGCTCAGCCCTTGTCAGTGGCAGGCCTCTTTGGAGCTGGCTGGAACTGGCCCTTATCTAACATGCGACATTATCTAACTCTTCTCATAGAGGCCAGCCCTGCAGCCCCCCACTACCAAAACTTTGCCACATAAACCCAATACACTGGGGCAACCAACAAAATGCAACAGATGATGGTTGTAGGCAACTCTTTTCTGAGAGGAAGCATCACCCATTTGCTGACCTGACACACTCTAAAAAGAGGTGTTACCTACTGGGGGCTTGTATTAGGGATGTTATCAAAAGACTGACAAGCCTTGTACAGCCCACTGCTGTTATTTCGTATGGGAACCAATGACAGTGGAAAGAACTGACCTAGGTATATCATGAAGCTCTATAGCTATACTGGCCCTTGGAGCATCTCTAAAAGGCTTGGGAACATAGGTGGTCTTTCCTTTGGTCCTGCTGGTCAGAAAAAAAAAAAAAAAAAAAAAAAAAAAAAAAAAAAATAGTAATTGAAAAGAAAAGACCAGTGAAATAGAATAGATCAACACATCGTTGCAGTACTAGTATCACAGCTAGGGATTTGTCTTTTTATACTGTGGAACTCTTTGAGAAACCATGTCTACTGTGGACTGATAGAGTCCATCTGTCAGAAGAGGGGAAAAGCATCTTCAGCTACAAGCTTCTTTTTTCTACCTGAGTTTGGCCAGGAGCTCCGTGTTTATTCATGCAGGCCTCCTGGCATTTTTGCCTGACTTCGTCTTTATTGGGATGCATTACTCCTGAGCTTGGATATTAACCAGCTTTTTTGGGCCCTCTTCCCTCCGTAGCTTTTTCACACAGTACTCTACCAAACAGATCCCTGAAGACTCAAAAGTCTTCACTCCTGAAGTCCAGGGTAGCGAGCTTGCTGTGCTTCCTCCTTGCTGCTCTAAGGTTCCCAAGCTGAACAACTTCATTGTCACTGCAGCCAAGGCTGCCCTTAAGCTTCACATTCCCCACTAGCTTCTCCTTGGTGGTGAGAATGAGGCACAGCATTTCTCCTTGTTGCCTCCCCTACCTCTCGGAGAAGGACGTTATCATTAATGTATTCCAGGAACCTACTGGATTGCCTATGCCCTGTTCTACTGTCCTTCCAATAGATATCAGGGTGGTTGAAGACCACCATGAGAACTAGTCCTTGTGAATGTAAGGCTGCTTCTATCTGTCTATGAAGGGCCTCATCTTCTTGGTCAGGTGGCCTGTAACATACTCTAACTATAAGTCACCTGTCCCTTCCTTCCCTTTAAATTATTACTATCAGCTCCTCAATTATACTTGTCAGTTCCTCCTGTCAATTATAAATACCGAAGTACATGATTTGACTGCCTTTGTTCATTCATGAAAGATTTCTAAAGAGGAAGCAAACTTAAAACAAACAAACCACAACAACAACAAAAGCAACACTTTTTGTTTGTTTGTTTTTAATTATTGTTTTTCTTATATCAAAATAAATTTCTAGCTGTAACATTATGGTAATAATTATAGATTCTAAATATAAGTTGCATATACACACATACACACACATCACATATATTCATGAAATGTCCAGTGATTTTTCAATTAAACAAACACTTTATTGTTTAAAATAATATAATATATTAAAAAAAAAAAAAAAGAAGAAGAAGAAGGAAGAAGATAACATAAAAGCTTATCTGTGTTATTAGGAATAAAATCATGTTTACAGGATTACTGTCTCTTTTCTACAATTTTAAAGCTACTAATTAAGTGGGTTTCTAATTTGATAACAGACGTACATTTATCACAGGTGTAGAAAATAAAACTGTTAGCATATAGCAAATTTAAACCACAAATTAGGAATCATATTTATAGTGAAACATAAAGTAGTCTGTCTCTCTTTGCAACTACTCTCTTTGAAGATGATGTCAGGTTATTTTAATATACATACTTATTTGTTACTTAGTTGCAGATCTATAAAGATAGAAGTAAGGAGCATTATTCTCCTGAGTGCTTTTCTTTTGTCTGACTGTCACTGAATCCAGTTAAAGCTACATCACGTGAAAGTGGAACAAGCAATGACTGGAAAACAAATAGTTATTG
>CM021731.1:173406106-173510818 GCA_011075105.1 Heteronetta atricapilla
CCCCCCCCCCCCCCCCGGGATGGGGGAGGGAAACAGGAAAGTGAAGCCTGTGAGTTGAGATAAAGACAGTTTATTAAGATAGAAAATAATAATAATAATAATAGTAATATGTACAAACAAGTGATACACAATGCAACTTCTCACCACCCACTGACCGATGCCCAGCCCAACCCCGAGTAGCCGGCCCCCCCACCCCAGCTAGACACCCCTATATATTGTTCAGCATGATGTCAGATGGTATGGAATACCCCTTTGGCCAGTTGGGGTCAGCTGTCTTGGGTCTGTCCCCTCCCATCTCTTGCTGCACCCCCAGCCTGCCCACTGACAGGATAGAGTGAGGAGCTGAAAAGTTCTTGGCTTAGTGTAAGCATTGCTCTGCAGCAATTAAAACATCAGCATGTTATCAACACTCTTCTCATCCTAATCCAAAACATAGCACTCTACCAGCTACTAGGAGGAAAAATAACTCTGTCCTAACTGAAACCAGGACATATATCTACTTCCTCTTTGTGGCTGGCTTGTAGGCTTCTTTCTGAAATATACAGTGTATAGGTGTGTATGTAGAAGGAGAATGTCTGCTTCTTTAAGGATATCTGGTCAAAGCAAAAATAAAGAAGATCATAAAGGCAAAAACTTGACTATCACATAATAAGTTAGGTCCTGAAAAGAATCAAACTGGCCTTTTGCATTAATTGGTAAGGATACATGGAGCATGAGGATGTTTATTTTTTCAGTTGGGAGAAGGAAATAGATGGAGAAAACAACACAGAGACATAAAAACTGACCAGCTAGCATTAACAAAGATAATAACCAGAAATAGTCCTGGTCAGTCACACTAACTGATAGGATATCATGAAATTGAAGGGAAACCAGGACTTCACAACTGATGAGGATTAAAACATGGGGGTTCCAGATGTTTAGAGGCATTGGTGAGACTGTGTCAGCTGAAGAAGCAATGTGCAGAGGATGGGGAAGTGGGGTAGACAGACAGAGGCATAGAAAGGGTTAGTCATGTAAAATCTGGACAGTCCATATGGTTGTCTGGCTGAGCCCTGCACCTGATCACCACAGTATGTCCTGTCTTCTTAAATCTCATTAAATCCGTTCTTAACTCTCTGTAATGTCATTCTATCCTGTGTGTGTGACTGCTGCAAAGGCTTAGTGCCAGCTCCTGATGGGACCTGTGTGTTTAAGAGTGGACTGATTGTCTGCTGCTGGAGTCAGGCTGGGGTGTTGGTGCCATGGCCTCTGGTGACAGCTGCTGCAGCCAGTGGGGTCTCAGCATCAGCTCCTGGAGCAGATAAGGGTATTCAGCCTCCAGACCCTAGGACAGGAAGAGTGTGTGTCCCCAAACCTGCTGATAGGGTGTGCATGTGCATTCACTGGCAAACCACATGCTGGAGCAGCCAGCAAGTAGGGGACCCATGGGGTGGGTGAGAGGAGCCAGGATCTGGGCATGGGTGCTGGGCAAACAGACAGGCCATATACTAGTGCATACAGGTGGGAGGGTATAAAGTATAATAATAATAAATTCTGGAGTGGGCTAAACGTAGTGCATTCAACAGAACTTAGAAAAGCAATTTTTAGCTCTATAATGTGGATGCTTTAGAAACACTTAAGTTTTTCTGCAGTTTGGCATCAGAATATTTTCCTAGAAAGCACCCAAGTTAGTAGACTGTGGAAGGAGTGTTTCATAGAATGGTTTTGATTGGAAGAGACCTTAAAAATCAGCTAGTCAAATCCCCAAATTGACCTAATGAGCAAAAAACAACTATCCAATTAATGAACTGCTACCAGCTGGAACACCTCCACCCTGCTGTCCCTGTCAGACTGGTTAATAGGAGGACATCAGTGCAGTTAGTGGTCAATTCAGGAGAAAGGCAGGTATTCCTACCTGTCTCCTGTGATAGATACTGACTCTCTGTGCTGTGAAAATAGTGTCTGGTGGGGCTCACTTTGAGGAAGGAAGAGTTTAATGTGAGTGCATTTATTGTTAGCCAAAACTTGCATGTGGTTGCTGATGAATAATACGGCTGCCATGTACTTTGGGGACCTTGTCTAATCAGAGGAAGGGTAATACTCATGAAGTTAAAATGCCTTGTGTTCTGTGTTGGACCTATACTGCAAAATGGCAGAAGAGGGGAGAGAGAGGGAAAGGGAAGAGGAAGAGGAGGGGGAAGAGAAGGAAAAGGAAAGGAAAGGGAAGGAACACAAACTCTTTGTTTTTTTAGGATCCTGTGATTTTTAGAAGTGATTTCAGTGGCCAACCTTATGTCAGACAACAGAACAGAGAACCACACATCCACTCATCAGCTCCCTGAATAGCTTTGGTATTGCGCTGTGACAAAGAAGAACAATGCAAGAACAATGCACAGGGCCTTGCTTTTCACTAACATTCTATACATATATATATATATATATTCTTAGATATTTCTTCTGCAGCGTAAGACTGCTTTGAAGAGTTCTTGTGCCCATTGGGTGACAAATATAATTACGACTGAGTATCATGGAGAATTAAGGTAAGACTACCATTTCCTCTTTTAAGTAGAGTGACGTTTGTATAAGTTTTCATAACACACTTTGAATTACTGTATTTTCAGAAATATTCAAGAGGATTCAGAGATACTGCTGATTGCCTCCGGCACTATATGTTTTGCCTTTAGCTGCCCCCCACACACATCAAGCTTTTCTGCTTAAAGCTTCTGGGTTACACACAGAAGGGTTTTGTTCAGACCTACCCATGGAAAGCTACATCAGATTGCTTATTTCTAAAACATTCTTTGTTTATGCTACATTTTATGACTGCTTTTTAACTTCTGACAGTGTGAGATTTGTGGTATATAAAAGGAGTTGATAGGTTTCTTATCCAAATTGTGTTTTATGCTGTAGGCCATCATTCCATCATTCCAAAACTTTAGGGTTTAACAATTACATTAGTAAGATATCATTTACCACAGAAAAACTGTAGCTAGAAAACTCATTTCCTATCCTTACACTAATTTTTCTTGGTTACGACAAAACCAAGAAACTAGAGCCTTCCTGTAACTCTTATAAAAAATTTTGTCTGTAGGACTTTGAAAAAAACAGAAATGTTCTACCAGCAGAATAGAGCTGTGCATCTCAAACCATTTCAGCTTTCATGTCCATTAACTCTCTAGCTGTCCTGCTGAGGCAGTCATCAAGATTGCCAATTGTAATGGTGTTTATGCTGAGAGTGTTTGTCCACAAGAAAACTAAAAACGTTAACTAATATAAGGCCAGTGATTTTGAAACAGCAGTCCTCAGACTTGTGAGAAATATGCTCTGAGACAATTTCTATGCTTTACAGTAGGAACAGAGGAAAGATTTAAAAGATACCCTTTAAATTTACTCTGGTTAAAATCTCCATGTTTTGTAATTCACTTTAACTTTAAACAGCAGTTTTAAAGGTTTCCAAAATTCAGAGCATTTGGAGTGAAGATTGGAAAAAAAAAAAAGTATTGAGAGGGATGGAGAAGTTGTAGATCCTCTCAGTGTTTTTTGGATTCTAACACTGTGATTGTAATTGTATTAATTAAGCATATCCATATACAGCTACCTACACGCAAACCTCTACCATGAAAGCTCTGCTGTTCAGAATCTAGTTTACTGCTAATAGTGTTAATAGTGTTACTGTAATACTGTTTAATGTCAGAAAACAAACAACAACAACAAAAAATCAAATCATTAGGAAAATTTATCCCACACAGAAATTTCGTCCATAAGATATTCTGTCCCCAAAAATTTTTCATCACAATTAAGTAGTTCTCATCACAGTCTCTTAGTTAAATTAGCTTATCTGCATTACCTGCAGTATAACATATATGATCTTCCCTAAGACTCCCATACATGGTATGGGACTGTTAGGAAAGCATGTTACAGATCTGTGTTAGATCATGAAGATCAAGACCTTTTCTAGGACTTGTCACAAATACACCACTATCTGATGACTCCCTGTCAAACTACATCTGTTGATCACATCAATATTACTATAATGCAGCAGAGGATAAGATCATTCATTATACATGGTCTCAATTTAGAACTGAGTGGTGCTTGTTACTATAGTCTTATTATGTATACAAATGAACAATTTCGAAACATTCGTACATGCAAATATGTATTTTATTTACCAGCATTCACATTATATGGAGTATATTTCTTCTTATTCTACATAAGTGAAGTAAATTTGGAAGTATTAGTTCTCTAATGCAAATTTCAAGAACTGTGGACAGGGAATGTCAGCCTAAAACAGCCTGGGGGTTAGCAGATCTATCAAGTGTGTTGTAGATTCCAATTCACGTCTTTTGTGACACCTCTGCTCATTCTATAGGGGAGCCAGAATTTAGAATCAATATGGTACAACCTGGGCCTACAAATTTCACTTTCAAAGTGATATAATTTAGATGAATGATTAAAAGTATATGTTGAAAAAATAATAGGAAAGAGTACTTAAATAAATAAGTAGGTGAATTTCCTAATCCCTTCTTGGCACTGATTTTTGAATCTGAACTGACATTCTTCAATCTGAGAAAAATCCTCATAAAAGGAATATTTCTCAAAAAGGTTTTTCAATAAATATATAAATTACTATATTTCAATTTAATATTGATAGTACCCCAAATAAATAGACAGATAGATACTAGGGTAAAATAATGGTAAAACTAAAATTTTGATGGAAGATGAAGAACACTAATAACAATGGAGGTACTTATTACTATTGATTGGGAAAAAATATAAAACAGTTCCATTTTTAGAATATAATATTTAATAAAGATTTGCATTTGTTTACTTAAGCACTGTCTGTATCTCCAGATAGTCTTCCAAAGGGAGTTAGTAGAAAAACAAACAAAAAACCCTACCTACTGAAAAACATTTTATTTATATAGTTTTTATATGTTTGTTGTTGTTGTTATTCTTGTTTGTTTGTTTCGGTATGTAATATTTGTTGCAACAAGAGATCAGAAATTTGTTTACTAGAAACATCAAAAGAAAGAACAAAATAATATCTTGCTGCAAAAACTCTCATTCTAGACTATATATATGTAGTCTAGATGCACATATATATTATCCTGGTTATTGAGAACATCCTACTGGAAGATGAAAGTCATATAATAACAATATATAAAACCTTATATAGTCTGTTGGGGGATATTTGTATTTCCCTGAAAAAATGTGATTTTATGTGATTCCAGTACATTGTAATTATCTACACCTTTATCACATCTCATGGCTTTACTGTTTAATAAATTTATAAATAGACTGTTGATGCCAATGAGTATGTGTCAGAATTAGCCCCTGATGGGAGCGAACTTCAACCTTTTCTTGCCATGATCCAAATAGAATGTTTTAATTATAAGAAATGGAAGGATTTACATTTACTTTGTTCAGGTCTGGAACAAGAAAACTATTCTAAAAAACTTCTTCTCCAGCAATATATATGTACTCTTACATGTACATACTCTTACTAATGTATCTTAAAATGCACATTTAAATGTCACTACTACTGTTAGTAAGCAATTTATTTTAGTAAAGATCCACAGTTTAGATTTAAAAAAAAAAAAAAAAAAAAAAAGGAGTATAAATTAGTTACCTCCTTGGCACTAAAGTTCAAGTGTCTAGTCTCTGCAGTCTGGGATGTTGGATTCTCCCAGGAAAAAAAACAGACAAAACAAAACAAAGCACCACTACCACCACCAACAACAAAAACAACAGAAAGTTGGTCCAGTAGTATAGTTTTTGTTTCTATTGAATACCCATAAACAAACTAGGATAATTAGCCATCACTTACATAAGTGATCAAATTAGCTAATTAGATTTTGCTAAAAGACAGCTATTAATAGAATTGCATTAAATACATTTTTACTCATCAGTCTTCCAATGAGAGAGGATGTACTTATTCTTATCCACACAGTGGCTGATCTTTTAAGTGCCTCTGTATTTTACAGCAATTGTAGACATCCATCTTGCTTCAGAAAATGCTAGTTCAGGTCCCTTGATAACTTGATAGACTAGAAGCATAGGAATGAGTGTGCAAGAAACTTGCATAATTAAACAAAAATAATTAGGTTAACAAAATGCATAGGATTCATCTTTACTCAGGCTATTTATTTACTGATTTTTAAGTTTAATTTGAAAAGAAACTGGAAAATGTGATCAAAGCCAAAGATGTCATTCTTGAATCACATTTTTATGAAGTAGAACAATGCAATGTTACTAATAGAAGTATGTTTTTAGACAAGCAGTCTTCTAATATGTTAGAGTTAAGTTCCATAGCCGATATTAAAACAATATAAACAAAACATGGAATTAATTTACCCATCTCTGATAGCTGGTTTGTCACAAAACAAAAAAAAATTTGCAAACATAGTGCATTTAGATCTTCAGGCTGTGGGATACAAATCACTTCAAATTAAATGCATGGATGGGAGCATAAATCTAGGAATGGGAATCAGAGAAATGTTTTAAACCCACAGTGCTTTCTGAATAGAATCTAGTAGGAAACAAATAGTACTTCCTTATGAAAAGCACCACACCTCCACTAACATGCACATAAAGTTTAATAGAGAAATTTACACAGTGAGGTTTATATTAAGCACTATGTAAAACTAATGTTTTGCATTAATAGTAAAGTGTCTATGTTTTAATGCTATACTATGTTAATATTTAAGATTTTCTAGTCTATACGGTGGCATGAGACAGTATTTCTACGTATATGCTACTATCAAATATGCTTTCTGGAGATCATCAAGATGGTCTGATGATCATCAAGATATCTTTCAAATTTTAAAAAGCAACCTACCTATAAATATATGTATTTGAATGTATTTTCTTTACTGTTGCATTTGTCAACAAACTGAAATCACACTACAATAATAAATATTCCATGAAAAAATAATGAAATAAAACCAATAAACCAAAAAAAAAAAAAAAGTGTATATATATATATATATATATATATATATACACTATACACATATATATATATATATATATATATGTTTGGGTTTTGATTCCATGAGTTCTTAAGGACTTCAAGCTAAACTAGATTTATGTTTGATTAACTTTCAGACAACATTCATCTAGAAACAGGGAGATTGGTTAACTTTCACCAGTACTTGTATAAGATGTAAGCAGGTATTAGCAGAAATAAGCAAATACTCAAGAGACTGGACTGACAATCTGGGAAGATCTGCTATCAAAATGAGTATTCCACCTGCATAACTGCCTGCTTTCACTCTCTAAAGCAAAAATATATCTACAGAAAGTATTCCAGAAAGAAGAAGAAGAAATATATAAAAACCTGGCAATGCATAATTTGGGGGTTTTGTTTTCATTTTCTATTTCTGGGTCAGATCAAAGTCAGAAGAGCCCTTTGATTTCTTCAATATTATCCCTATGGATAACATTATTGAGGGACAGCTAGAATACATCCTTCTGTGCTGTTGACTGTGGCAAAGCAGTTGAAGAGGGACTTCTGGGAAATCTATAACAAAAGATGTGAACCTATTATTCCTTCAGAACAGTACAAACAGGACCAGGAATTGAATCATGTGTAACTTTGTAGTCTGAGTGTCACATTCCCTTTTTGATTAAAGCTGAAAGCTGAAGCACAGCAATGAGATGAAACACCGAATGGCTGGAAGATCTATTTCTCCTGTATTAACATTTAATAATCTCAAAATCAGACTTTGAATTTTTGGATTATCCAAATACAGAAGGGCTTTGTTATAGCTCTTTTCTTGTTGCTTTCCCATGATAGCTATATAGCTGCAGGGTTCTGTAGATATGTTTAATCTTCTGTGAATTGCTAATCTGTGATGGCCAAGTTTTTGCTTTCTGTGTATCAAACTAAGATTTGAAGATGCCCTACATAATGAGAAATGAAGGGGAAAAAAAGGCATTATTAGTGATCTGTTAGTTAATGAGCCTTGAGCTGAGGTTGCACAAACATGAACTCTGAAGTACCTATTCCATTTGTTGTACAGAAGGAAATTAATTCATAAAAAAAAAAAAAAAAAAAAAATTAACTCTCTAGTAAAACAATAATGAATCAAGAATTTAAGAAAAAATAATTGGCCAAATCCTACTTAGCAGGACAGTCCTCTACTGGAGAGTTTTTTTTTTTTTTTTTAAAAAAAAAAAAAGGAAAGAAAAACAACAACAAAACAAACAAACAGGAAATGCTGTCTGTAATTTCACAAACGTCTTTCTTTTCAGTATAGAAAACTACAGACAAGGATAAGTGAAATATACGTCTTTCAGGCAAGCAAAGGTTATTCTTTTGCTCAGATTTTAGTTTTAGGCTCTTCCTGTAATCTCTTCCTTTCTGGTCTGACACCCATAACAAGTAAACATAAAATATTACTATGTTACCCAAATGCCAAACTGACTTCAAAGTACATATTTATAGTGTAAAAATGTATGTCAGAAGGGTTTTTGTTGTTGTCATTACTGTTCCAAAGCTGCAAAGCTTTATGAGAACTTGTAGGTATTATTCTAGGTACTTTCTACCAGGTACTTCATTGTAGTTGAAATAAAAACAAACAAACAAAGAAATAAATAAGAGGTTTTGGATGCATCACAACAAAATAATATTCTGAATCTAGTTTAGCACATTGTGATTTTCCACTTGAGTTCCAGCTATTCTTCCTCCACTGTCCTTCCCCTCCCTCCACCTTCAACTTTCTAATTTCTTTTGAAAAGTAAAGCTGCAATAGGATAAACTAAAGGCAGACTTTGTAAGTTAAAGGAGAAGTATCTGGGACTTTCACATCTCTATATAATTGTGTCAACTAACGTGCAGCACTTGTTCTGAAATGAAGATTAATGGTTAGGTGAGATCTTTGAGTTGCATAAACTTTTATTAGCCATCTGTTTCAACATGGAAACAACATATCCAAGCTTAGGAGCAGAAAAGAGAAAGGCAGAGAAAGTTAAAAATTGAAGAAAGCAACAACAAAAATTGCTTTTCCATTTAACAAACTGTTTTGTTATAAGTAATTATTATTTTCAGAAATGTTTATTCTGAGATTTGGTTAATTTACCAGCATTCTGCAACCATCCAATTTCTTTGCAGAGCAGTACACACAAGACTGTGTTGATCCCAAGATAGCAACTTTGAAGTTGGATGAACCATAATCCTTGAATAAAATCAATATAAGGCCTAAGGTTTTGATACAAATCATACACAATATATTTCAAAATATACCAAAGAGGGAAAGAGTACACAGTTAATCGAAAAATCTATGGGTTCTGAGAACAGCTGTTTTATTCTTTAGGGTAAGCATGAAACTCTGAGTCAAGCTATACAGCTCTTCCATATAAACATGCTTATAAGCATTTACTACGTGGGATTTCATTAGTTCATAACAAATACATATACTTTACTATACCATACTATGCTATGCACATGCATGTATTTAATAAATGTATGTGGTTATTTGTATTTAACAAATGTATGTGGTTAACTTGGATGGATGAAAAATGTAACAATATGTACTCTAAGATAAATTATGTTGTCTTCTGAATTAGTATGGGAATTTTATTTTACATCTACTTGCTTATATAGTAAATAATTTCAGTTTGGAAATCAATTGCCAATTGAGGAAAAAACATATCTGAGATATAATACACACTTTCTACTATTTTAACGTATTATTTCATTTCTATTCTTATTTCTTATCCTTTTATTTCTGTTCTATTTCATTTGCATTCTATTCTGTCTTTGGATTGTATATGGACAGCTGCATTCTGAGTCTTGAACCTGTTGCATTGCCTTCACATTCAGCTTCAGTTGAGCAAATTCTAGTAACTGAGTTATAAGGTAGTAAAGATATAACTTACAGTGGCCAGAATCAACATGGAAAAAAACTATACAGTTTGTTAGTAGCATGAAGGTAAAATCAGGCATGTTCAGAAACATAAACAAGATTAAAGAGGTGTAGAAATGAGTCAAAAATTATATTTCCATACTATTTTCATGAATGTGGTCTATACAGCCTTATAGAAAATTGAAATCAATTTTTCTGTAGAACTATTAATATTTCCGAATCATTTTATTTTCCTGAATGCCACTTCATCCTTTTGGAGATATTCATTAGGTAGCATTGCCTTGTTATAAGGTGACATATCATGACCATTTTTTTTTTTCTTATCTGAAGCTGCCAGAGAATAGCTGAATGGACATAGACAAATGCTGTACTTTATATAAATACTGAGCAGAGTACCTTCCATCCAAATCATTTAATGGATGATTTGGCATGAAATGGAAGACATGAGGTGGTCACTTGTCTCTGTCTGTTGCTGGCTAGCTTCTGAATTAATAGCGCACCACAGGCTCCTCTGAGGAGCCTGTGTAGGTCTATTTCAGACATGGGTACTTTGTCCATACTGGTACTGTAGTTTTGATCAGGGCCAAACTCATCTTTGGATGCCTTATCTGCTTGACTCCAAAACAAATCCTCATCTATAACTGAAATGTTCAGCTATCTGTGTTATATTTATATAATTGCATATGTCAGTCACAAATACCTGAATAAAGGCAATAGATATTAGTAAGTAGTTCTAAAAGTAATGCATCTATGATTCTGAACCTTTTCACTTATCTAATCACTTTTAAATATCAAAACTAATGCATTGTGAGCAAAGGCATTAGTGAAAAAAAATGTCAGTTTCATATATGATAAATGGGAAAGGCATGGGTTTCTCCAGTGTTAAAGATCTGTCTTGAGAAAAGAGCTATCCAATGGAATTATATCCAAATCAAAATCTAACTACAGGCTTAGCAATATTTCTCGATGGACATTTGAGCAGACTCAGTACACCTGAGGTTTTTTTTTTTTTTAACTTTGTGCCTGTCACAGAGAATAATTTTTAACGTACATGGCAGACACGCAATCTTCTCTGCATAAGCCCAGTAAATCCAAGACTTCTCTAAAACAATTATAACACAATGTCAAAACTTAAGAATATTTTAACACGTGCATATTTCCAGTAATATAAAATCATTATAAAATATTTATTATAGAATTTTACTGTATTTTATGTATGAAATTTTGATATTTTATTACATTTCTGATAGTCAGATCATTGTTCCCACTTATTGATAACTGCAAAAAATACCTTTTGTTTTATAGTTAATAAAGTTTTCCATGACCCTGGTATCACTTGCAATAGTGTTCCACATCTCATTACTATTATTTTTTCTTACATGCAACAAGTTTTGTGTTTCAAAGGTTCTGATAATTATATTTCATTAACAAAATAATAAATATCATAGACCAAAATAAAAATATTAACCTCTTTAATGCTGAATTATGCCCTTAGAATCCTTGAATATTCTTGCACTTGGATAATGCTCTGTGTTCAAAATTACCAATAATATATTCCCTTACGTGATGTTTGCACACTGATGGACTACTGAGCTCCACTACACCACTCTCTCATTTGCCCTCCTCAAAAGGAGAGGGGTAGAAAATTCAATGAAAAAAAAGTCAGGGGGGCTGAGGGATGGACACTGGGAGAGCACTCACCAATTAGTCATGGGAAAAACAGAATCGGCATAAAGGAGATTAATGTAATTTATTGTCAATCACTAACAGACTGGAACAGTGAGAACTAAAAAGCAAACTAAACAAATCTTCCTCCCCACATCACCCTCTTCTACGTCCTCCCCCGAAGTAGCGCATGCAAACAGTGAATGTGAGTCCATAAAACTTAATCTCTGCTGCTCCTCGACAGTCACTCTCTGCCCCTGCTCCATGTGAGGTGTCTCCCACGGGATAAAGTTCTTCCTGAACTGATCCTGTGGGGGCTTCCCACAGGCAGCAGCCCTTTAAGAACTGCTCCCATTCTGGGTCTGTACCACGGGGTCTATCCCCCAGGAGCAAACTGCTCCAGTATGGGTCCCCCACAGGAAGCAGCTTCCTCCAGACCCCTGCTCCTGTGTGGGCTCCTCTCCACGGGCTGCAGCTGCATCCTGGGGTCTGCTCCTGTGGGGGCTCTCCATGGGCCTCAGTCTCCTCCAGGCCATATCCACCTGCTACACAGGGGTCTCCTCCATGGGCTGCAGTGTGGAGATCTGCTCCATGTGGGACCCCTGGGCTGCAGGGGGACAGCCTGCTCCACCAGGGCCCTCTCCACTGCTAATGCATGCCTGGAGCACCTCCTGCCCTGCTTCTGCCCTGACCTTGGGGTCTGCAGGGCTGTTTTACTCTACATTTTCTCACTTCTAACCTTTCTATTGTGCAGTGTTTTTTCCCTTTCTTAAATCTGTTCTCACAGAGGCACAACCAACATGGCTTGGCTCTAGCCAGTGGTGGGTCCCTTTCTGGAGCCAGCAGGAGCTGGCTCTTACCTGACATGGGGAGCAGCTGGGCTCTGCTAACAGATGCCACCCCTGCAGCCCCACCACTACCAAAACTTGCCACATAAGCCCAACATACCTTATAAAATTATTAAGAGTAATTATTTTTTAAAATGAAGGGTTTTTTAGTCATCTTTGAAATGGGCAATCCTTTTTTTTTTTAATGTTTTGAGTATTACCATTAGTACGTTAAAAATATACAGTTAAAACAGATCATTGAGGCACATCACTGTGAGATTTTTGGCAGAGATTTTTTTTTTTTTTTAAAAAAACAAACATGCTATCATGTGTTATCATATTGTGTTTTGTTTCTTTGTTTGTTTTGATGTTTCCCACATCTTTTCTCTACTCTTCCCCTCCTCTTGCCTCAGAAGATAACTTACTGGTATCAAGTCTACAAGTCTTCATCTATTATTATATGGTATTACTAAAGTATTGGTAATTGTGTACTAATTTACACTGTATTGTCACCTGAGTGTTATTTTATTCTTACACTTCTTGTATGTTTTTTTTTTTTTTAATTACATTTTTTTTTTTCACTTATACGTATGTGTGTCAAAGATATGAAAGAAAGGATTCAAAAAACTGAAAATGTTTTGAATTTTACTGTCAGTGTAATCATCTCTCCCAGCAGCTACCAGCTGGAAATGTAGTTCTCTAACTACACTACATGTGGCTACATGATACTGTAATCACAATGTAATATAATGTCCCTGTGGGGAAGTCATTTGTTATTGCATCTTTAAAAAAAATAAAATAAAATAAATCTTTCGAGTTAAGTGAGGAGCCTGTCTTGCAGTTTGGTCTCCTACAAAGGCCGTGATAGTGTATTAAGATCACATTGTGATGTTTATCTCTTTGACAATCATTAACTTTCACTACATTCACAATTTTGTTGTTTGTTAGCAATGAACTTATATATTTGGGTCAACAATACGATAGAAGTCTTACCAGTGTAGCATAATGAAATTGGGATTTATCTAACTGATAAAAGTAACTTGCTCCCAATGAAATAGAATCACAGAATCACAGAAACATCTAGATCGGAACAGACCTTCAAGATCACTCAGTCCAACCTCTGACCTAACACAAGTCCTCCACTAAACCATATTACTAAACTTTAAATCTAAATGTCTTTTAAAGACCTTCAGGGATGGTGATTCCACCACTTCCACGGGCAGCCTATTCCAATGCCTAACAACCCTTTCAGTAAAGAAGTTCTTCCTAATAGCCAACCTAAACCTCCCGTGACGCAACTTTAGACCATTCCCCCTCATCCTGTCACCAGGCACATGGGGGAATAGACCAACTGCCACCTCGTTACAGCCTCCTTTAAGGTACCTGCAGAGTGTGATAAGGTCGCCCCTGAGCCTCCTCTTCTCCAGGCTGAACAGTCCCAGCTCCCTCAGCCGCTCCTCGTAAGACTTGTTCTCCAGACCCCTCACCAGCTTCATTGCCCTTCTCTAGACCCTCTCGAGCACCTCAATGTCCTTCTTGTAGTGAGGGGCCCAAAAGTGAACACAGTACTCAAGGTGCAGCCTCACCAGAGATGAATGCAAGTTAGTTAACAATAGTTAACATCAAAGAAATAATTTGGGAGTGGGAAGCTCTAACTGTTTTTTTATTACTGGACCTTTACCCACTCTTTAGACTTTGAAAATGTGACTCTTTTTCCTTCTAAATATGATATCTCTAGTAATGCTGAGGCAACTTGCATCTCTGAGTTTTGACATCAGGAATTGTATCATACTCCTACTGATATACTCTGTGAGACTGATTCAAGAATTCCTTTCCTTGACACACACTGTTTTTGTTGTTGTTGTTGTTGTTTGTTTGTTTGGTAGCTTTCTTTAACTGCAGGGCAAGCAGGCGATCAGGCCCAGTCAGCATGGGTTTATGAAGGGCAGGTCCTGCTTGACAAACCTGATCTCCTTCTATGACAAAGTGATGCACTGGGTGGATGAGGGAAAGGCTGTGGATGTGGTCTACCTTGACTTCAGCAAGGCTTTTGACACCGTCTCCCACAGCATTCTCCTCAAGAAACTGGCTGCTCTTGGCTTGGACTGGCGCATGCTTCGTTGGGTTAGAAACTGGCTGCATAGCCGGGCCCAAAGAGTCGTGGTGAATGGAGTCAAATCCAGTTGGAGGCCAGTCACTAGTGGCGTTCCCCAGGGCTCAGTGCTGGGGCCGGTCCTCTTCAATATCTTCATCGATGATCTGGATGAGGGCATTGAGTGCACCCTCAGTAAGTTTGCAGATGACACCAAGTTAGGTGCGTGTGTCGATCTGCTCGAGGGTAGGAAGGCTCTGCAGGAGGATCTCGATAGGCTGCACCGATGGGCTGAGGTCAACTACATGAAGTTCAACAAGGCCAAGTGCCGGGTCCTGCACCTGGGGCGCAATAACCCCAAGCAGAGCTACAGGCTGGGAGATGAGTGGCTGGAGAGCTACCAGGCAGAGAAGGACCTGGAAGTGATGGTTGATAGTCGGCTGAATATGAGCCAGCAGTGTGCTCAGGTGGCCAAAAAGGCCAACAGCATCCTGGCCTGTATAAGAAACAGTGTGGCCAGCAGGGCTAGGGAGGTGATTGTCCCCCTGTACTCGGCTCTGGTGAGGCCGCACCTCAAATACTGTGTTCAGTTTTGGGCCCCTCGCTACAAGAAGGACATCGAGGTGCTTGAGCAAGTCCAGAGAAGGGCGACGAAGCTGGTGAGGGGTCTGGAGAACAAATCCTATGAGGAGCGGCTGAGGGAGCTGGGCTTGTTCAGCCTGGAGAAAAGAAGGCTCAGGGGTGACCTTATCGCTCTCTACAGGTACCTCAAGGGAGGCTGTAGCGAGGTGGGGGTTGGTCTGTTCTCCCACGTGCCTGGTGACAGGATGAGGGGGAATGGGCTTAAGTTGCGCCAGGGGAGTTTTAGGTTGGCTATTAGGAAGAACTTCTTTAGAGAAAGGGTTGTTAGACATTGGAACGGGCTGCCCAGGGAAGTGGTGGAGTCACCATCCCTGGAGGTCTTTAAAAGACATTTAGATGTAGAGCTTAGGGATATGGTTTAGTGGGGACTGTTAGTGTTAGGTTAGAGGTTGGACTCGATGATCTTGAGGTCTCTTCCAACCTAGAAATTCTATTATTCTGTGAAACTTAGTAACTTTACCTACACCTTCACTTTTTCCACTAGCCTGGAGTGGTAGGTAGATAGTGATAAGATAACTGAACTTTGGTGTGATAAGTTTGACAAACTTGGCATAAATAACCTGATATAAGTCAACTTACACTTCATTTTGGATGTCATGTCCAATGAAATGGTTGTCTGCAGCGAAAATTTTTGACTAATCACCCATTTCTCATGAACTTGAGGAGTAGTCCACATGAAGAGTTGGCTTTGTCCATTTAAGTGAAAGGTTCTGTTCCTGTTTTGTTCCAAAAGTGGTTCGCTCCAATTCTCTTTCTGTTTTCTATTTGTAAATTCTCAAGTATTCCACAACTTCTCATGAGAGTTGCTGCTTTACAGTATTGCTACTACACACAAGTTTCTTTTCTAGACTCATTATAAAAAGTGCAGTACAGTCAGTGACATAGATAGATCACACAGTCTTGATTCATATGAATTTTACACTTCTGAGATAAGTTCAGGTCATTTTGTTTGCCTAAAGAAAGCAACATGACATCTCTGGGAAATGCTGATGTTTTACTGTTTTCAGCTTTATCAACAGACATTATAGAGAAGACAGAATCAGAATCTTCTCAGAAGTGCACAGTGACCATAGAAAACACAACGGATTTAAGCTGGAACAAGGGAAATTCCAGTTAGGTAACAGTAGGAAAAATCACAATGCATGCAGTCAAAAGAAACCTGTTGCTCAGACAGGCTATGAAATCTCCCTATGAAATCTCCTTTCTTGGAGGTACTCAGACTGGGAAACAAATTGAGCAACATGATCAAAGTTGTCCCTAGCTTAAGTATAGAACTGTATTTGAGAGCCTCCAGATGAGTTCCAACTGAGGAACACTTAAATCGATCAAAGAAATTCAGATTTCAATTCACAAAGACTTTTGCACATACCTACTACAGTCTTGCTAAAATAAATACCAATATTTGAAGTCTCGTGTTTGTTTGTTTCTCTGTTGTGATTTAATTATTTTAAAATATATATTTGATGATACAGTGGTTGGTTTTCCTTCAGTATCACTTTTGTGGTGGTTTAACCCGGCCGGCAGCTAAACACCACACAGCCGTTTGCTCACCCTCTCACTTCCTTTCTGGGATGGGGGAGAGAAACAGGAAAGTGAAGCCTGTGGGTTGAGATAAAGACAGTTTATTAAGGTAGAAAATAATAATAACAATAATAATAATAATATATACAAACAAGTGATGCACAATGCAATTGCGCACCAACCACTGACCGATGCCCAGCCCAACCCCGAGCAGCCAGCCCCCCACCCTGGCTAGCCACCCCTATATATTGTTCAGCATGACGTCAGATGGTATGGAATACCCCTTTGGCCAGTTGGGGTCAGCTGTCTTGGGTCTGTCCCTTCCCATCTCTTGCTGCACCCCCAGCCTGCCCATTGGCAGGACAGAGCGAAGAGCTGAAAAGTCCTTGGCTTAGTGTAAGCATTGCTCTGCAGCAATTAAAACATCAGCATGTTATCAACACTCTTCTCATCCTAATCCAAAACATAGCACTCTACCAGCTACTAGGAGGAAAAATAACTCTGTCCTAACTGAAACCAGGACAACTTTTTAATGGCATATTAAAATTTTGACAAGTTTTTGACAAGTTTTTCTGGCTGAAAATACTCTTGTATTAATTGGAAAGATTTTGTAAAGACTGACCAGACTAGAATGGCCTGAGAGAACATTTAATGACTATTATTTAATAAAAGAGTTGCGGGATGTTGTCTCTTTCCTTTTTTATTTTTTTATTTTTTTTTAATTTCCATCCATTTCATAGTTTTCACTTGGTAAGAAAATGTTATTTCTAAATCAATATCATAAGTAGTTTGAGTGAAAGAAAGAGAGAAAGAGAGAGAGAGAAAGAGAGAAATAAACATATATATTTAAAAGCAGGTTGCAATCATTATTTTTTTAATCTTTGTAGTTCGGATACTTGTTACTCTTATATATCAAATTGTAATAAATGAAGTCACAGTCATTAGTTGCTAAATATAAAAATTTATAAATCAGGTAAAAATATTTCCTGAACTAGTTTTTCTTATCTGGTTATTGCAAGTCAGATATTTTTTTAAAATTATTTTTATAATTATTATTATTTTTGTCTCCCCTGCCTTCAACTTTGCATCAATTAGTAGTGTTCTTTATAAAAGCTCTAAGGAAATGGAATATACTGATCACAGAATCACAGAATCACAGAATTTCTAGGTTGGAAGAGACTTCAAGATCATCGAGTCCAACCTCTAACCTAACACTAACAGTCCCCACTAAACCATATCCCTAAGCTCTACATCTAAACATCTTTTAAAGACCTCCAGGGATGGTGATTCCACCACCTCCCTGGGCAGCCTGTTCCAGTGCCTAACAACCCTTTCGGTAAAGAAGTTCTTCCTAAGATCCAACCTAAAACTCCCCTGGCACAACTTAAGCCCATTTCCCCTCGTCCTGTCACCAGGCATGTGGGAGAACAGACCAACCCCCACCTCACTACAGCCTCCTTTAAGGTATCTGTAGAGAGCGATAAGGTCGCCCCTGAGCCTCCTCTTCTCCAGGCTGAACAGTCCCAGCTCCCTCAGCCGCTCCTCATAGGACTTGTTCTCCAGGCCCCTCACCAGCTTCGTCGCCCTTCTCTGGACCCGCTCAAGCACCTCGATGTCCTTCTTGTAGCGAGGGGCCCAAAACTGAACACAGTATTCGAGGTGCGGCCTCACCAGAGCCGAGTACAGGGGGACGATCACTTCCCTAGCCCTGCTGGTCACACTGTTTCTGATACAAGCCAGGATGCCGTTGGCCTTTTTGGCCACCTGGGCACACTGCTGGCTCATATTCAGCCGACTGTCCACCATCACTCCCAGGTCCTTCTCTGCCTGGCAGCTCTCCAGCCACTCATCTCCCAGCCTGTAGCTCTGCTTGGGGTTATTGCGCCCCAGGTGCAGGACCCGGCACTTGGCCTTGTTGAACTTCATGTAGTTGACCTCAGCCCATCGGTGCAGCCTATCGAGATCCTCCTGCAGAGCTTTCCTACCCTCGAGCAGGTCGACACACGCACCTAACTTGGTGTCATCTGCAAACTTACTGAGGGTGCACTCAATGCCCTCGTCCAGATCATTGATGAAGATATTAAAGATGATCGGCCCCAGCACCGAGCCCTGGGGGACGCCACTAGTGACTGGCTTCCAACTGGACTTGACTCCATTTACCACGACTCTTTGGGCCCGGCTCTCCAGCCAGTTTCTAACCCAACAAAGCGTGCGCCAGTCCAAGCCAAGAGCAGCCAGTTTCTTGAGGAGAATGCTGTGGAAGACGGTGTCAAAAGCCTTGCTGAAGTCAAGGTAGACCACATCCACAGCCTTTCCCTCATCCACCCAGCGCGTCACTTTGTCATAGAAGGAGATCAGGTTCGTCAAGCAGGATCTGCCTTCCATAAACCCATGCTGACTGGGCCTGATCGCCTGCTTGCCCTTCAAGTGCCGCCTGATGACTCTCGAGAGGATCTGCTCCATGAGCTTCCCTGGCACTGAGGTCAAACTGACAGGCCTGTAGTTCCCCGGATCTGCCCTCCGGCCCTTCTTGTAGATGGGCGTCACGTTTGCTAGCCGCCAGTCAGCTGGGACCTCCCCCGACAGCCAGGACTGCTGATAAATGATGGATAGGGGCTTGGCCAGCTCCTCTGCCAGTTCTCTCAGTACCCTTGGGTGGATCCCATCCAGCCCCATCGACTTGTGCACATCCAAGTGCCGTAGCAGGTCACCAACCAGTTCTTCATGGATGGTGAGGGCCACATCCTGCTCCCCATCCCCTTCCACCAGCTCAGGGTACTGGGTATCCAGAGAACAACTGGTATTGCCGCTAAAGACTGAGGCAAAGAAGGCATTGAGCACCTCTGCCTTTTCCTCATCTCTTGTAACTAAGTTTCCCCCTGCATCCAGTAAAGGATGGAGATTCTCCTTAGTCCTCCTTTTTGTGTTGATGTATTTGTAAAAACGTTTTTTGTTATCTTTAACGGCAGTAGCCAGATTGAGCTCCAGATGAGCTTTGGCCTTCCTAATTTTGTCCCTGCACAGCCTCGCTACATCCTTATAGTCCTCCCTAGTGGCCTGCCCACTTTTCCAAAGATTATAAACCCTCTTTTTTCTCCTAAGCTCAAGCCACAGTTCTCCGTTGAGCCAGGCTGGTCTTCTTCCCCGCTGGCTCATCTTTGGGCACATGGGGACAGACCACTCTTGCGCCATTAGGATTTCCCTCTTGAAGAGCTCCCAGCCTTCCTGGACCCCTCTGCCCTTTAGAACCGCCTCCCAAGGAACTCCACCAACTAGTGTCCTGAGCAGCCCAAAGTCAGCCCTCCGAAAGTCCAATACAGCAGTTTTACTAGTCCCCTTCCTGGCCTCGCCAAGAATAGTGAACTCCACCATTTCGTGGTCACTCTGCCATATATATATATCAGATATATCAGTATATATATATATTATATTATTATTAGTATATATATATATTATTATATATATATATATATAACATATATATCAGTATATATTATATATATATATTTGAAATGTAAGATACTATGTAATTGATCTCTGGGTCCTCAATAACCACAAGTCATTTTATTACCAGTCAATTTATTATTTGCTATAAATATTTTGCTATTAGTTTACATGATAATATTCATAACAATTGCTACAGAAATATGTTTGGAGGTATACAAGAGCCAATGCAGAGCAGAACTGAGATCATCTGGGTACATAAAGGAATCATACAGACCCTGGGAAGGCATTTGAAGGAAATTGCTGTGACTTGTGCTCAGAATTAAACTTATTTCAATGCAATTTAATGGGAAGTGCATAATCCATATCCCTAAAACTTAGGTAAATTTAATCATGTATTTACAGTCTTCTGAATGTCAAAGCATTGTTTTTGTTTTTAATTATTTTGACTTGATTGAAAAGTAAGTAGATCTGGGTGAAAAAGAGCTGAATGAAATATTCATTGTTTCCTGTTTTTGACTTAGCAATTGAAGTGGAACATTAAAAAATATTGAAGATGAAATGTCTTCTTGACGTTTTAGCATGAATGTTTACCATGGTGTGGATGTTTGAGAAAAACATGACTTCCCACTAACTCACACTGTCACATTCTTTTAAAGAAAAAAATGCAGGAAAAAGCTTTTAGCTGTTCATCACACTAAAAGATGAGTTTAACCAAGGACTAAGACAGTGATTATTTTTTACTTCATGAAATATGTTAATATGTGTGTATCTTTTACTCCAAAGCCTGACTAAAGAACAGATAGTGATTTCAGTAGAGGAAAAATAAATAAATGGTTCCAAAGATTGCATCCCTTCTTAAATACAAAGAGGTTGTTTCTGTGTGCTCTTTCAGTGCCATGTTATGTTTGGGACTGGAAGCAGAGGTGCCAAAATATTGTGAAATGCTGTTCTTGTGGCATTTTCTTCTAAGCCTGAGACTGCTAAGAAATCTGACAAGAAAGCCTCTTTCCACATTTCTGCAACAGTTTTGCAGACGTGAGGGGTTCATGTAGTTCTAATAAGCTTCAGCTAAGTCTCTGAACATGTAGATGCTCATCCCAGTCAAATATAAATTCCAGGTTTTCTAAGTCCCACCCATCACCAATCTACATCTGAAAGTTACAGTTCTACATCCAGTAATAGTTTTCAAATAAATGTCCATGCATTTGAAGTAAATGTCAAAGTACACCAGGTATGTCAGGCTGTACTAGAGAAGTACATTTCATTAATGCATTGTATATGGCACATCATTCAGCACTCAAGAGATTAATCATCAAGTCTCTAAGTTCTTTTCACTTTCCAAAGTTTGCTGGCTATGCTATCTTGAATAGCAATAGAATATGTAAAAGTTTGCTTTCTTTCCTGTGAGCCCAGCTATTTTTGTCCCTTTCAGACAAGAAGAAAAGCAAATAAACTTTGTCTTACTTTATAAAAAGTGGCATTCTGTTTGTTGCTGTAAGTGAACATGTTGGCTTTCTTCCTCATTTGTAACAACCTTTTTGCTTTATTCTTTAATTTATACCAAAGTTATCATGTACTCATTAAACTTCAGTGAAATAAAACATCAAAGAAGAAAAAGTGTATATGAACCCCAAAACAGAAATATACATTTTTTTTCATAAAGAAACAATACTAATACAGCTGTACAGAATGCAAGAAATATATCCTTGTAGCAAATTAGTGGAATGCATGTTTTTTTTAGAAACTGCCAAGTTCAAGTTTCGGTTTATTTCTACATTCTATTCTGTTGCAGTAAGTCTTTTCCTAGAAGCCGATAGAATCATATCAGCATTAATGCAGGTACTAGTCCCGTGGAATTAAAACCAAATATTTTCTGTGACATAAGTACACCAAAAAAATGTTTTTATTTTTGTTTGTTTTTCTGAGCACACAAACCATCTGTATTGAGAGAGAGATAGAACTGCATTGTAATGGTAAACTGGGCAATCCATCAATTAGCCAAAATTTTGTGATAAAATTATATCACAATTCTGAAATATATATATTCTCTCTATATATTTAATAGTTATATATAAATATATGTACATACAATATAGAATAAAAAAATGACACCCTACAAAATAGAAGAAAATATTTTTCTTTATCTTGATCAATGATCATGTTAAGTCACCATCACATTAACAAAAATAAGAATTTTATTTTTATGTCACCTCCCTTTTTTTATGTCACTTCATTTCATTAAGTTTTACACAAACAGATTCCATAAAGAGGGTAAAACTATAAGTTGGTAAAACTATACAGTATATCTTTATTAACTAATACACATATGGGAGAAACAGGACTAGGTTAAATGTTAAGATTTTTATCACTCTGCGATGATATTGTAGTCTTTTTTAGTCATGCAGCCAACAAAGGGGATTAAATAGGCTGATCTATTTTGTCAGTGAGGATCTCTTATTCTGACCCAATTTGACTCCAGATTTTTAATATTTTTCATGCCAGTATTGATTTTTGAATCCTTGAGCTGCTAATCATGACTAGAATTTAAATATTTATTATTATTTACTATCTAAATTGTCTCATTACTTAATATCTAAACTGTCTCATCTCTACTGAATTTTTACTTCTGTTATTTTGCACAGTTCTAGCTTGTGTACTTTCTCTCTAATTTTTCTCATCTTAGTCTTTTCAGAAGTCTAAGCTAAGGTTACAAAGCTGTGCTGTGTCCAAACTACATTTTGGATCACAGACAGCTGAAACCCTGGAAAGAGGATTACAGGATCAACAAATTTGCTTTGGGTGATGAAGAGTTGTTGGCAACAAACACAGCTTCACCTGTGGTAGTTCATACTTTGATCACGATAACTCTCTTGGAAAAGAAATCCCCGTCTTCCTTGAGTTGTTATTATTTCTCTAGAAATACCATTCACTGGTTAAGGCTGTTTCTTTTTAGCACACATTTCAAGGTGTGCAACAATAAAATAATTTAAAACAGATCTTTTTGCAATGACTCCACAGATGTTTGTTGCTACTCTTACCACGAGTCATCACAAAGGAAAGAGTATGAACAGATCTAGAATGAATAGGTATGATTAAGTAGGGTGTGAACAAATGGGAGAAACAGTGAAGTATATTTAGCTAACATGATACATCTCAGTACTCTTCAGTAGTATATTGTCAGGATTTTGTCTGGGACAGAGTTGATTTATTTCATAGAGGCTCACACAATGCTTTGTTTTAGATTTTTGATGATAATAGCAGTGATAATATGCTGATGGTTTTAGTTGTTGCTGAGCAGTGTTTGCATAGAGTCAAGGACTTTTCTGCTTCTGGTGCTGCCCTACCAATAAGCAGGCTGGGGATGCACCAGAAGCTGGGAAAGGACAGAACCAGGACAGCCAACCCAGACTGACCAAAGAGATGTTCCATACCATGTGATGTCATGCTGAACAATTAATTTTTTTTTTTTTTTGGGGGGGGGGGCTGATTAGGAACTGCTTGGTGACGGGCTGGGCGACAGTCAGTGAGTGGGAAGTAGAATCATAGAATCATAGAATATCCCCAGTTGGAAGGGATCCATAAGGATCATCAAGTCCAACTCGCACCACACACGTCTACCCAAAAGTTTAGACCATGTGACTAAGTGCACAGTCCAAGTGCTTCTTAAATTCAGACAGGCTTGGTGAAATGACTACTTCACTGGGGAGCACAACCACCTTCTCGATGAAGAATGATGTCCAGTCTAAACTTCCCCTGCCTCAGCTTGACACCATTCCCATGGGTCCTATCACTGGTGTTTATGGAGAATAGGTCACCTGCCTCTCCACTCCCCATCACATGAGGAAATTGTAGACTGTAATGAGGTTTCCCCTCAGCCTCCTCTTCCCTAGGCTAAACAGGCCCACTGATGTCAGCCGCTCGTCATAGATCTTCTCCAGGCCCTTCACCATCTTCGTCTCCCTAAAAGTAATTGCATTGTGCATCGCTTGCTTTATGTATTATTTTACTATTATTATTTTCCCTTCCTTTTCAGTTCTATTAAACTGTCTTTATCTCATCCCATGAGCTTTTACTGTTTTCCCTTCAATTCTCTCTCCCTCATCCTACTGGATTTATTTATTTATGAGAGACATTCTAGAAAATCTTTCAGTTTTATTTTTATTGAAAAATTTAACCAGAATAATTTAAACATTTCAATCTTACAGATTATGTTGGTAGTATTGTAGATCACAACACTGAAATAACAGTAAGTAAACAAAAGGAAGACCAGGACAAGTGAGTACAAACTGACAATAAAAGGACTTTCAGGAAATGAGGTGAACATACAACAGAACACTTTCATCAGCTGTGGTGTCATGTTTTGATCTCTTGGTGAATAAGTATATATTTAATGAACATTATCTGCTATATTTATCACCTAATTCTCCAGGTGAATGTTGTTTTTAATGGCTCACAGAAGCTTCTCACTTGAATGATACCTTTTTATTATTGTTAAATATTAACATTTCCAATAGCATAGATATGAGGATTGTGTGCTATTATTGAAAGATTGTGGAATTAGAACAGGGTATAGCTGAGATATTTTCATAAATGAAAAGAGGA
This sequence comes from Heteronetta atricapilla, assembly GCA_011075105.1. Taxonomy (NCBI): domain Eukaryota; kingdom Metazoa; phylum Chordata; class Aves; order Anseriformes; family Anatidae; genus Heteronetta; species Heteronetta atricapilla. The sequence goes on from CM021731.1 coordinate 173,430,751, forward strand.
AGAAGCCAAAGAAGCTAATTTCTACCAGGCACCTGTCTAATGGCAAACAATGTATGGGAAAAGATTTGATTCTCAGTTGCCAGTGGTCAGAGGTCAAAACTATGACTAAAAAACTATGGCTAAAACTATGGCAAAACTAAGGCTATTAATGAATAGCATATATGATTTTTTTCAAGATCTTCCTTAGAATTACATTTAGTAGCTACTGGGGGAAGTTGTGTTTTGGCTGTTTTTAAACTCATTTTTAAATTCTAGTAAAAGAAATTATTAAAAAGAAAATATGGAAGATATATATATATATATAGCATACCTCAAGTATCTATTTTGTGAAAATGTTAAAATGAGTTGTATTCTGTCTCTTAAAGCCATCATGAGATAAAACCTCCTAACAAAATTCACATACAGTGACTGTTCCTCTGTAGTTCCTTTAAGTAGTAACAGTGGGATTTTTATCAGTCAGACTTGACATTACAGAGATTTGTCTTTTCATTTTATCACACGATTTATAGGAATTTATCAATTTATTACTTAATATCATGCTTGCCTAGTATTTAACCTACCTCAGGAAGTACCCATGGGCACTTCTGACTGGGCTGTGGAAGAAAATGGGGGAAAAAAACAAAACAAACAAACAAAACAAACAAACAAAAAAAAAAACAGATTATCAGTAAAACTGATGACAGACCAGGAGATACTTAAAAATAGAATTTTGCTTGACATCTGATATCTGAATTTATTGCTGTTTACTTTTATTTTGAAAGTGACTAGCAATTAATATTGTTATTAGCTTTTCTTTAGAACTCTGTACTGAAAATAATATTGTGGTAAGAAAGAAAGGAATTATGGCACAAGCTACATGGATCAAATGTGTTTCTCAGAACTGGATTATTCTATTTTCTTGGATGAAGGAAGATGCACTATCATCTGAAAAAGCCTTTCAAATCAAACTATATTTTCACTATGTCTATGGGCAGAATAGAAAAGATGATAACCAATTCTTTGGAGATGGCTAATAAATTACTTTAAGTAGTACAGTCCAGTGCCTTCAGCTCCAACTGACATAATCAATCAGAAGAAATGCCATCGCATTTCCTCCTATTTATTTTTAAGTCCAGGTTTATTTTAACACTGAGATAAACAGCTCATCCTACCCTAGAATTTTATCCTTCAAAATATGGCAAAAGTCTGACGTGTATTATCAGACTGCTCCTCCCTCTGAAGAGTGATTTTGCCTCATATGTGCTTAATATAAGCAATGCTGATACATTGCTTATAGCTAATTGGTATACATTAAGAAGAGGATCCTTAACATCCTATTCAACCTTAAAAGTGGAATATTAAGTGTGCATCCTAGGTACGTACATTTTTCCAAGCTGATAAATAGTTCTCCTTTTTTTTTTTTTTTTTTTTTTTTTTTCCAGAATGTCCACATATCAGACTGCATAGTAGAAGAAAGTAACAAGGCAAACGAAAAGCCAGCTTAGCTAAGAGGAATCACTAAGAGAAAGATGAATTTTATTTTGCTTGTTTTTTTCCTTAGAACCAATTTATTATCTTGTAGAAACAAGTTTGTTGTCTAACAGTTTTCATTTCTAAAATATCATCTGAAGTTTGTGAATATCATAGCCACAAGAGTACATATTTATTTTATGTTCATTTTCCCCTTTATTTTGTATTTTCTAAGACAAATGTAAAGTTGAGTCTAAAGACACTGACAGTTCAGGAAATTTCAAGCATATGTGCTATCTGTTAAATTAAACTGGAGAGAAAAGGTGAAGAGATGCTCTCCAAGAGTGATATTCTCTTCAAGATCTTACTGACACCAGATATTAGTCTTACCATAAAAGACTTTTTGTTTGTTTGCTTATTCCTTTTTGAAGGAGTAGCAAGTTGCATTTGTCCAGCAGTGGAGCCAGCATGTTGATTTAGACAAGGAGAGAAGGAAATAAAAGAGAGAAAAAAAAAAAAAAGCCCTGGAGCAAGTTTTAATATACAAAAGCAAAGACTTATAGGCATCTGGCATTTTGACAGAATGGATCAACTACCCTCCTGTAGCTCTTTCTTTTTAATCTGCAAGGTTAACTGCTAGCCTGCCTTGCAGGTATTTATACTGGAAACACAGGTTTCTGTCCGCTGAGCGTGCTGTATGCTTACTCCACTTAAAACAAAAATTTTGAACAGTTTTGCTGTTTGTTTAGATCACTGAATATTGCTAGGGTTGGTCCAAGCTTGCAGTCTTCTCTCATACAAAACTCCCATTGAATTTAAAGGGGTTTTGTGTAAGAACAGTGGGATCGGCCTCAATATTTGCATTCTGTCTTTATGCATTCATAAATTGTTTTAATAGGAAATTTTAAACTACTGATACATGATTGCATAGGCTTTCTTTTGCAAGGCAGAAGGATTATTTTGTTTGTAGATTTGTTTCTATTATTTGTAGAATTTGCTTTTACTCTGGTAAAAGCAAATTCTACAGACATTTTGTTTACATGTAGCAAGCTGACTAGTAGTCAGTATTTTGTTTATGTGGAATGCTTGTGGAAACCAATGCATGGTTTCCACTCCAAAAACAAATAAACAAAACACACACACACACAAACCAAAACAACAACACTAGCAAAACAACAAAAGATTATGTTTTCAGGTAGTTCATTTTCATTGCACACAGAAAAGTAATATGTATGTAACAGCACTTGTTAACTGCAGGTCATTTAGCTTTCAGTGCCCACACATTTCCCTTAGGCTCCCTCTTGGTATGCAAATTCTTGAAAGACACAACCACAAAATTCTTCATGCCACGAACCCTTACAGCAGTATGTAATACATCTCCCCTTGTGCACACTCGGTTACCTATAGGAAAATAGATGCATCATTTACCTGTAAAATACAACCACTTTGTTCATAAGACACCAAAGTATACACGCTCTGTTAGATGTTTTAGGGCTCAGAAGTAGATTTACTCTGAGTTTGTTTTAGAATGACAGCAAGATTTCTAAATTTAATTTACATTAAATGTCTCTAATGCAGTAATCAAAAGGATTTGTATTATGGCTACACACATGAATAAATATTTATTACTGTTTTAAATGTCCTTAAAACTATTTGAGCAGCCAAAAACATATGTTAGTATAAACTAATATGTCCCCCACAGTCTCCAAAGGCTAGCATTTCTTGGGTTTTCAAGGTGGTCTTCTAGCAGCTGTCTAAAGAAAGTGTTTTGTTGTTGCCGTTGTTGTTGTTGTTGTTACTGTTGTTTTAAATTTACTGTCAACATATTCAATTGACACCTATTTTCCCAAAGAATGCATTAAAAGGCAGTTTTGAGTTGTCACAGGCACTTATAAAATAATACATATGGCAGTGTAAGCGGTAAAACTTACTTGTTCTAATTTGAAAAATATAAGATGGAGAAAAATACTTATTCTTTAAGTGAAATTGAAGCTGAAATGGAAAATGTCAAAGTATCCCCACTTAGGTGGACAGATATAATAATCAAGATATTAGAATAATCAGGAAACATGCAGGAACATGAAATTACATCTAATAAATAGTGCAAACAGGATACTAATTAACACAATGCCACCATGGAGAATGTAAATTATGATGGAAAAAATCATTCAAATTCATTAAGGTCTTCAGCCTCCAGTAAGGGAAACATTTTATAATTATGGAAGCTATGGATATTTTTTATTACTATTTTTGTTTTATATGTAATGTGATACTTAGGCATACTGTTAAAATAAAAATAATAATAATTATAATAAAAGAATAATAAGTTGCCTTCCTTTGTTATTCTAGTATTCATTTAAATCAGAAGCCAGAGAAGTAATTTGAAGTAACATCCACTTTCTCTGCTTTTGAAATGTGCAGTCACATCTCTGGGAGTTTTGCAACAGACTGTAATAAGAACAGACATTCCAACCTGAATGCCAGAGGCTAAAAATCACAAATTCTGCTGAAGAGTATGCAAAGTACTCCTCTCTCCCTCCCCCCCTCCAAATCTCTCCCTGGACACTGAGCCACAATTCTGTCAGTGACCAGGATATGAAATGAAGATTCAGTAACAGACCTAAGGAACTCAGTTCTTATTTTGTTTGTTGTTACTGCTGTTTTAAAGGTGCCTTTGAACTCTTCTGTTTTAGGATTCGTGTAGAAGAAAAAAAAAAAAAAAGAAAGAAAAGCACAAAAGAGAACCAGATTGGATGGCACTTCAGGACATATAAATTAAGGTTAAATGCTGCAAAACTTCATTAATTTTGAGTTATGCTACGTGTATTTAAAATTTTGATTACTTGAAAAATAAATTAAAAGACAAATGGAGTTTTTGACTCTCAGACCTTGCTCAACGTTTTTGAGACTTCACGCATTTGAGCTTATCAATTTAGATCTAAGAGGACATGGCCCTCACATTCTGGATCAGACTTTTATTGTTGGTCTGTTCTTTGATTCAAGGGAAGAAGAAATTTACCCTACATCTCTCATTCAAAAGTATTTGGAAAATAATTGTCTTATCTATGTTCATATGTATATATTTTTGTGTGAGTATGTGCATCATATTTGCCCTTTTCTTTGTCAAAGGACACTGCTAGGATAATGGGATAATGGGATAATGGAGCTAAGCATTATTATTTTGTCTTTTTATTTTGTTATCAAGATTGTTGTCAGAGTTGAACTGGGAATATAAACAATTATTTAGAGCAAAAAAATGTTCATTGTAATAAATGTTCCTAAAAAAAAAAAAAAAAAAAAAAAAAAAGTGTAACTTCAGAGAATAGTGGATTTAATACGAAAGTAGAGCTGGCTGTGGAGTTTTTGACTGAATACATATTTTATCAGAAAATTCCAATTCTTTGAAAGAAAACTCTTCCAAGAAAATTTAAGCAAGGAATTGTTTTTCTGGGTGAGAAAAGAACCCCAGTGTAGCAAAGCAATAAGATCAGTGAATAATGAGGTAATTTAAGTACAACATGTGAAAAAAGGGTTCAGGTTCTTATGCTGTCTGACTGATTGGAACTGTCCTGCACATTTTCCTTTGCAGTTCAGAAATTCATTTTAGAAAAAAAAAAAAAAAAAAACCATACTGGCCATGCCAAATGTACTGCTTGTTTTCACTTTGACCCCCCCAAATTTTCTTCCTCTACCTGAAAAAGCCACTCCAGCAAGTGGCTTTTGCAGTCAGTTCTCTGCCTGATTTTGAGTAAGTATATGCAACTATCTTTCCTGCCAGTTATATTCCTGTATGTAAAATATAATTCTTGTTTTTCAGCCATTGTTCCAGACATAAATCATTGATATATGACATAGTTTTCTCTTTTGACCTTCTGAATTTTTGTAATCAGAGTTCTCTGCAACTCTTCTTGTTTCTTTAGTAGTCCACTTCACTGGGACTTTCCCTTTCCCTTCTGTTCTGTGACATGACATTGCCAGATGTCACATGCTGGGTTTTGGGCTACAAAAATGTAGAATTAAAAATAAAATAAAATAAAAATTCCTCTTGCATGAAGGTACTATGATAATATTATTATGAGATCTAAAATTATTTCATAACTAATTGCATATTTTTTTGGTACTTAGGTTTTCCAAGAGTTCTGTACCTGACAGCTGACATACAACTCTACCTTATGATTTTGTTCTTTGAAACTGGGAAAGGACTGATCTTTTCCTGCAATGTTAAATTACAGGAATCCTACTAAAAATGACTGCTAAATGTTCTGACATGCGTAATACAGACTTGCTGTTTTATTGGGAACAGAAAATCTAATTTTGTTAAACTTTGGGTTAAATTCAGTCATGACTAATGACCTAAGACACATTTCTGGGCTGAAATAGTATGTAGATTTTATAGCGAACCCAACCCAATTAAGCAGCATTTCATAAAACTGGATGGTCTCTTTATTTCCCTCTGTATAAAAATTGTGTGTACATGTGTGTCCTTTCCCATCTTCCATCATCCACCCTCATACAGACTTTTTTTGAGTGCTCAACGTGAGGGATATGAATGTTTTAACTTGAACACGCAATTTCATCCTTTAATTAGTGTCTGGAACACTAACAGGGAAGTTCACAAAATATTGAATATTCTAGTATGTCTGTCCTCCTTCCTAGGCATAATGAAAGGCTGATATACAACTGAAAGCAGAGTATTGTAATGTAAGAACAACTTGGCTTGAATAACTAGTAGAAGTGGATAAGTGTATCCTCCAAGTGATAGAGGAGGCAACAAGGAGAGGTGCTATGCTGGATCTCATTCTCATCAACAAAGAGGAGCTGATGGGGAAAGTGAAACTCAAGGGTAGCCTTGGCTGCAGTTACCATGAAATAGTGAAGCTTGGGATCCTTATGGCAGCAAGGAGGAATCACAGAAAGCTAGAATCCTAGACTTCAGTAGAGCAGTTTTTTCCTCTTCAGGGATCTGCTTGGTAGAATACCATGGGACAAAGCTATGGAGGAAAGAAGGGTCCAAAAAATCTGGTTAATGTTCAAGGATCACCTCCTTCAAACTCAGGAGTGAAGGGGAATTCAAGCTAAATGTCAGGAAGCCTGCATAGATGAACAAGGAGCTCCTCAGCAAGCTTAAATAGAAAAAGAAGGCCTACAGAGAATGCAAAGCAGTAGTCTGGGAGGGATACAGAGACATTTTCCAAGCAGCCAGTGATCAGCTTAGGAAAGGCAAAGCCCATTTAGAATTAAGTTTGGCCAGGAACATCATACGCAAAAACGAAAAGGCTCTATAAGTACTTTGGTGATAAAAGGAAGACGGGAAACTGTGGGTCCTCTCTGGAAGGAAAGGGTCACCCAGGTTATGGGGAAGGCTGAGGTACTTAATGATTACTTTGTCACAGTTTTCCCAGAAAACACGTATAGCCACATGGCCTAGGCCCAGAAAGGCAAAGGTAAAGAGTAGGAGAATGAAGAACTGACCAGTGTAGAAGAAGATCAAGTTCAAGACTGTCTAAGGAACCTGAAGGTACATAGTCCTTCATCCAAAGAGTCTATGAAAACATTGAAGAGAACTGGTCATAAAATGGAGCCCTGGGGAACTCCACTAGTGACAGGTCACCAGCCTGATGTAACACCATTTACCATAACCCTCTGGGCCTTACCCATCAGCCAATTGTACACACAACGTATTATGCTTTTATCTAACTGTATTCTGGTCATTTTGTCCAGAAGGATATTGTGGGATGAATCCCATCTGGCGCCATGGACTTGTATGCATCCAGGTGGAGCAACAAATCCTGGAAAGGTTCAGGGTAATCTGAGAGTTTATTGTTCCTGCAGTCACGGTCCTCCAGCTCTGGCATCTGGGGTACCAGAGCCAATCACTGGTGTTGAAAACAGAGACAAAAAATGTGTTAAAAATCTCTGTTTTTTCTATGTCCTTGTTTGTGAGGTGACCATCCTCATAAAGTATTGGACCAATGTTTGCTCTGGTACTCCTTTTCCTATTAACATATTTTTAAAAGCCTTTTTTATTGTCCCTCACTCTGCTGGACATCTCCAATTCTAACTAGCCTTGGCTGCACAAATTCTCTTCCTGCAAAGGCAAGCAGCATCTCTGTAGTCCTCCCATGTCATCTGACATTGCCTCCAGAGCCCACACATTTTCTTTTTCCACCTAAGCTCGAAGAAGTTCCCTGCTCAGCCAGGCCAGACTTCTGCCCTTCTTGATTGATTCGTGACATTTTATAATTGCTGTTCTTGCTCTCTTAGGAGATAGTACTTAAAAATCGACCAGCACCATTGGACCCCTGTTGCCTGCCCTGCCTGTCCCTTCTGAAGAGCCTGTAACCTCCCTTGTAACACTCCTGTCACAGGCATCTTCCCATCAGGTTTCACTTGTGCCAGTGCCAATGATGTCATAGCCCTGGGACTAGGCCAAGGCTTCTAACTCCTCTTGATTATTTTTCGTGCTTCATACACTTGTGTAGAAACATTTCAGATGTGCTTCATTGAACCCTCATGGAGCAGACTGAAGGGTCTTGCTAGCACACAGTCCCTCAATTTTTGGCATGCAGTCCCATAGTTTATTGCTAGCATGACCAATTTTGTCCCTTTCCACCTCTGAATCTAGTTTAAAGCTCTGTCAATCAGCCCTGCTAACTTCTAGGCAAAAATCCTTTCCCCTTTCAAGAAAGATGCTTCCCATCAGGAGCCAGTTGGCCTGGTGTCATGTAGACATTCCCATGATCAAGAAATCCAAAATTACATTGATGGCACCAGCCTCAGAGCCACATATTGATCTTCTACCTGTTTTTATTTATTTATTTATTTATTTATTTTTCAGTATTGATCCCCACTACTGGAAGGATTGAGGAAAACACTACCTGTGTAGTTTTATGATGGAGTGTAGTGATAGGACAAGGAATAATAGCTTCAAACTAAAAGAGGTTAGGTTTAGATTAGATATAAGGAAGAAATTCTTTACTATGAGGGTGGTAAGGAAATGGAACAGGTTGCCAACAAAGCTGCGGATGTCCCATCCCTGGAAGTGTTTAAAACCAGGTTGGATGGGGCTTTGAAGCAACCTGGTGTAGTGGGAGGTGTTCCTGCCCATGCCGGGGGGTTGAAATTAGATAATTTTTAGGGTCCCTTCCAACCCAAACCATTCTATGAATCAATGATTCTATGATAAACAAAGTTTTGCTATTTAGTAAATCTTTTACCTCCTGCATTATTAAGGTGACCAAAATGAAACTTTGCTTTAATGTTTTATATATTACATGAAAATGTGATCTGATCTGTGAATTCACACCTGACTAGTGATGGACACAAAGACATTGTCTCTTAAGCATGGCCATTTTCTTAGTCATTTACTTTTTGCCCAATAGGCTGTTCATGGATGGAGCTCACTGGTCAACTCTATGCGTTATGGAAAATGAAGATCACAGAATCACAGGATTTCTAGGTTGGAAGAGACCTCAAGATCATTGAGTCCAACCTCTAACCTAACACTAACAGTCCCCACTAAACCATATCCCTAAGCTCTACATCTAAACGTCTTTTAAAGACTTCCAGGGATGGTGACTCCACCACTTCCCTGGGCAGCCTGTTCCAATGTCTAACAACCCTTTCGGTAAAGAAATTCTTCCTAAGATCCAACCTAAAACTCCCCTGGTGCAACTTAAGCCCATTCCCCCTCGTCCTGTCACCAGGCACATGGGAGAACAGACCAACCCCCACCTCGCTACAGCCTCCCTTGAGGTACCTGTAGAGAGCGATAAGGTCACCCCTGAGCCTTCTTTTCTCCAGGCTGAACAATCCCAGCTCCCTCAGCCGCTCCTCATAGGACTTGTTCTCCAGGCAGGATGTGGCTGGCATTCCTTTCAGGGGAGAAGGACAGACTTGACACCATTGCTTTTTTCATCCTCCAGTTAACTTCTACCTGTTTTAACTTCTACCATATTTCATGATTACCAATGAACCATATTTACAAACCAATGGAGTTATAGTAAGTAAATTTTGTGCAGACTTTTATGTTGAAAAAGGTAGTTAAGAGCTTTCATAAAACATAAATCAAGGAAAAAAAAAAAAAAAAGAAAAAAAAAAAGAAAAAGCCTGGGATAATTTTGTATTTGCAAAGCTAGAGCTTGAAATGTGAGAGTTTAGAAACTACCACTTCTACTTATTTCATGTGTTGCAAACACAAAAGTAAAACATAATGGTAAAATGTCAGTGGCATGATGACTTGTTGGACAAAAAAAAAAAAAAAAAAATATTTGCAACAACATAGAAAGTTGGTCTGTATGAGTAAATAGATTATGCAGAATTTGTGCAGAATGACTGAGAATAACTGGATTGTTTGGGTTACTTAATGTCTTGTATGATAATGAACTGGTGTTTACAGAATGGCTAATACCTTGAAGGAAAGTAATGGAACAAGATGACAGAATGCTAATGCTTCTCCCATACTGTGAAGTGGTTGGAATTATTGCTTGGTTCCTCTCATATTATGGCCAGAAACCATTTTAATATCTGAAATAACATTCTTATTATCCTCCTAAACCTGCTTTCTGAAAGAACACCAGCTGAACTAAGAAAACTGATTTGCTTGCTAGTATTCAGAAATAAAAGGTACCATTTAATCAAAGGTAGTGGTCTTTATAATAACAGGGAACATTTAAAAAAGGATTTTCTGCTCTTCAGAAATATTACAGAAAACCAACCCCCTTTGTGTGCGCGTGTGTATGTTATGATCCTGCTATAATATTATGACTGTTGCCTCACTGGAGGTCAGGAGTGACTACAGCTGTGTCAGTCTATATTTATGACTTTTTACAGAGTGCTTCTTCCAGTATTTCAGTAAGAGATAATTTATTTCCCTTTGTAGGCTAAAATCATCTTGTTTCAGTATATTTCCTTTTTACCTTAACTTTAAACCACTGACACAGTAGGTGGTGAGCCAACTGAAACAGAGCTGTGTGTGTGTTCTCTCATGTACTTAGGTGGACATTTACCATCGTCCTCAGATCTTACGGCTCAACTGCAAGACTCATTTTTTCCCTTGGTTATCCTATGTAAAAAAAAAAAAAAACAATTAACCAAACCAAAAAAACCAACCATCCAAACAAAAACAAAAACAACAAACAGCCAAATAAAACTGTTCTAACTAACTTTCTCAGTATTTGTAGTATACAACTACCATCATTTTCATATTGGCTTTGGCTGCTTACACATTTGTGTTATGTAGTTCCATACATAAGGGACAATCTCAGGTCTTGTAACTAAGAAATTTTGAAAACAAGCTTAAATTAAATATATATACATTATAAGTTATATATTAAAAAATATGTTACAGCATAGAGCAGATAAATAAAATGGATAAAAAGTTTCATAAATCAGTGGTAATAAGGATATTTTCCACAGCACGTTATTAGATGATAGTTATTTATTTTAATCTTGATCATCCCAATAATGAATAAGGCTTTCTTTAAATTTATATTTATATTTATGCCCCTACCTGTCTCCAAGTCTGGCTTATCTTAAAATAATAATAGATGTAAATAAATAAGTAAAGAAATCTACATCTCAAGATGTAGCATATTATTTGGCTTGGAGTATATGTTGTAGAAATCCCAGAAGGAGAAAGCACAACTATTGCAAGGCAGGGAAAGCAAGGAATGCTTCTCTCTGTCTTCCACCTATATGCTTGTATTGGACACCAGTTTTGGTCAATCTTCTTTCTCTTAACCTAGATGTGACTAATGATTTTATAAGCAATCATTAGGCCTAACCAGTACAGAATAAAAGCTTTAGTGAGTTACATACTATGTTTCATCTATAAAATGTGTATAAACAAGCACATTTATTTTACCTACATTATATACATACTAAAGACTTACTATCAACAAATGGAAGTTCAATGGCAGCTGAAAGCTGCTTGTTTCTCTCTCTCTTTTTTTTTTTTTTTTTTTTCCCTGGAAGGATTGAACTTTCCCTTTTGCCATGTACGGAGAGCCATATACAGAAGAAAGACTCTGGCTTCTGCTATCAGCCACTTGTCCTCAGCAGTCCAAAATCAGAACACTGAGCTATTCAGCTGTTGCTGCAATATGCCCAGAAAAGATGCAAAACATGGACTTTTCCAATATCCTCATACATTCAGAACACCATCCTGGCTTGAACTTTAATAACTACAGTCTGTGTCTATATTTTAACTCCTACAGATTTATCAAATTTACCTGAAAAAATAATAATAAAAAAAGTCTTACTAACACAGTTAAATAGTACAGGTTAGTTTTGTTTATTTGTTTTCAAATGTTTTTAGTTGGTTCTGTTTGTTTGTTCATTTTAAAGGCTCAGTAATACAGTGGTACACAAATTGTCCAAGGTGATGTGCTGGATATGAGAAAGCCAAATGCATCGCTGGCACAAAACAAAACTACTTTATTCCCTGCAATCTGGGAAAGAGGAAAGGTCCTACTTTAATTAACTATTAAATGAAATTCAGAATTCTGGATAAAAAAAATCACAATGCAATGACAGCTGGTGGACTGCAGCTATTGTAATTTGTTCTCCACAATACTTTGCTTTTTAAATAATAATTAAAATAAAACATAGTGGAAGAAAGTACTCACCAGCCGTTTGTATCTTTTACTAATTTGTAAGAAAATCACAGCTTTGACCAAATTTTGACTGTGGATAAGGAAAAGGAAGATGAAGAGGGAGAGGAAGACAGAGGCACAGAGAGATATGGGGAGAGAGAGGTGAAGGATGTAGAGAAGGAGACAGAGATGGATAGAGAGAGGTTTGCCTTGGGAACACAGGTCTAAAGAGTTAAAGTGCTTTGTCCTTTAAGAGCATAATATTCCAGTTGGAGAACCAAGGACCAAGTTGATTATTTGATGGCTGACAGACTGAAGTAAGCCAGCAAATCCAAAACTTTTAGAAAAAAAAAAAAAAAAAAAAAAAAAGTCATTTAGATACATGTACACTTTCCTATGAACTTAAGATAAGATATATACAATCAATATATATGTACATATATATTATATATAAATGTGTATATATATATATATATATATAATCAATATCAAAGAAACAATACTCCTAAAGGAGATTTTAAAACAAGAGAAGGTCATACAGGCTTGTAAGAAAAGTGGTTATAAGGAAATGTGTGTAATGTAAAGTCATAAAATACAGTAAAAGGTTCTTGAAAAGTCTAGTGAATCATTGGTATAATGTGATGGATGTTTTTAAATGCAAAGAAACAAAGGCCAGACTGAGCTATCATATGACAGGGCCATTTGTAAATATGATAAACTAACTCACTTGAGTTTTTTCCCTCATAATTTCTGTGCTAGACTGTCTTAATTGATATTCTGTGAAACTAATGGAACATTACTTTGCATGGTCATTTCTAGTGGATCCATCCAATATATTTGACATTACTTACCATGTGAAAGTGAATTGAAATCCACAGGAATACAGGAATCCACAGGAATATTGCATATGTTTTTGGTTGGTTGGTTTTGTTTTGTTCTCTGAGTGGCTTTTTAATAGTATGACATATATATATATATATATACACACATAAACAAAAGAAAAATTTAGCAAGTCAAGTCATGTAACTGAATTGATTGGTTTCTTCATGTTTCAAAATGACTAATGACTTCGCGATTAGAAGTTTCTATTAATGCATGACATGGAAGTCTAATGTTAGAAAAGTAACAATGATTTCAGGTGCAAAGTTCTTCCACATTAGTTTTGCAATAGTCAAACTTTTTAGCATTTTATCAGTTCAAAACATTTAAAAATATATTGAAGGGATAATCCAAAGAAACAGACAATTTTTTTGCCATCATGAACTATTTTAATAAGAACTTTTGTTGGAACCACAGTGAACAGTATTAGAAGGTTCTTGCATAAATAGTCTTATTTCAATTTGAGTTATCCTAACCATATCTTTTTTCCCTGTTCTAGGTATCTGGCAAGTAATAACATAAAATTTAGTGTTGCTGCCTGCATGAGAGTTTTTCTCCTTTTAGGTCTGGAACAGTATTTCATGCATACAGCTAGTCAGATAGCTCACACTTGGATGTCTATGCTCTAGATACCTGATTCATCTCATTTAACTCTAAACTTCTAAAACTTAGACATCTAAGATAGAGATCATCACTCTAAAATTTCTCTTTTTAGAGATAATGGAAAAAAAAAAAAAAAAAAACACAAACAAAACAAAAACAGAGTAAACATTTTCTGATCCCAAGACAGATATTTAAGACAGACCAAACTGAACAGCCTCTAGCAGCTTGCAGTGTAGACAGGTTTTTTTTTTTTTTTTCTATTCTGAACATGCACTTGTTTCCTTTCTAATAAGATACGATAAAATTATTCCTATACTGTAACACAAACAAACAAACAAACAAACAAAAACCACACAGCTTACTGACCTACTGAAACCAATTTGTTCTGACGTTCCAGCCTAAATGTGTGATTCAACTGATATTATTTAGGTAATCAACCTTTGGCTTTAAACCATCAGGAATTGATCTAGAGCTTGATGTTTGCAATTAAAATATTTAATTGATGTCTGAAATAATTTATTTTTTTCTTTTTTTTTTCCTTCTTTTTACCTTAAGCTGGTAGAAACATCACAGAACAATAACTTCATATCACATTAGTATCTCAGAAAATATGCTATTCCCTCTCACTGATGATGTAATTGTCTTTATATTGGGGTGTGTTTCCTTCATTGAAATTGAACTGCACCACCTCATGCCTCTTATACAGCATAGGAATGTCTGGGGAATATGAGTTAATTTTACTGCTTAATCTACAAAGTTTGTGTTATTAGTTAGCAGTACTGAGACTACAATATAATTGTTGAAGTGTCATTTAGGTTCCATACACAGTACGGGTAGAGTTTGATCCTTTATAACTCTGACAGAGTTTTGTCTTTTAGATTTTTTTTACAAGGTCATTATATTTTCCAGGATTTATTAAGACAGTGAAATGAACACAGGAAGAAAGCAGTTACTGACTCTATATTATTAGCTCTATATTATTAGCTCTATATTATTAGCTCTATATTATTAGCTCTATATTATTGGCTCTATATTCCTTAGCAAGTGCTAAGGAACCTATGAGCTGTTACATAGGATTACAGTCAAAGTTCATCTGCTTCAGTATTTTGTTTCTTGCACTGGCCTGTTCTCACTGGTTCAAAAGAAGGTAAAAATTCCCCTGCAATACTGACACGAACAGTTTGCATCCTTAGGGCTCATACTCCATCCACATTACATATCCTTTAAAAGAAAAAAAAATGATCACAATAAATTTTGATAACACAGCTTTATGACAACAACTAATTGTATGGGAAACCTCATCTCTGCATCTGTTTTGGTTCAGATATCTTTCAGCTTCCCTGCTTTCTGAAAAGGAGAATAAGACTTACATTTTGGACAATATTGTTTTGACTTTTCCAGTTTTGGACAAATCAACTTTAAAGGTCACTCAGATGTCAAGGTAGCATTTTGTTGTACCTTTAACTAATATAGTTCCAATAATTTGTTTATGTATTTATGTATTTTTAACCCCAAGCAGGTACATTTTGTCACAGAGTCTATAATTCTGGAATCAAAACTGATAAATTCGTTTTTGTGGGCTGATTTTCAAGAAATGACAATATCACTTTCTAGAAGTGAATGATTATTTCTCTTACTTAAGAGCTCAACATTTGCATTGACTCTCAGTCTTTTTTCAGTCTCTACAGTGAAGCAAGCAACAGTTCCAAAACAGCACTTGCTAACACCGTCTGTAAGGGGAAAAAAATGTCAGCTCCTCACCTAGAAGCTAAACTTCTCGTATATCCTTGTTAATTAAGACTCTGTTACAAAGGACACCATTTCTTTGACAATGTTATGTATCTTGGTATCTCCATCTTGAGTTTATTCTGTAAAGCATTCAGTGTAGTTTTTAAACATGTTTCTTCTCTTAGGGCAATATTTATTAATTCCTTAGTGAATGTAACTTTGTATTAGTGAAAGTAATTCATTCATTTAATAGCTTTCATATGGTGGTAGATAATCTATATTGTGGTTATCTGCCACTGATACTGGGGAAAAACAACAACCAAGTGGTTTCTCATTTTTCAAGTATCAAATTATAGCCTTCATAATGAAATCTGCATTACTCTGAGACAAGTTCTTGTATTTGTATTCATTAATAGCTTAGTTAGCTAAGTTAGAAATCACTAAAACATGGAGGTATGATTACCATAGCCATTAGTGAGGAACTTTTGTGTTTAGCATAACACCAATGAGGGCCTTTTGCCAACTTCTGGGAGAGCTATTGAAAAATCAGAAAGACTATGCTAATTCATTTGTTTATCCACTCAGCAGAAGATGGATTTGAAAGTTTTTTTTAAAAAAAAAGTTTCTTAAAAAAAAAAAAGTGTTATCATAGCTGTTGTGGAAGTGTACTATTATTATTATTATTATTATTATTATTATTATTATTATTATTATTATATCCAAATTGCAACTGTTCCTCTCTATTTGCAGTGGAGTTAATTTTGCCTTTATTATGACCATGGGTGCATAACAATTTCAAAATATTGGGAAAGGGCAATGAGCCAAAACCATTATCTTCACTTGAATTGTTTAACACCAAATGTAAATATTGGAGGGGCTTGAGTGCCCAAGCCTTCCCTCCAGGCTTTTTGCATCTGATTATAAATGTCCCTGCTGCACTGTCAGCTAGTCCCCATCACAACTTCAGTCCAGTCTTGTCAAGGAAATAATAACCTAGGGTCTTCCATTACTTATCAGTATGGAGACAGCGCTTAAAGAACACATGGGTTGATTTCCCTTCACATATTCCTTTATAATTAAAATTGCTAATAAGCAATTAGCAAAATTAGAAATATAAATAGAAAAAAAAATAGAAAGAAATAATAGAAAGAGAAACAGAAACAGAAATAATAGAAATCAGGCTAATTTAGGTGCTAATTCTTCCTGTGTCTTCCATGCAGCATCAAAACATTTAATGCCCACTGAGCTAGTGTTCAAAATAAAGTAAAATTAAGCTGATAACTCCCTTTCGCATACAATTCCAGTGGTCAAAGTTTTTTATTCTCTGGACTGGTAGAACTGAAGAAGCTAATGCCTTTTTTCACTTCCTCATGAAACAGTATGGAAGACAGAATTTATTGCAACAATCCATTGCCAGAAATACATTAAGCATATAGAGGAATAAAGGGCATATGAGAATGCTCTACTTTCACAGAGAAATGAGTAATACAAAATGTATTTTTTCTCCAAATATTATCCTTTACATATTGCTGAGTTTTGTTGGTGGTGGTGGTGGTTGTTAGTTGGTTGTTTTTTTTTTTTTTTTTTTTTTTTTTTTTTTGCTGTTTTGTTGGTGGTGTTTTTTGTTGTTGTTGTTGTTTGATTGATTAATTGTTTCCAGATGAAATTCTTGGTAGTCATTACTTGTTCTTGCTTTTCTGAAGAGTGAGATGTGCTTCTCAAATTATTTCCAGAAGTATGTGAAATAGATAATAAACTTTAAAAAGAGCTGTGTTGTTCAATTTAAAAAAGCCTAACATATTCCTATCTGCTACTCTCAGCTCAGAATCTTGTAGAGATTTTGAAGTATATATTTCTCAAGGTGATGTAAACATTTGTAATTGAGCTTTTGATCTCCAGAGACTGGGAATTTTAGAGCTGAGGTAAAAAGGTAAAAACATGCCAGAGTAATGTAGTCCATTAATTTCTCACTGGATAGTGTGTATCAGAATTCAGCTTCTTATCAACATATCTAATCAAAGTTCATATTTCACCTGAAGCTGGATGACTTTTGTACCAATATTTTTTTTAATCATTTTTTATTTAAATAGGTATTGGAGTAAATTTTGATGTTTTTATTTTCCCAGTTTAGCTAACACATATTTAAATCATAGAATCATAGAATCATACAATATCCTGAGTTGGAAGGGACCCTTAAGGATCATCAAGTCCAACTCTTGACACCGCACAGGTCCATCCAAAAGTTCAAACCATGTGACTAAGTGCACAGTCCAATCTCTTCTTAAATTCAGTCAGGCTCGGTGCAGTGACCACTTCCCTGGGGAGCCTGTTCCAGTGTGCAACCACCCTCTCTGTGAAGAATCCCCTCCTGATGTCAAGCCTAAATTTCCCCTGCCTTAGCTTAACCCCATTCCCGCGGGTCCTGTCACTGGTGTTAATGGAGAAAAGGTCTCCTGCCTCTCGACACCCCCTTACGAGGAAGTTGTAGACTGTGATGAGGTCTCCTCTCAGCCTCCTCTTCTCCAGGCTGAACAGGCCCAGTGACCTCAGCCGTTCTTCGTACGTCTTCCCCTCCAGGCCTTTCACCATCTTTGTAGCCCTCCTCTGGACACTCTCCAACAGTTTCATGTCCTTTTTATACTGTGGT
The DNA here is from genome assembly GCA_011075105.1 of Heteronetta atricapilla. Taxonomy (NCBI): domain Eukaryota; kingdom Metazoa; phylum Chordata; class Aves; order Anseriformes; family Anatidae; genus Heteronetta; species Heteronetta atricapilla. Next base: position 173,448,652 of record CM021731.1, read on the forward strand.
GCCCAGAACTGCACACAGTACTCGAGGTGAGGCCGCACCAGCGCAGAGTAGAGAGGGACAATCACCTCCCTCGACCTACTAGCGATGCCGTGCTTGATGCACCCCAGGACACGGTTGGCCCTCCTGGCTGCCAGGGCACACTGCTGGCTCATATTCAACTTGCTGTCTACCACGACCCCCAGATCCCTCTCTTCTAGGCTGCTCTCCAGCGTCTCATCGCCCAGTCTGTATGTGCAGCCAGGGTTTCCTTGTCCCAGGTGCAGGACCCGGCACTTGCTCTTATTGAACTTCATGCGGTTGGTGATCGCCCAGCTCTCCAACCTGTCCAGATCCCTCTGCAAGGCCTTTCCACCTTCATTCGAGTCCACAACTCCTCTAAGTTTGGTGACATCAGCAAACTTGCTCAAAATACCTTCTATTCCTACATCCAGATCGTTTATAAAAATATTGAAAAGTATCTCGTGAAATGAGATGTATCTTCTCAAACCAGGAACCCCATCTTGAGTGTCTTTAAGTTTTATATCTGCATCAGAACTAGTAACAGCAAGGTAAAAGTAGGTTCCATGGTGCTGTTTTCTGACAGGTTTAGCAGACATGGCATGTGAACTTCTTGTGCTGTTCTGAACACCAACTAGAGAACAGTTAGTATCTATAGCAACCTATGGCATCTAATGGGATTAAACAGATGTGAACATTTGCTGATGATTAAATTAGTCAATGGAGTGAACTTCCATAGGACAATTCATATGACTGTATGACCTCAAGACATGTCAGATTAACTGCCTTTTAAATTTAGCTATTTCTCCTCACTGAGTAGACAAGATGACTGAGATATCTAGTTCAACTTAGATCAGCTTTCAGACATTTATGGTTAGCAGATGAGCTTGAAAGTCAATATTACTTTAGTCTAGTTCATCTTGAAATACATAAGCATATTTTTAGTTTTTTCTTCTTCTTTTTTTCCTTTTTATTTTTTTTCCCTAATCACCTAGGGAAATATATATATATATATATCTCCTAACCCAGTTAAAGAATAGAAACAACATGAAAATAATGAGACCAAGAAAAATGGTTCAGCATTATCAAGTCTTTGAGTCAAGTCATCATACTAAACCAAGAGAAAAATAATTATTTTTGGAAATAATTAAAAACAATAAACGCCAAGAAATCCTAAATTATTTTTGCAAGCAATTCAGAAACAAAGGAAAACAATGACAACAAAGTTTGTTAACTAAAAATTTCAGTGCCTCTTATCTGTATCTTGTGCATTCATTGTGACTAGTGTCAGTATTTTGGACTGCATTCATCCAAATGCATCATCAAAAGATGAAACAGCAAAGATGAAACAATAAAACAACATTTGTTTACTCATTTGTTTGTTTATTTCCTTATTTCTCTGAGGCATTTAACCATAAAGTGTTAAATTTGCCACTCTGGTAAGCAAGTGCAGTTGCTTACAGAACTCCCATTACTGGAATTCTGCTTGCTTAGCCCTATAATTATTTTGTTCCACTAGATAAGTAATCTGGGTTACAGAACTTTCAGGCAAATATTGTTCTTTCCATATTGCTCTGGAGGAAATGTTATGAGGATTAAGGGTCCCATACCATACCATTAAGGGTATCTGGTCTCAAAGCTTGCATTAAAACACTCATTCTTTGCACACAGGCCTAAACTCAAATCACACCTCTGTCTAAAGGAAAAGGTTCTGTGTTGCCTTGTAAGCTTCTCTTTTTGTGACATTTTGGGACTGCTGGAAGGAAGTTTTCATGTTATACTTGACATTTTGATAAGTAATGTCACATGAATGATCTTAACTTTGCCTAACTCACACTGTGCTGTCATTCCTTGCTTTCAAAATGCTCTGGAAGAAAGAAAACTCTCCTAATATATTTCTTTAGTCATCTTCATACTGTGTGTTGTAACACACAAATCATTTGCATTTGCAGTAATTAAAATTACTGAAATACCATAATGATTTTTTTTTCTTTATTTAAACTTATTATCTACATATAACTACAGTTCTAGCTTTTGCTTTAGAACCTCTAATGGAGACAGAGGGGACGGATACATAACACAAATTAACCATCTTCTCACTAATTTTAAAACCAAGATGAAATTGATTTATTTTGTTGACTCAGTGTGGTTTACTAACAATTGAATGTTTTGACTGTAAAAAATGAAAGAGATCACCATATATAGTTGGCAAATTTATGTTGAGAAATATTTTTAAAACCCTTCTTTATAATGATTTTTCCCAACTATAATAAAAATTGTTACCATTTATTTAACATTTATTATCATGTCTTTGTCATCTTTTTGTGTCCCATATAATAAACTTTCTTCATCACTGAAAATCAACATTAAAAGTGTCCTTTTTCCCAGAAACTATAATGGAAGGCAAATGGGTATTATAGTGATTTTCAACAGCATAAAACCCTTAATAGAGCTTTAGTAGGCTGCAGGGAAGAAAGGAACTGAAACAATGGTTTGATGCTGTTTTACTAGTTTTTATAGTACTGCAAAGAGAGACCTCAGGAGACCATGTGTACTGTGATGTACAGAAAGGAAATGGCTGACTTTGGAAGAAAAATAACGGGAATGATGCTGTTAACCTCATAAATTTTAAAATAAAGGGACCTATGGCTTTGAGCTTTAATTGCAAGAAAGCAAAGAGAATCTACACACCTTTAATTATCAAAATAGCTGTGAAGTAACTGATTTTTTCCTCCTGGAAACAAAGTTGAACAGTCCTCATGAAATTTTTCAGTGTATTTCCCAGATATGTTTACTTGGAGTTGAACTGCTCAGGTTGTACTTGGCTTAGGGTAGATTGGAATAAATAGGCAAGAATAAACTTTGTTGGGAATATATGTCCTTTATTAATAAAGATATGCACTGTATGGATAAGACCAAAGAAAATATACGTGCAAGTTTCTGGAAATTAAGTGTGATAGAAGCAAGGAGGGAATTAAAGTTATTGTGACCATCCAAGTGGCTCAGTATTAATGTATAACTTATAAGTGCAATTGAACGTATGAATAGGCTGAACCTTCTATCATTACATCAAAGATAAGCTGCTCTATTCATTCAATCACACTATTACTGTACTATGTGTCTATGATAAAAGGTTTAGTAGTATTAGGAAAAATCCTAATGCCTTTATTTAAAAATATATATATATCTTTTTTTTTTTTTTTTTTTTTTTCTTTCCACGAAGAAACTTCCATCATTTTTTCCTAAGAGCCTTCCTACTGTGAAAGGTAATATGGCATTTTACTCCTGATTCCAGAGATCTAAATTAAGTTGTTGGTTCCCATGTTAGTTACGGACTCCATTCGTGCATCTCAATTTGTAATGTAGTCTAATTAGGAGTGCTCATGTAGTTTGGAGAGCTATTCAGCACTCCCTGAAATAAGACATGTTTTGTGAAAGTAAAAACTTTCTAGAATAGATTGATTTTATCAGGCTCTGTTCAGTCACATGTCTGTAACACATCTATCTAGTAAGTCTGTACAATCTGGAGCCAAATCATGTAATTGCAGTAATTTCCTTGATCAATAAAGGTTGTATAATTCTAAATAGTATTTTCCACCCAAACACTGCCCCAGATATTTTTAAAGATAAGGTTCAGAACTTGGAAACTAAACAAAACAAAAAAGAACAAAACAGGAATAGTACAGCTCTTAGTGATGGTGTGATTTTGTCACAAGCACTGAAGTCCTGCAAGCCTTCTACTGCATAGTGTTATTAGACAACTCCGAAGGCAGTATGCTAACCATGAAGAAATATCAGGAACTTAGAGTCCTCTGTTTTCTACTTTTGTAAAGTATTCCAGACCTCATGCTGTTTCTTAGACCAGAGTACAAAACTCTGCAGGATGCTTCTCCCATATGTTCTTTAAATAAATGAAATTGATTATTCAAATAAAAATGAACATTTATACAAGTCTAATCATTAGAACTGGTTTCTCTAGTCCAGTGTAGACATAAGTGTGTTTTAGTACATTTTCACATGTTAAGTATGAACTAGAAGCTCCACGTTTCCCTCTCCTAGCAAGTCCTTTAACAGTGATTTGATCCACAGACTTTGCTTAGCAGATGTTATGAGACAAGGGTATACCCAAGTGTGTGCTAGAGAGGGGAAGGGGCAGGGGGAGGAGGAGGGGAGGGCAGAGAGGGGAAGGGGAGAGGGGAAATGGGGTCAGAAAGAGGAAAGCTCATTTTAAAAAATATTTGGAAAAGTGTCTTCACCTACTTGCTATTTAGGTACATGAGGATGGAAATTTGATTAGTTTGAACCACTAAGTAAAAAAAGAGAACTATGTTGGCTTCAGGCAAATGCAGAGAACAGGCGGTTTGCCCTGAGGATACATGCTAATTTAAGCTTGCCTTCTGTGGCCAGTGGTTCACTCCCTTTCAAAAGAGTACACCCCAGAATATGAAGAGCTACCTAAGGAATAAACTTTTTTTTTTTTTTCTTTTTTTTTTTTCTTTTTTTTCTTGGATTAAGGTCAACCTTCACCCTTGCATTTGGGAAACAGAGAATACCGGTAACACAAGGAGAAATGAATAGGTACAAAACAGGTAGATTAAGACCTTGAGTATCTCTGGGCAGAAGAATATATAGGACAAATCTTCTTGAAAGTCATTCTTCTCAGTAAAATATTTGGAGTTTATAGCAGCGGATTTATATGGAAAATATGTGTTAAATATGAGGACTACCTAAAAATGTTATTTTAAGCATTTGTCAGATTCAGACAATTCCTAACAATATTTAAGAATGCAAATAGACACTCAGCCCCTTGGCTCATGAGAAGGAACATTAAATGGTCATGCACTGCAGATGTCATACACCTGCTTGTAGTGGAAGTTACATTCATGTCCCAAATTTCTGAGGACTAATAAAATAGGAGTTTATTATGAAAGTGGATATGTCAGTTGACTCCATTCAAATTCCAATTCATTTAGTTTGCAGCCTAGATTTTCCTGGAGGCATGTAGTATACTTAAATTTCCTTATTGGATGAACTTCATTGCACTTAATTTAAACCATCCAAACAGCAGATACCTCATCTAACGTAGTCTCTAAGAACACTACTGAACTGCCCACATGTAGATGCCTGATGCCATTTCTGGAATCTTAGGCGTCTGGTGTCTTACAAAGGAATTCTGCATTTGCTCCCTGAAGGTTTTCTAAATACCTTACAGTAGTGATCCAGACAACTTTGTTTGGACAGCTGAATTCAACTCTCTAACTACCGAGCACAAAGTTAATTGGTGGAAAGTGATATCCATATGCAGTCACCCTGTCTTATCACAGTACAGGATGAATTATCTTATAGAGGTGTGTGTTGCTCACTAATGATGACAAAAGCATCTAGATTAAGAATGTAGACTAGATGACTAAGTTTTAGAAAGCCAAAATTAGGTGAGAGGATTACCAGAGCAATTGTGAAATGTTGCTGACTGTGCATACATGGGTTCCACATTTCTAAAAATGAAACTCACGAAAAGTTGAAGGTCAGGTTTTACTCTTGATGGCCTGTAATAACACTTCTGCACTGAACGGTTATGACATTTTGTTCACACTGTTATCTGTTCACAGTGTATCTGCTCATACTGTTATTTTCCACACCTCAGGCAGACATAATTCCAGACTGGCTCGTGTAATAAAGATCTTAGAGATCTCTGCTCCCTAACAGAAGTGATGATAAAGACACGTGAGAGCCTTGAGTCTTTCAAAAAAAAAAAATAACACAGGCTTAAATAGTATGTATAAAATTTCCATGTGACATAGCTATTCAGTAGTTTATAAAGATCTCTTATTTATTGTTATTTCTGTTTAAAGTGTTGCATTTCTCATTTATTATTCTCAAGCACTATTTAGTTATACTACAAATAATACTATTAGCTTACCATTATTAAAATAGGCTTGGAACTACTAAAGTGAATATTTATTTCCATTGTCATGTATGCCTTAGTGTATTTCATTCTTTAGTATTAGCCTCAGAAGACTTCCTAAATATCTGAAGTTGTTTCACTTCTTCCTCTGCATTTTATTTATAATTTTTATTAACAAAAATTATGTTTTTCTCTCTCTCTCTTTTAATCCATATTTTGAAACTGAACTAAGATTGTGTATTATGCTACTGTTCAGAAACTGTAAAAGAGTCATAAGTATAGCATACAGTAAAACACATCTGATAATGCAACTGTATTTTTGATAAATAAATTTTACATAATTTTATTGTCCTTTCTTCTCTTGCTTTTTTTTTGACAAATCAGTCACTATACCAAAGGTCCATTACTTTTGGTAGAATTTCTACTTTAAAAAGCAGCTTGGGGTTGAAAGAAAAATCTATTTTTCTTTTGATCAATGAGATTATTATAAAAAGATAATAATTCAAAGAATTATGGCAGATAGCCCTTTTACAGGTGCAAAACTCACAGATTTTTTTTTTTTTTGTCTTGATTATTTGTTACCCAATGGCACATGATTCCAGGAGCTATAATATGTGAAGATTTTAGTTATTCGTTACTTTTAGGCAGAGTTGCCCTTGGTTAGTAAAATAACAAATTCAAAGTGAGGTGAGCAAAGGATAGCAAAGATCTAGTCCTCATTGATCCATACCAAGAGGAACACTGAACCAGGCAATATAGTACATTTTATACTCTAGTTCCACTATATTTAAACTGGGATTCTTGCTTTCTATTTATTTATGAGGATACATTGTAACATGTAACCATCTGCTATTTGAAATCCAGCTTTGCCTGATAATTTTCTGGTGTCAATGTCTCTGGATGGTATACTGAATTATAGGAGATCTGAAGTATGGAGATTTAACAACTCTCTAATTAAAGTTGCAGCATTTGTGCAACAGATGAAGACTATTTCAGAATAAATTAATATCAATAACAACTAAGAAACTAGCCTGGGTGTTTTGTGGGAAGCTGCCAAAGCAGTCATGAGGGTAGAATAATTTGCTTAGCTGCAGCAGCAGTACAAAAAGTATATATTGAGTACCAGTGTAAATTAGAAAAGGAAGTTAATGAGATGAAAAAAGCAACATAAAAAGCAGGTACCCTAGGACCCTCCAAGTTTTGATTAAACAGAGGGAAACTAAATGCTTTGTGGTGAATAACACAATGTGTTAAAGCTTAATGAACAAATGTACTATGAAAAGGGGAATAAATCCTACAAATTATTTGCATAAAGAAAGGAAAACTTATTTATTTTTTTCAATCTGAAAAAAACAAGAAACATCACAGGAGCTCATAATCCAAGAACCATAATGAGATTTCTTGCCTTTTTTTTATAAAACAGATTTATCCCAGCTAAATATGGGTCACAAGGAGATAGTCTCCGTCTTATCTGAAATTCAATTGCCACAGATTAAAGAAAAAAGTAAGATGAAGTTGGTTCTTCTGGGATCAGAAGTTAACAACAAGCCATTAAGGGTTCTTCTCTAATGAAAAACAACAGACCAGATGGAATCACTGTTATTAAAAAGTTGTCTCTGTTTCTGTTTGTGTGATTAAGAGAGTTTTTATTTGTTTGACTTCATCCTCTCTTAAAGAGACGTATTAAAATCTGTAGAGGGAAAAAAAAGGTTATGTGTCATATATTGTTTAGCTTTGGTACAAAAATAACAATAAAAAATCTCATATTAAGTTGATAGCTGGTTTTCCTGGTATGTCATTTATCATTCAGTGGAAGGTAAGTATCTTTCTCAATACAGATATCAGGACTTGTTGCTATTACATTAATTGTTACAGAAGCATAATTACAAAGGACTGTGAATGCAGTGTTCTGCAGCATCCTTTGTTCAATACCATAGCTGAACTATGTCGCAGTTTTGACACAATGAGGAAATGGAGAAAAAAGCAGAAAATAAAACACTAGGGAGAAAGAGAGAGAGGAAAGTGGTGTATGTCGTATATAAAACTATTAAAAATACAAAGCAATCTAAATTTAAAGGTTAGATCAAAGGACATTTTAAAGAAAAAAGCTCTATAGTGTGGTTTTCATTGAGTAAAGTTTTCCCCAGAAGTCAAGACTTTGAGGGACTTATTTTAAGATCTGATACTCTTAAGGGACTGGCTGCGAAGTTAAGTATAAAGTTACACTTCTAGAATTTGTCATTGTAGATTTAAATAATTTCCTTGCTAATTGTTTAGAAAACTGCACTCAGTTTATGATAATTGCAGGAAGTGTTTTGTGAGCACAGAACTGCAGATGAAACAATTTATTTGAAGATATATTTCACTTTCATATTTCCATCAGAGCCTATTGCTGAGAATTCAGACTTAAGGCAAAGGAGATTTGAAGTTTCACAAGGGTTACTTGTCCCCACAGATAATGTGTATTATCTTGACGATGTGCTGGAGCTGCACACACATGAAATGTGTGGTTCATAAGAGACTGCTGAATTAAACCTGGCAGTTGGATTCACTTTAGTTGTCAGTGATCCAGCTCCTGCAGATTCAATTAGAGGCTTGGGTTCAATTAACCAGAACTTCCATGTGAGTCTCCCATGTTCTCAGAGCAGATTCTGATTGCCTTCCTGAGCTAGTCTTCACAGGCATGTAAAAGTCATGTCTGGCAGCAAAACTAAATAATTTGACGGCAAACAAGACCTTAGTTATTTCATAGGGGAAATCAGAAGTGTAGTTGAGAGAGTTCAGAGCCCACACACAATGTGTATAGGCTCATCTGAGCTCAGCGTTGGCATACAGAAAATCTGGCATCTAAGGTCAGATGCAAATAGCACAGCAACATCACTTACCTAATTGTTTTTGGGTCGTACTGAGCCAAGTACCCATCTGGAGAGAGGGAGGAAAATAGAGGGCTTGTTTAATCATGCAGCTAAGTGTTACTAACACAGGCTAAAACAGTACTAAAATATAGTAGTATAGATAGCGGTAACCTTATTGGCCACAGAATTTTTTCTGAATAAACTGTATTGATTATTAATGTTCACAGGAGTCAATGCCCTTTGTTACATATAATAGAACTCAGGGAGAAGAGTATTAAACAATAATTATTGGTCTGACACATACAGAAAATACTCTTTCCCAACTCAAACAATTCATAGCAACAGTGACTGAAACATATAAATCACTGAGACCAGTTCTCCCTCTCTATACTTCCTTACTAAATTATTTCTCTCACAAACTCTACTTGAGAGACCTTAGTTGGATGTATTGTTTTGAGTGGATTGTATTTGCTACAAAGGAATACTATTATGGGTATCTAACCTTGATCTGAAAGTAGGGAAAAATACAGTCTTCAAGCTATTCCAGACTTTAATTACAGTCAGAATTTATATCACTTATATGAGATATAATACATAATAATAAATCTCTTTTAAAAATAACAAAAAGAAAAAAAGACATTTTAAAGATTTTTATTTTTATTTTTTTATTTTCTATTACTAAGGCTGAGCTAATTTTTCTACTTAAAGAAAGAACTCATATTTTTCAGTGTATGAAGATTGCACGTTGTAGTGTAATTTTCCTTTTTACGTCTGGATATCAAAATGTGACTTCTGACTGTATTTTAACTGGAACACTGTTTCCACAAAATGTTAGGCATGAAACTGAAGATTATGGGTATTTTAAAGAACAGCTCTATCCTATCAAAATAAGTATCCCTTGTATGTGGGAGAAAGTGGGAAAAAAAAAAAAAAAAAAAAAAGAAAGAAACAAATGCTAACAGGCAAAATGCCATTCAAAGCACATAACCACATATCACATTGCTAGAGGTTCTCATATACATTTTAGTCCAAGGTATACTTGAATTTCCCAACATACATATTCACCATATCTGGTAAATATTGTAGAGTCTTCTTCCTGGAAACAATGACAACACTGGATGACCATTGGGGGATTTACAGAATGATGAAAATTTCATCTGCTAGAAAGTTGAGAACTTCCAGAAACATTCAGGTGGCAATCATATGTTCAAGTCATTTCATATCCTTTCACAGAATTCTTAAGGAGTAGATGTCTTTAACGTTCAAGATCCATCAATAGGTGTAATGTTATCATCTTACAAATCATACTTCTGAAAGACTAAAAAAAATAATATAATTATACTGTTATTTTCAGAGTAATAATACACTATACTGCTAGTCATAATTCCTATTATGAATAAGACAGGCTAAGTTTTCTATCACACAAGCAGCGAAATCAGAAGTATAAATGCAACAATGTCTTCATAGATTGTTTTTTAAAGAGAATTAAATTATTGCATTTTTTGTTTTTGTTTTTGTTTATTTTTTTCTAATAACAGGACTGTGCATATATGATAAATATCAATGGTTTTGCCTTTGTTTAATTAAACAGATTATTTTCTGTGGATATTACGTTGGTTAACATATGCTCCATCCATTGCAAAACAATTAAGAGACAAAAAGTTCTGTAACTGAAACAATCAAGCTGAAAATCATGCATCTGAAACAGCAGATAATTGAGTTTTGATAAATAACTTTGGTAAAAATAGAAGACTAGAAAATAATTTCTGTGTTTCATGTACAGGGAGAAATCAAAGGTTTTTGTTTATTTGTTTGTTTTTTCTTTCCCATAGCTTTCCACCATTTAAATAGACCACATTCAAAACCATGTTACATAGCTATGAAAATGAAAATGATGTTACCTTCTTAAGAAAATATCATATCCAGAAATTAACTAATTGTAACATAATAGGCAAACTTTGTAGCTGACTGTTTTTATAGATCAGAAAAAAAAATTAAGGGAAAAGATTACATCCTCTCAGTGTAAACTAGGAAACTAGCAGTGAATTTATACCAAGTCAGAATATGGATTTCCTTCTTGCTCAACTTCATTCTGCCTGGCCTTTAAGAAACACGAAGAAATTTACTTTCAAGAGTCTAAGGTAACTTAAGTGTTAGTTTCCGCATTAGTAATTATTTTGTAAAAAAGAAATGAAAAAAAAAATGTAACTGGGTAGGTATGTATTTTCTGTTTTCAAGTAAATATGATCATAATTGGTATTTAATTGAATACTTCCAGATTTCATTTATATGCATTCCTTAATTTGATATTTTTTAAAGTATTTATTAAAATACTAAAATCTAACTTGATGTATCCCCCTTTAAATTTTGTAAGGAAGAAAAGTAAAACGGTACCCCCCCCCCCCAAAAAAAAAAAAAAAAAGGATTACTGTGAATTACTATTCTCATAAATTTTGGCATACCCATTCACCCAAAATAAACAAAGAAGAAGTGGAATATATAAAGGTAATAGATTAGCAAAATAGCTGAAGATGCAGAATATTCTAATACTAACCTTTCTACTGCCTTATTATTATTTCTACTTAACATTTCTACTGCCTTTCTGAAGGGAGAGAAAGGAAAATAAGGTTGGGTAGAAACAAGATAATAGACTACAAATAGCACTGTGCCTGTGGTTAATAAATGTTCTGATTCAGAGTGTCTATGAGAGAGGATAGGAAAAGATTATCTGGTTTGAAGTAAGATGACAAAGACCATGGAAGACAAATGGTTGTCCAAAGACAAATATGACTTACTTAGCTATTATCTTAATATCTCCCAATATTACAGATAAATTCCAGTAGGTATTTAAGACCCTGGGACTTTGAGTTATGGGAGGAGAAGAAATAATGTAATTTTTCATAAGTGAAGGAGAATTTTACTGTTCACTTACCTTAGAGCAAAGGCTTGGTCCAAACTGCAAATGTTCACTAAAACAGAACAAGGTTGTCTGCCAGTAGAATCCAGTGCCATCAGTATTTATAACTCCAGTTAATATTTGTGACAGAATGAGGGATTTACTCGGTGTAGAATTTTCTGACCTGACACATTCATTGTTCTGATGAGAATCATGCTGCTCAGCATCAGTCACCTTGCATACTTCACCTGACAAAGCCTCGTGTTGCTTCACAACAAGAAGCCAGGCTGGTAAATTTACAGTAATCTTCCCTGAAGAGGAAAAAGTATGTTTAACATTGTTGCTGTTGCTGGCTTTTTCTTTGCCTGTTTGTTTTGAGGGTGTTTATTCTTTTTTTTTTTTTTTAATTATTATTATTCTTTTTTCTTTCTTTGATTGTTTCTAGGTTTTGCTTTAGAGAAAACAGTATCAGGCGGCAGAGCCCTAAAACATATAATCTGTATTTCATTACCCCAGCAGGGTCTCCATAAAGTACTGTATTTTTTGGAGTAAAATAAATGAATAAATCCCACAATGTTTTCTGAAGTTTGGGAAAAACATGTCTGCAACACTTTTGCCTAGAAAGGTGCAGCATAGCCTGCTCTCTACAGGTGGGAGCTACTCTAAGCCAGAGCAACATAAACAGTGCACTTTCACTGGTGTAAAAGTGGAACAGTCTTCCTTAAAAAAGGTTTCACAATATTTTCAATATGATGAAAATGCTAGAAAAAGGTTTTGTCCAGTTCTACTCTGATTCATTCATCTTCCCTGTTACAGACATAATCACTCTCAATTTCTGTCAGAAACAGCTTGTTCTGGACTTTTCAGTGTTAGTTTTTATGTTAATAGAGAGTCTAAAATCAATGTTGTTTAATAATTAATTGAAAAAAGGTAGGAAGGTTGGAAGGAAGGAAGGAAGAAAGGCAGGAAGGCAGGAAGAAGGAAAGGAGGAAGGAAGGAAGGAAGGAAGGAAGGAAGGAAGGAAGGAAGGAAGGAAGGAAGGAAGGGAGGGAGGGAGGGAGGGAGGGAGGGAGGAAGGAAGGAAGGAAGGAAGGAAGGAAGGAAGGAAGGAAGGAAGGAAGGAAGAAAAGAAAGAAAGAAAGAAAGAAAGAAAGAAAGAAAGAAAGAAAGAAAGAGAGAAAGAGAAAGAAAGAAAGAAAGAAAGAAAGAAAGAAAGAAAGAAAGAAAGAAAGAAAGAAAGAAAGAAAAGAAAGAAAGAAAGGAAGAAAGAGAAAGAAAGAGAAAAGCAGAAAGAAAAATATATGCAGAGTAACAGTGATGTGCCATGGAAACCTCTCTGCTGTAAAAGAGTTAATTTGAAAGTTCAAGACAGTTATGATTCTTTCTGTCTGCCATATCTCTCTATTCTTGTCAGTCCACTCTTCCATGGTAGAAATTTCTTTCTACAGTCAATGCAGTGTGACACATTTCATTTGCAGTTTAGCAAGTGCTTTTAATCTATATTGTAAGATATGTTTAGTGCTATGAAAAATCATGTACTTCTTTTACATTGAAATTCCCTCTACATTACAGATTAAGTTGATAATAAGATATAACAGTTTAACATGTAATTAAGAGTAAAAATTATGAGCATGCATAGTATTTATCATTTATTTTCTCTAAGCTACCAAGTTAATCTGCTTTAAATTCTTCCCTTAATATGTTAAAGACACAACTAATGTCCCTACTGCCCTGAGTTACACTTACATGCCTTATTCCTACAAGAAATCCAACTTCAGCCAGAAGCATCTGTGCAAGTAAAGTTGAAGGCCTCCTCTTTGACAAATATATATGTATTTATATACTGGGTTCTTATGCAATATATATATATAAACTTACAGTATTTCTAGAAAACAAACTATTTACTATTTATCCTAACAAACTAATTAAAATTCATCCTAATTTTACCTGATAGCTAATTGACATAATTATGATCTACATATTTTTCATATAGACTTTTTATTTTTTTATTTTATTTATGTCATATAGAGATACTGAGATCTCAAATCAGATTTTAAATTGTAGCTAGCTGCCAAAAACATTAGGGACGCCCCAACAGTATTTTCAAAAACCCTCAGCCATGGAAACCAATCAGCATTGAAAATGAGTCTAGAAGCTAGACTATACTCATGTGCCATCAGATTATAGAGTGACACTTACTTTCCCTCTCTCTAAACCAATACATTTTTAATTATTTTATAAAAAGTAGAGCAGCTGAAACAGGAAATGCTTAAAATGATCTGTACCCTGATTTGTCCGGTGTCTATAACATAAGATAAAATACTCAAATAGTCTTCTGAAATACAAAACTCATCAGTTCATGGTAGTACAGAATCACTGCAATCACAGAATGGACAAGGTTGGAGGGGACCTCTGAAGATCATCTAGTCCAACTCCTCTGCTGAGTAGGATCACCTAGAGCATGTTGCGCAGGATGGCATCCAGGTGGGTTGTGAATATTTCCAGATAAGGAGACTCCACAACCTCTCCGGGCAACCTGTGCCAGTGCTCTGTCACCCTCATAGTAAAGACGTCCCCCCTCATGTTCAGCCAGAACCTCCTGTGCTTCAGTTTGTACCTGTTGCCTTTCATCCTGTTGCTGGGCACAACTGAAAAGAGACCAACTCCGTGCTCTTAACACCCTCCCCTCAGAGATAGAGAAACCTATCTGTTCATGTGCAGGGAACTTTGTATTATAACATGTTTTTATAATAAGACAATCATTAACAAAATAGCTGCATGATACCTACATACCTAGTAACATAATCCACGTAGTATTGTTGCTTTAAAGGAGAATTGACTTTCACTTCTTCTGTAAGAAACAATTCAATTCCTGTTTATATATCCAAAAATAGCCAAACTTGTCAAATTGTGCATGTGGAAATCACAGAAAGAAAAGCACAACAAAATACCAAGTAAGAGCATTAACAGTCAAGAAATAAAAGGGAAAAGCAAAAATAAAACAGCATTCAGGCAAAATTTGAACAAACATTGGGAAAGATAGGCTTTAAGAGAGAAAAATATGGGATGAGAAAAAGAGAAGGAAAAGGTCAAAGAACAAGTCCCTCTTTGGAGCAGGGGAAGAGAGTGAATGTGAAGGAGCAGCAGATATGAAGCGCTATAGACTGACTGCAACCCCCAGCATCTCATCTCAGGAGGAGGAAGTTGAAGAGGACAGTTGGGGGGAAAGCATTTTTAGTTTCTTTCCTTTTTCTCTCCCTTCTCTAGTTTGTTAGTAATAAGCAAATAAATTTTACTAATCTCCCTATGCTGAATCTATTTGGCCCATGACGATAATTGTTGAGTGATCTTCTCATCCTTATCTCAGCCCTTGAGCCCTTTCCAACATATTTTCTCCAACTTTCCTTTTGAGGAGAGGGAGTGAGAGAGTGGCTGTGATGGCGCTCAGCTGGGTAAAACCATCTAATTCATGAGACTTATAATACTATGGAATATGAAAACAGAAAAAATACAAGCTTAGAACCAAAACTGCATTTTTACAACTTCACATCAAAGTAATTTAGTAAGTGGCTTTGCTATGAAACTACCACAACTTTCTCATCTAAATTTTATAATTTCATGATATGTGTATTTAACATACCTCAACTTAAATATACTGTGATGCAGCTATTTATATTGATAAACTAGAGTAAAAACCATCTTACCTAACTTTAGTTGTCTGTAATATGAAAGTCTACAACTGAGACACCCTCTCTAAAATGTCTTTATGATTCCTCCAAGTGAAGCAAAGACACATTTTTAGGAAGCAATTTGTTCTTTCTATTTTAAGACGAGATTAATTGTTCCCTACAAGTGATTTTCTGTCTCTCTCTCTGTCGGAGCATAAAGGAATATATTAACAACACTCAGAGAAATTACTTTTGGCATAGATATTCAGGAAGAGATGTCAACATTTAGACAGAGGAAACCTGTCTTTAGTTTCTGTATAGACAAACATAACAGAAAGGGCTGTGAGAATTAAGAAATATGCTTCCGATTTTGTCTTTGCTATGTATTTGGGAATGCTGCATTTGAATGAAAGCTTAAGCTAACAAAACACTGTAAACATGTTAATGAAGAATTCTGCCTACCTAAAATGTATGTATCTTTTTGAATGTAAGCAAAAGTTAGTGACTCAGGTTCTAAAAGATAGATTAAAAAATTTATTTAATCTAAACTGATTTTAACAAGTGTTTTTTTCTTCTTGGTTTCTCAGTTGTTTTACTTTTTCTTAAAACTACTTAAGGTTGCAAACTAGCTGGAGATTATATAATTTATTTTTTATTGGATGGGATTAAGTGCAAGACACAAACATGTATATTTATATGAGAGATAGATAGGTTTCTGAACTTCTATTCTGGCCTCTGGAAATGTTGGGTATGTAAGATACCTGCATCTATATTTAGGAATATTACATCTTGAAGCTCATGAGTCTGTTGTCAGAGATTAAATAAAAATATAAGTGTGGTGGTTTTACTTGGGTGGGTAGCCGAGCTCCACCATAACTGCTCTCTCACTCCCCCTCCTCAAAGAGGAATGGGGAGAAAACACGATGAAAAGGGCTCAAGGGTGGAGATAAGGACAGGAAGATCGCACAGTAATTATCATGACAGGAAAAACAGACTCAGCATAGGGAGATAGTAAGATTTATTACCTATTTCTAACAAGCTAGAGAAGTGAGAGACAAAGGAAAGAAACCAAAAGCACCTCCCCTCCCCCCCATCCACCCTCTTCCACCTCTTCCCCCCCAAGTAGCTCAGGGGAGCGGGGGAATGGAGTTTATGGTCAGTCTATAGCGCTTCTTTGCTCTGCTCCTTCTTGGTCACTCTCATCCCCTGTGCTGTGGGGTCCCTCCCATGGGATGCAGTCCTTCCTGAACTGATCCAGTGTGGGCTGCCCACAGGCAGCAGCTCTTCAAGAACTGCTCCAGATACGGGTCCATACCTTGGGGTCCATCCCTCAGGAGCAAACTGCTCCAACCTGGATCCTCCATGGGCAGCAGCTCTTGCCAGGTCACCTGCTCCTGCATGGTCTCCTCTCCATGGGCTACAGGTACGGTCCAGAGTCTGCTCTGGCAGGGGTCTTCCACAGGCCACAGTCTCTGACAGTGCAGGTCCACCTGCTCCACCCTGGTCTGCTCCACAGGCTTCGGCGTGGAACCCTGCTCCACTGTGGTATTCCATGGGCTCCCTGACTTAAATATGCTCTCACAGAGACACAAAACAACATCACTTATTGGCTCAGCTCTGGTCAGCAGTGGGGCCCTTACCAAACATGGGGCAGCTTCTAGATCCTTCTCACAGAAGCCACCCCTATGGCCCCCTGCTACCAAAACCTTGTCACGTAAACCCACTACAATAAGTTATGGCAGATGACACTTCACTAGATCCTCTGTTTTGTATTTCAAACAGCTATGAAGGCCAGAATATCTGAATGTTTATTGTTCACCTCAGAGCTTTAAAATGTTTGGGATTGTGTCGATAAGTTAATTAATTTAGTATGAGAAGTTCTTTTTAACTGTCCTTATTTCTAGAAACCAAAAGTTCATATAAAGTATTTTTTAATCTTTAACATGATGATCATTTTTTTTCTAGAAAATATTATGTTCTGTATTCATGAGCAGGTACATGTGAAGAAGTGAAAATAGCAAACTAACTAGATCATCATTTGGGCATGTAATTATCTGTTTTAATTATGTATCTGTGTATCTGTGTCCACAAATTTTCCACTTTTGTTTAAGGAACACAAAATATTTTCCTGAAGTTAACTAAAATATATCAGTATTGCTTTAGAACTGAAGCTGTGTCAACAACCAGATGTTTGTATAACAATAAAATTAAAATAATCAACAAAAATATTTATTAAATAATCATACAACTTATTATATTATCATACAACTCATGTAACTGTGGCAATTCAAATAGAAAATATATATCTTATTGTCGGAATGGGAGTGACCCGGAGTAACGACGCAACCTCGATGCGAGTATAATCGTTCTCCTTTAATGAGTGCTCTAGCAAGGTATATATATGCTACCATTACAGCATGCGCAGACAACAACTTATAATTGGTCTAGCATCTACGCACACATCTCTAGCACTAATATAATTGGTACAACGGTGCCGTCTCTCCTCCCGAACATAGTTCCGCATATTTTAGCTATAACATCACTCAAGGTTATCAGCCCTGGGCCTACATTATCTTCACAGTACTTCAAGGCCTGAGTTTCACACTTGTAATTAAATCATGCCCCTTCTCATTTAAACATAGCTCCACATCTTATAAAGGTTTGTTTTATGGCTATTTTAATACGCTATTCAGAGCATGACAGGATATGCATCCCTTGCAGATATTGGAATGAAGCACTGGTGGTAACTATCAACGGGTGCTTTCTATAGAGCAAAATAAATCTGGCTTCTAACACAAAGGAAACCTTAGAATAGGGTTCATTATGAAGAACTGGGCAGTAATTTTTAAGGCATGGTTTTTCTCTCCCAATTTTCAAATGAAATTTAAAGCTTTTAAATCTTCAGTTAACAATAGTGTTTTGTTGTTGTTGTTGTTTTGTTTGTTTGTTTGTTTTTTGGTTGGTTGGTTGTTTTTTGCTTTGTTTTGTTTCCCTGAGGGGTGTCATGATTATTTTAGTTGAATTGTTCATAAAAGAACCAAAACAAAATTTGCATGGTTTTCAGGAAGAAGATTTTTAATTTCATTGTACCTATACTCTTTGAGGGCAGCTCTGAGGTATTCTGAATACTACATATATAAATTGTATAGTCTGCCAGTGTTTAAGCCCAGCTGGGTTTATCTATCTGCATAGGATGTGGGTTCTGTATATCTAGCAGCTAAACATGACACTAAACGCAGTTGTGTAGACTGCATGTATGTAGGAAGCAAAACACACCATGCTTAGAGCTGTTTTGAATACTGTCCTAGACTCACAATTATGGAAAGCATTTATTTGTTTTAATTTTTACTGGGGCAATTTATAGGTTTTATCTTAGCATCCACTTTCAGAACTTAAGGAAAGTCAGCAAAAAACTAATTTATTCAAGTTCAACAAGCTTTTAACATTAGAACAAATCATTCATATTCTTTAGAGATTGAATAAATATCTTATTGTTGCCCTGGGATGTATCAAAACAGTATAGCTTTTGGTCCTAGTACCCTTTTCAACATAGGATAACAAGAGTAAGTTTACGGCAGTCAGCAACCTGATAAAACTTCTCAGACATGAGAATGAAGTGACTGAAGCTACAGAATTACTTCAGATGTGTGAAATTACCCTTAAATTCAAACAAGTTGGAAACTACAGGACTTTCAGTCTGACCTCAGTGCTCGGGAAGCTCATGGAGCAGATTGTCTTGAGTTCCATCATGCAGCACTTACAGGACAACCAGGTGATCCGGCCCATTCAGCATGGGTTTATAAAAGGCAGGTCCTGCCTGATGAACCTGATGTCCTTCTACTACAAGGTGACATGCCCAGTGGATGAGAGAAAGGCTGTGGATCTGGTTTACCTAGAGGCAGACCTGGGGTTGTTTAGCTTGGAGAACAGAAGACTATTTACTTTTTCCTTCAGAACAGATATGAAGAGTAATTTTATCTCCAGGAAACTAGCCTGCTTCAAAGACACAGTAGATTGTTAAAGGTCCATGAAGGATACAATTAGGAAAGAGAGAAAAAAAAAAAAAAAAAAAAAAAAAAAAAAAAAATCTCATGCTCTGGATCAAAATCTGTGCATTCCGTTACCTAGCCTGTGAAAGCTTCAGATGGATGAAACTATAATATTTTTTACCTCTGTATAAGCAGAATATAATTTCACAAAATGCCTTCTAAATGAAGAGATTAATCTGACAGTGGTTAATATTTTCAAGACAGATGTCGCATTTATCCCTTAATCAAAGTATCTGCCTGTAATTTAGTAACCTTACAGATTGAATTTAGGTTGGGGTGAATGTGGAATAAAACATAAGAAAGAGAAGAATACCTAAAAAATTTTGCTTCTTCATTCATTTTTCATCCACTAATTAGCATCAAACAATATGAAATCATCCTTGCAACTGTCCAGAAGACTTAAATCCTGTGCAGGATCAGATGCTACAGTCTTGTTTCAAGCAAGCTAAAAGGATATTTTTATAGCATATGCTACCTATGCATTTTAAAATGACACTCTTCTAGGTCTTGGTGTCAACTTGACAAGTGGTACTTTTGCAGGTGCAGGCTGATCTTCTGAAAGCTGGTTGGATGTGTCACTACCAAATGCCTTGTGCCTAAGGTGGAATTTTAAAAACAAGAAATCCATTCCTATGGCCTAATCAATTTATTATTGATGTATCAGAGCAGGGCAAATGAAAAGAAATCTATCTGCACTCTCTTGTCACATCAGACATTTGGTCTTGCACTTAATCTCCCTAATGGATTCTATTCTTGGAAAGCTTAAGGAAACAGATGAAGGACATGTAAATCCACAGAGACCCTCATCCCTCACCCACCTCCTCCTCATATTTAATGTACCCTCAAGCTGCCATTGCAATTCATCTGTCAGAATGCCAGCTGGGCCTTGTAAAATTCAGCATCTATACTGGATTCCTGCCATAATTCAGCAGGACTACTTAGGCCACCTGATATACATAGGGAAGTGAAAAAAAAAAAAAAAATAGAAAAAAAAAAGACACACATGCATTTTGCATTCTACATTTGGACGCAAATGTTTAATTATACACTTCAACCTCTTCTTTATGTGAATTCCTGAATCAAGAAAATTAATATCACTTTCCAAAAAGTGATCAAAACCAAGGCATAGCTGCACAGGATGGTTAATGAATTTAAAAAGTCCACAAAATCTACCTTCAGGATGAGCTAGCAAACTTCACAGTGCTGTTCAGTGTCATGGTAACCCTCAGACACATGTACAGAAACCTGGGACAGAGAAAACAGAGGAAAAGAAACTTTTGTGTTCAGGAGAAATTCACATGTGAGTGGGGTGAACATTATCATTTTTACAGCAGTAAAAGCTCATACTGTATGATGAGGCACTCTGATGAATGACATCGAATACCAGCTACAGAGATGGAACATAAAACAGTTATTTCTGATTTAGTACCTGTAAAGGAATTTTCAGACCTATGGCACAATGTAGCTAACTTCAGAAATTCAGAATGGCTATCATAGCATGGCCTCATGCTTGTAAACTTTGACTGTCACAAGCTTAACTAGTTTGGGTACTGTACTAACTTCATTTCTTGTCAGCCTCACCCTTTGAGGTGCAAGATAGAAGGAGAGGTACACTGTATAAATAGAAAGGCATCAGAGTCCTCTTTAAACTGGAGTGCTGAACATTACCTGAGATAAGAAAGTCATCTTTGTATATTCTAAGACCAAGCTGCAAACTGAGAACATAAGTAGCAGAAAACTCTTGTTTTCCAGGTACATACTGTGATGCTGAATGGCTATATATTGGGCTTCTTAAGACAAAATTTCTCAGTTTTCTAAAGTCATATAATGAAAGTGCAATCTCAAAGCTTCTCAACTAATGCATATGCTGAAATATATGTATTTCTGATCAAGCTTAGTTCTTCTTAAAGTAAGTGGAATATAATGTAAAATGATTAGTGCAGGAATTGTTTTCATATTCATAACAAAAATGTTTTAGATCTCTAAATCTAAACTTCATTAGCCTAACTTTACTTTTGCTAAGCAACAATAAATCAGGTTTGTGTTGAAAAAGTAATGAATTTGTATGTCAATACATGTCAATATGATGCTTGCTAGTAAAATTTGTATCACTCAAGAAAGTGTAGCAAATTTTTCAGAGTATTTTCCAGATTTCCCAGATATTCCAGATATTTGGGAAGGGTAAGTATATATATATATGTTCACCAATAGAAAGTAATCTTTTTATTAATCTGTAATACAGAGTGTAGAATAATACTTGCATCATGACACAGATAGAAACAACTAATACAGAACATCAGGAACCAACACCTAAAAGGAATGGCAAGAAATTTTGACTGCCACTAAAATTGTGAATGCACAGAATGCTTCTCTTTATTTGTGAGAAGTTTATGCAGAAATGTAAATGTATATTATAAAGTCTTCAAACAGCACAATAACAACAACGGAAACCAAAACAGAGGTCAATTTTCACTCATGACAGAAGAAAAATGGTTATTTTTAGTGTCTCCAATTAACTAGAGAAAGTCTGTGAAACTATAAATTAGTAAATACAGCATTGTAATTAATATAATTCTTATTCTCTTCTAGCTATTATTAACAAAAATGTATTGCAGCTTCATCTAAATATCATATGAGACCTCATTACACACTGTACAAGAACATAATAGTTTATTATCTAAACAAAAACACATCTATTAGGCACATTGTCTGCAATGTTTACCAGAAAAAGTAACAATTTGACAATTTATCCTATCGCTTTTTTTTCAATTATTTTTATCAGCATAATTGCAAATAACAAATTAGAACATTGGGAAGCCACCTTAGACAGTCTTGAGGGAGGACATATAAATCCTTCATATACTTCTGCAGCATTGCTAAATAAATGTTCAGCAAGAAAAAACTGTTGTCTAATTTTAAATTGAAGAACATACCATGAGAACACTTTGATTAATATTGTAGGAAAAAAAACACAACAACAACAACAACAACAAAAAACTTTTTTCTCTTCCTCGGACTGAGGAAAAAAAAAATCTGAATGTTGGCAAACTGTCTTGAAATAGATGAAAATGCAATCATTTATATAAATGTTTGAAATAAATATAAATACTTAGTATTATTAATTTGAATAGGATTGGAAGAAAATCTTCATCTTCTTTCAGCTTTATCGCTGTCTGTGAAGTTATAGCACTGTTATTTTAATTGTGTTACAATATAAATATTGTAGGACACATACAATGAAATAAAAACTTCCAAATAATATGGTATGGAATATCCCTTTGGTTGGTTTAGATCAGTTGCCCTGGTGGTGTTCCCTCCCCACCTCTTTCCCATCCCCAGCTTGCTGGCTCTTGGGGCAGTTGGGGGTGGAGGGGGTGTCGAGGGAATCCTGATGCTGTGCTAGTATTGCTCATCAGTAGACAAAACACTGGTGTTTTAGCTGACAAAACATACTGTTCTAGCTACCAGTGCAGAACACGGCACTGTATGGGCTGCTGCAGGAAAAGTTAACTCCATCTCAGCTAGACCAATTTCTGCCTCCAGCCACAATTCTTGCTGGAAAAACTGCTCCTGCATAAGCTCCTCTACAAGGGCTGTAGGCTGTAGTTTCTGCCAGTATGCTACTTGTGCATGGGTTCTTCCTGGGCTGTATCTCCTTTCAAGGTATATCCACCTTCTGTGGTATGAGGGCTGATGTGTTCTTCCATGGACTGCAGGAGGACAATCTGTTTCAGATGGTCTTTTCCATGAGCTGCAGGGGAGTTTCTGCTCTTGTGCCTGGGACGCCTCCTCACAATTCTTCAGTGACTTTAGTGTCTGCAGGGTTGGTTTTCTCTACATTTTCTCTTAAATATCTGATGCATTTTTTGCCCCTTTTAAAATATGTTGTTACAGAGGTGCCACCATCGTTACTGATGGGTTCAGATTTGTCCTCAGAGCATTTGTTTTGAAGCTAGTTAGAATTTACAGGGGCAACTCCTGCTCTATTTTCATATAGAAAAATATGTGGCAGACACCCCTGTATCCTGCCACCCACCCACACCGCCTGAGTATCTAACCCTTGCCATGTGAACCTGATACATCCACTAGCCTTTGAAAAATTACTTTCAGATGAATATTAAAGCCTTATTGCTCTACTTCTGACACAAGTTAGCATCCAAGCATCACTTTTTTTTTTTTTTTTTTTTTTTTAATGGGGAGTGTAGGGTAATAAAAGTGGGCTTAGATATTTTATGTTAAGATTATTAAAAAATAAAAAAATCAATATTTAAACAAGGATGCCTGAACTCATATTCACAGGAGTCTCAGGGTTATGCTTGAATGGCTGTAGCATCCATTGGACATGCTTACTTCAGAGGAAATTACACTAGCCTATTGAATTTATTCTTGCAGAGGAACGTTTTCTTCAACTGTTTTCCCATAGTTCTCATATTTTTATGGCATATGCATTTTATTTTATTTTATTTTATTTTATTTTATTTTATTTTATTTTATTTTATTTTATTTTATTCTTTAATTCAAGTTTTTGGAGTTGTAAACTTGTTGCACTTTTTTCCTAACCTATTTCTTCCTGAGTGTTTCTTGTAATTGCTTCATGAAATCTAAGTTCTCCTCTGGGAGGAAACAAGTATAACACAAACAAAAACATACTACTAATAAAATAAATATATAAACTCAAAAGTCTATTTAAATTAAAACATTATTTCCATGCATTACCAATATGCATTACCAATACAGACCAATCTCACTGAGTCATCTGCATTTAGACGAGGCCCTTATGGAGGCCTTGTTGTATGCATGAGAATCCTCAAAGACCTTAATGTTTCATTCTCAGGGAAGTAATGCCAGTTATTTCACAGCAAATAGTAATACAGGGTTGCTGTAATCAGCTGCTTGTAATAATTTGTAAGGGCAATAGCAGCTAACAAACAACACTACTACAGATTTTTTTTTTTCCCTTTTATGTACTATACTGCCCACCTGGGTACAGCAACAGCTGCTTCAGAGCTACCCAGCACCAAATAACTGACACTTTAATACCAACAGAAGTCTTTTAGCAACAGGTTCAATTAGAACCTGACCTTGGGAGAAATTATGGATATAGGTAGGTGTTCAAAGATCAGAGTGTATCTTTCTTTGTTTTTCATATTTTTTCAGTCTATGACTAGTTTAGACTTTCTATGTACAAACTCCTCACAGAGCAAATCACTACTTCATTTGAGGGAATATGAACAAGGAACATCAGATATTTCATGGGAGCAGATTACATTTTCCCTCTGATTTTTTTTTTTTTTTTCTGAATTAGATGTGAGTTTATATACCCACTTAAATAATAACAAATAAAAATAATAATGAATAGCAGACAAGCATAATCTGAGGATAAAGAAGAATACTTATCACCTTATCACCCTAAGACTTTTCCTAGAGAGATAAGGTAGGGTGATATTAAAGGCTTCTGACAAGCACACTAGGCCATACCTACACTCCAACTAGTCATACAGAAGTCTACCTGAGAATCAATGTTCTCAGCGTCTACCAGATTTCAAATGCCAAACAAACACTGATCATAAGAACAGTTTTTTTTTTTTTTTTTTTTTTTTTTTAATCTATATTAAAAAGAAAAACAGCAAAACTGAATAATAATATAGCTTCCCACATTTCATAGCTTTATGATAAATAAACAATACGGGGGGAGAATCTTTGGAAACATGCTATACATCTGGTAATCCAACATAATGTTCAGACCACTGGAATGCAATTTCACCTGTAAAAACTCTGGTCATACAATGACCAAAAGTTCTTTCCATCTCTTTTGAGATGCCTATGCTCTTCTACAGCTACATTCACTCTGTTTTATGTAAATGAGAAGTGGCTGCTAGAAAATGAAATAATAACAAAAATGCAGAATTTCAGTGTTGGTGGTAAATCAAGCAGAAAGAAGGTTATGTTCTTGTTTAATTCCCATGAAATTCAGGTGGCAGTTCTCCAATTATTGTTTCACGAAAAGTGTAGTCTGTGTATTTTCCTCTTCCTACTGAAATATTTCTCCTGTTGACTCTTTACAGCAGTAAAAATAAATAAATAAAAATAAAAACAAAAACAGGGTATGTATTACACTGAATGAAAAATAAAAATAAACTCACAAGCGCTAAAATAGTTGACAAATATTAGCCCATGTATGGAGGTAACCAGAAGTAGTCAGCACATTCTTTTTATAAAGTAGTCATTTAAAATATTCCTAATGTTTTTATGTTGTTGATAGTGATGGTATGTTTTAGACAGCTAGTTCCAGTTTGCATTGACATACTCTCATCAATTATGCTTCACCATCTGTGGACATAATTAACTTTACCCTTAAATTTGATATTAGAACATATAATTTACAAATGATTCTTGTTTAGTAAACACACTTGGAATAAGCAAAAACTGAATAGCATGCATTTTGAATAAACTAAAAATAATTGTGCATGCAGGCTTCATAGGGCTGTAAATGTATGTTTTACACCTTCCCAATGTATAACACACCTGAGCTGTGTATTCTGTTATACAAATCTCATTTATACTATTGTAATTTTCTATGATTCTGAATTACGAGTCCTTAAAAAATGACTGAAGAGCCATTGACACATTGATAGCATCTTACAGTTATGAAGATCTAAAAGTGATAAAATATCTCATAATATTTTGTCAGCTTTTCAAAACCCCGTGAAACATTGAGCTCGATAGGAGGTACACAGCTTTTCTGAAGTTCTCTAGGTCTAACAGATCATCTATTTCACATCATATGTATTCTATTTCCTTGCTGGATTGTGTTTATAGACAATGTGGGACTGATTCATGTGTGAACAACTGTAAATTCACTTTCTGTGAAGAAGAGTAAATTCCAGAAGAATTCCAGAAAATTAAATGTTTATTGGATGTGTCTTCTTATTAACCTGTTTGCTAAAATACATGTGGAAAGTACACACCACAGGGTTTCAAAATCAGTCAAAGTAAATTCATTTAAGAATTCAAATGAAGAACTATGAATTTTTTGTTAGTATTCACAAAGCTCTAATCTTGTTAACATATTAAAAAAAAAAAAAAAAAAAAAAAAAAAAAAAGCTAGGCACATTAAGAAGTTGTTTAGATCTCCTAAGTGTAAACCTTTCAGAGGGAAAGAGAAAATGAGACAAAAACCTGTTATTAATATATTATTTGTACCACCAAACCAGTTTGGCACTCATACTTCTACAAGGTCAAAATAAAAGAGTTAATAGCAAAACTGTCAAAGACTCCATTACCATAACAACTTAATGCCTCTAAAGTTTATATTATATTTATTATTGCAATATCTGAGAGATAAGAAAGTATCCTCATCTCAGTTTTACACAGGAAGAATGAACACAGAAACTAAAAAACACATTTCAAAATATATTTGGAAATCTGAAAGTACAGGAGTCTATAGGAAAGCAGAGAACACCATACTCAACAGATGAACACAGAGATCCTCTATGCCTGTGCAGTGACAAGGGAAATGGGACACAGAGGAATCACTGATCACCATCAAACAACATTGTCTGTGAGCTCTGTTGAATATCAGATCTTCACAGGGTCAATATGTGATGTTCAGCTTTGCTTTTTAGGGAGGACTAGGGTTCAATGGCTTCTTAAATGATAGAGAGGATGGCCAACACTAGACAAGATAAGGGATGAGGAGTTTAAAAAGGATAGTATTCTGAATGGGATTTAATCAACTGCATGAGGTGGGGAGTGGGGGGAAGTGCGGGTAGTGTGGATGAAGCAGTATGTATTTTCTGATAGATTTTGAGTTCTACAAGGCAGAAAGACATTATATCTTAGCTTTTCCTGAACACCTAAACTTTTTTTTTTTTTTTGGGGGGGGGTTGTTTGGTTTTCTTTGTTTGGCTGGTTGGTTATTTTGTTTTGTTTCTTTTCTGGTATTGTTTTTAAATCCTTGATGTCGGTTGTATGATCAGAAATAGGTTCACGAGATCAGATTTTGAGGGAAATTGCAGAATTGAGTGCCATTCTGCTTATGCCCCATTGGTTCTGGCCGTAAGTAACCTTCTAGGACATCTTCAGGACAACAAATAAGTCCCATCAGGTTGTGTTGTGAACTCTTGTGTGGAATTGTGGTGGTTTTACCATGCTAGGCAGCTGAACTCCACCACAACCGCTCTCTCACTCCTCCTCCTTAGAAGAGGAAAGAAGAGGAAAGAACAACTCACAGGTTGAGATGAGGATAATTTAATTAAAGGGAAAAATAACCATTAAGGAAATATTATTATTAGTTAAACAATTCAACTAAAGGGGAAAAAGGGAAAGGAGAAAAGAGAGGGAAAAAAAAAAAAGTAAAGGCTGTGTGGAAGTGCAGAGGAAAAAATTACTCTCTACTTCCCACAAATGAGCAATGCTTGACCACGTCCTTGAAGCAAGGCCTCAAGGCATGTAACCAGTGTTCAGGAGGACAGATGTTTTTACAACGAGAGCCCACCCCTCCCCTCTTCTTCCTTTTTCTACCTTTTATTGCTGAGTGTGACATCTTATGGTATGGAATATCCCTTTGGTTGGTTTAGGTCAGCTGCCCTGGTGACATTCCTTTCTCACTTTTTGCCCACCCCCTAGGAGGGTTAGAGAGAGTCCTGATGCTGTGCCAGCACTGCTCAGCAGCAGACACAGCACTGGTGTGATACCAGTGCTGTTCTAGCTACAAGTGCAGAACACAGTACTGCACTGGCTGCTGCAGGGAAAGTTAACATCCCAGACAGACCCAGTACAGGGATTTGGGGATTCTTCATAAACAATTATGTACCTGTGACTAGAAGTACACATTCACTAGTTTGGCCAGCAATATTACCTGAGAGTGGGAGGAAAAGGTCTGGAAAGACTGGAAGGAGAAAATTCAGGCAGTGGAGCTCTTATATGGAGGCAATGCATTTGAGAGGCAGTGCAGCCAGTTCTGACCATAGATAAGCACAGCTGTTCTGAAGATTACTCAGACAGTGGTTGAAAGCAAAGTTCTGTGACTTCTGAAAAAACTTTAGTGCCTTGTGCCTTTTTTCAGTATACTGTGAACCATAACTATCCTGTCCCAGTGATGGGAGACCCTTGGTATTCTATTTTGGAGAAAATTTCAGAAGACCCTGGTGTCTGGGCATTGCCCTGTCTGGAAAATCTGCTATGGTCAGATGTCATAAGAATTATCATCTGAGTATGATTTTGGAAAGAAAGTGACAGAAAAGAGGTATTTGGAACACGGGTTTTTAATTTGGCAGCATGAAAAGAAGAACTATTAGAGATACTGTCAGTAGTGGTTAGGGTACATGGGAGACATGTCAATGATGACTTGCCAAGTCTGATGATAAACCACTTGATGCTGGCTATTTCCTGATGCTTCCCAAACTTAAACTCCCATTTGCACACAGCAAACACATAGGCAGCTCAGTGCGGCCCATTCTCACGTAAGAGGATTATAGTCTGTAGTAAGGCAAACTCCAAAGAGTCAGAGAGAGACCAGCAAGGAAGGGAGGTTAGAAGAGGTTTCAGAAGAGGATGTAAAATAGCAAAAGAGCATCTTTCTCAACCCAAAGAGAACAAGAATCATATGACTATAAGAACCATATGACCATATGAACCATATGACTATACTTCCTCTTTTATGTCTTTGTGAACCAATGTATCAGAAATAGAATGGAATAAGATCTGTTCTAAATAAGACTTAATCACTTTCTTTTACTTTTTACATGGATTTTTAAAATAGCTCAGTTATTCAAATAATATTTTAAAACTGGCAACATCAGTATGAGGAAAGTTTCTATTAAAAGATTTTGAATGCTGTTCTGTTGTA
The DNA here is from genome assembly GCA_011075105.1 of Heteronetta atricapilla. Taxonomy (NCBI): domain Eukaryota; kingdom Metazoa; phylum Chordata; class Aves; order Anseriformes; family Anatidae; genus Heteronetta; species Heteronetta atricapilla. The sequence continues at coordinate 173,477,872 of CM021731.1, forward strand.
TGGTTTTATCCTTAAGGTTCTGATGTTTGTGGTTTTATATTTGGTGATTGTCTCTTATTGAATTTATCTGATTGTTAAAAATGGTTTATATTTACCTAACTAAATATGCTGACTCCAACCATCCCAGGATGTTAAGCACGTAAGCATGAGTTAATAAGGCAATGCTCATGATGGAGATTTCTGAAAAGTCTAGGTGGTTTTATGTGAGCTTCTAAATACAGATTGAAGCAGCTAACAAACAATAAAGCCATAACATTTTCTGGCTATAATCAATTTCTGAAAAAATATTAAATTTACTCATCTTGTATGTGACATGTATAAGATAAACAAAAGAGCGTGTAATTGCTAAAGGGAAAGTAAGGTCAAATAATTAGTGCAACCTAGTCTTTAACTTCCTAAACCTCTTCTATTGTAGGAAAGTAGGAAAGGGAAATCCCTCTATAGAGATTAAGAGATACATAAACACCCATTGAGGATTAGTTGTTAATATGTGTTAAGAATGGATTCCAAATGCTCACAGACTTACTCCCCTTATGTTGCAGCATGCAGAATTTTTTCAGTTGAGGTAGGTTTAGTCAGAGACATTATCTTTTTTTTTTTTTTTTTTTCTTAGCACTCGTCTGATTTGCAGTCTTTATGATAAACTATAATGATGAGATACAGATATAGACAGATATGATAGAGAGAGAGTGAGAGAGACAGAAAGAGAATACAGGTTATAGCGGAGAAAGATTCTGTTCAGAGGTTAATATTTTAATGCCTTGTGTTTGAAAGGACAAACCAAAGAAAAGCTAAATAGAATTATGTATTTAAAAAACAAACAAACAAACAAACAAACAAAAACACATGCTTTGGAAAGTGAAAGCTGCTCTTTAGAGCAGGGAGTGACAAGGATGAAATTTGAGACTAATGGCTTAACTTCTCAACTCATTTTTCTGTCATGTTTCTGTCATCACACTACCTTATAAATCAAGTCCAAACAAATCCCTTGAAGTGAGATTTTTCTCAGAAAATTGCAAGCTAGGATTCAGAGACAATTTTCTAGAAGATCTCAGGCCTATAGGGTTTAATGCTCCCATTAAACAATGAAGAGGACTTTAATCTTTCAATGGTGAAGATATCGCATTAAAATTAGATTTTAGCATTTGATATAGCTCCTTGTCTTAGAGAATGTTTACTTTACACTGAAACAATTCTAAGTGAATGTAATATGTGATGCAAAAATCAAGCTGTGTTTCTTTTTGGCTTGTTCATCCACAGAAGAAATAAAGATTATATGTTTCAAAAGTAATTTAGGCTTGTCCAGTTGATGTATGGTCATCACAGAATCTACCTCATGCCTTTTGACTTTCAAAGAAATGCGTACGTAGATGAAGTATGTAGTGTCAGCCGGGCATTCAGTATGGCACTAGGAAGTTTTCATCCAAAATATTTTAAAGAAAGTTTGGAAATGATTTGTAATTTTTTTTTTTCAAAGAAGACCATAAATGTAAGTTAGTATGTGAGACAATAACAATCCTATAAAATAGTTTTGTTTTGTTTTGTTTGTTTTTTCAAGGTGACTGTAACAAATTATAATTGTGGTTTTGGTTATGGAAAAGAAGGATTATTTATTGTTTTTACTTTACACTATCTTAATTTATTATGGATCATATTTATTTTATAGGAAAATCATTCTATCACAGAAATACAGAACTGAGTGTAGGCAAGTTCATCTCAGTTTAAGGTAAGTCATATTACAATCAGACATGGCATTTTAGATGGTTAACATAGCTGAGAAAGAAAAAATGCTCGCAAAGGCATGATCAGAAACTTTTTCACGTCCTTTTTTTCTGGACACCAATGCACACACAAATGACTTTATTAGGCAAGGAATGCAAATAAAAGAGCTTCGATCACAACTGAAAGTACTATGTCCCAATTATGAAAAGAAAAAAAAAAAAACATTCACTGTTGAGAATTATAGTAAATTAAACACCTGCCACACTTCTCCCTAATAAAGGAACATTTCTTTTGTGGTAGCTACTTGGCCAGAGTCTTAGAAGGTCAGAAACTGAGTACCAGGTGTATTCAAAGGCTCTTAGCAAGGCTTCCTAGAAAGCTCTCAAGGCAAGCTTTGGATTTGATTTAGATTTTGAATGAATCATTCTGTTTCAGAGCCCTCTTGCCCTTCCTTAATATTCTGTTTATCTCAAAGCTGATCCTGACCTAGACACATTCTGACACTATATCAGATATTGCATCTTCTGCTTCATAAATATTTTTTGTCTTATTATACTACATTTTCATAATATCCAAATGCCTTTTGGAGTTCCAGGAGTACTAATTTAGGTACGGACATTCTTGGAGAGAAAAAAAGAAATGCAATTCTGAAAGGAAACCATCATCTTCAGAAAGTTTATGGCAATGAAAGGGACTCAAAATTTCTCCTACCATACGACAAAAAAGTAGCAATAAGATACAAATAAATTTCCTAAGGAGCTATAAACATGCTATATTGACATACAGATTCATTTATAATGTATCTATTATGAAGAATATGAAAATTTATCTTCAGCAGAGGAGCATCAATTCAGGGAGCACTTAAACGACCTGGATGTACCTCTGTTAAATGGATGTGATGGGAGCTGTCTGATGTTATTGCAAGGATCTGCTTGATTATTTCTGAATGTTCATGGTGACTGAGATAGGTTTCTGAAGACTGGAAGAAAATAAATATCAGTCCTATAGAAGATCTGGGGAACTACAGGCTGGTCAGTCTGGCCTCAGTTCTTGGGAAGGTGACAGAGAAAAACCTAATGGAAGTGTTTTCCAAAAGTGTTTTCCAAACGCTTAAAAGAAACAAACTGAGAGTAATTGCATGGATTTACAATGTCAAAACCATGCATGAACAACCTGATAGCCTTCTAGAATTAGGTGAACAGACTGGTGGATAGCAGCCAAGAACCAGATGGCAGGTAGATGGCAGGCAATGTCCCCAGTGAGAAGAGAAAGGGGAATATTTTGTCCATTTCTACTAAGGAGGGTGCAGGAAACTACTGATGAGTCAACCTCAACTCAGTGCCCTGTAAGATCATGGAAAAGATGATTCTGGAAGCCATGATGAAACATGGAAGATAGGGAGGTGATTTGAGACAGCCAACATGGCTTCACCACATTCAAATCATGCCTGCCTAATGTAGGGGTCCTGTTGTGGTTTAATCCGGCCGGCAGCTAAACACCACACAGCTGTTCGCTCCCCCTCCCCCCTCCCTCTCTGGGATGGGGGAGAGAAACGGGAAAGTGAAGCCTGTGGGCTCAGATAAAGACAGTTTATTAAGATAGAAAATAATAGTAGTAATAACAATAATCCCACAAGTGGGTTTGCCTTTTCCTGAGGCAGGAGTAGCCCAGACTGTTTTACCCAGCATGTTTCTTACATGAACTACAGGAACTTTATCCCCTTCTACTCTACATAGCAGGTTTGATTGGGCTGGTCCAGCTCGGTTGGCAGATCCCTAGTATTGACTAAGCAGGTGGCCTTTGCCAAATGTGTATCCCAATTTCTGAATGTCCCAGCACCCATTGCTTTCAGTGTAGTTTTTAACAGTCCATTGTATCGTTCAGCTTTACCGGAGGCTGGTGCATGATAGGGGATGTGATACACCCACCCAATACTGTGTTCTTTGGCCCAAGTGTCTATAAGGTTGTTTCGGAAATGAGTCCCGTTGTCTGACTCAATTCTTTCTGGCCATGTCGCCATAGGCATATCTTGTACTTGTTGCCATAGGACTTGTTTTTCAAGGCCCAGGATAGTGTTTCGGGCGGTGGCATGGGGCACAAGATATGTTTCCAGCCATCCTGTGGTTGCTTCCACCATTGTAAGTACGTGGCGCTTGCCGTTGCGGGTTTGAGGGAGTGTGATGTAATCAATCTGCCAGGCCTCTCCATATTTATATTTCAGCCATCGTCCTCCATACCAAAGAGGCTTTGACCGTTTGGCTTGCTTGATTGCAGCACACATTTCACAATCATAAACAACCTGTGCTATAGTGTCCATGGTCAGATCCACCCCTCGATCACGAGCCCATCTGTATGTTGCATCTCTTCCTTGATGGCCTGAGGTGTCATGGGCCCATAGGGCTATAAATAATTCACCCTTATGTTGCCAGTCCAGGTCCACCTGAGCCACTTCAATCTTAGCAGCCTGATCCACCTGCTGGTTGTTTTGATGTTCTTCAGTAGCCCGATTCTTGGGCACATGAGCATCTACGTGACGTACCTTTACGACTAGGTTCTCTACCCAGGCAGCAATATCTTGCCACAACGCAGCAGCCCAGATGGGTTTGCCACTGTGTTGCCAGTTGTTCTGTTTCCATTGCTGTAACCACCCCCATAGGGCATTTGCTACCATCCACAAATCAGTGTATAGGTAGAGAACTGGCCACTTTTCTAGTTCAGCAATATCTAAAGCCAGCTGGATGGCTTTCACTTCTGCAAATTGACTCGATTCACTTTCTCCCTCAGCAGCTTCTGCAACTCGTCGTGTGGGACTCCATACAGCAGCTTTCCATCTCCGATGCTTTCCCACAATGCGACAGGACCCATCGGTGAACAGGACATATCTCCTCTCATTTGCTGGTAGCTCATTGTACAGTGGGGCTTCTTCAGCACAGATCACCTCCTCCTCTGATGACATCCCAAAGTATTTGCCTTCTGGCCAGTCCATAATCACTTCCAAGATTCCTGGACGACTGGGGTTTCCTATTCGAGCCTGCTGAGTAACCAGTGCAACCCACTTGCTCCATGTAGCATCAGTTGCATGATGTGTAGAGGGGACCCTCCCTTTGAATATCCAGCCTAGTACTGGCAGTCAGGGTGCCAGGAGGAGCTGTGCTTCAGTACCGACCACTTCTGAAGCAGATCGAACTCCTTCATATGCTGCCAATATCTCCTTTTCAGTTGGAGTGTAGCGGGCCTCAGATCCTCTGTATCCCCGACTCCAAAACCCTAGGGGTCGACCTCGAGTTTCCCCAGGTTCTTCCTGCCAGAGGCTCCAGGTGGGGCCATTCTCCCCAGCTGCGGTGTAGAGCACATTCTTTACATCTGGTCCTGTTTGGACTGGCCCCAGGGCTACTGCATGAACTATTTCCTGCTTAATTTGTTCAAAGGCTTGTTGTTGCTCAGGGCCCCATTCAAAATCATTCTTCTTATGGATTACTTGGTAGAGCGGGTTTACAATCAGACTATAATTTGGAATGTGCATTCTCCAAAACCCCACAACACCTAGGAAAGTTTGTGTTTCCTTTTTTCTAGTTGGTGGAGACATAGCTGTTATTTTGTTGATCACATCCATTGGGATTTGACGACGTCCATCTTGCCATTTTATTCCTAAAAACTGTATCTCTCATGCAGGTCCTTTAACTTTATTTTGTTTTATGGCAAAAGCGGCCTTCAGAAGGATTTGGATTATTTTCTCCCCTTTCTCGAAAACTTCCTCTGCTGTGCTACCCCACACAATGATGTCATCAATGTACTGCAGGTGTTCAGGAGCTTCCCCCTGCTCCAGCGCAGACTGGATCAATCCATGGCAAATGGTAGGGCTATGTTTCCACCCCTGGGGCAGCCGATTCCACGTATATTGGACTCCTCTCCAAGTAAAGGCAAACTGTGGCCTGCACTCTGCTGCTAGAGGGATGGAGAAAAATGCATTAGCGATATCAATTGTGGCGTAACACTTGGCTGTCTTTGATTCCAGTTCGTACTGGAGTTCTAGCATGTCCGGCACTGCAGCGCTCAGTGGTGGTGTGACTTCGTTCAGGCCACGATAGTCCACCGTTAGTCTCCACTCACCATTAGATTTTCGCACTGGCCATATGGGACTATTAAAAGGCGAATGAGTCTTACTGATCACTCCTTGGCTCTCCAGTTGACGAATTAGCTCATGGATGGGAATCAGGGAGTCTCGGTTGGTGCGATATTGCCGCCGGTGCACAGCTGTAGTAGCGATTGGCACTTGTTGTTCTTTGACCCTCAGCAAACCCAAAACAAAAGGGTCCTCTGAGAGACCGGGCAAGGTAGACAACTGTTTAATGCCCTCTGTCTCTAAGGCAGCTATGCCAAAACCCCAGCGGACCCCTTTGGTTCCTTGAAATATCCTCTTCTAAGATGGTCTATGCCAAGGATGCACGGAGCATACGGGCCAGTCACAATAGGGTGTTTTTGCCACTCATTCCCCATTAGACTCACTTCAGCCTCCAATACAGTCAACTGCTGGGATCCCCCCGTCACTCCATGAATATTGATGGGCTCTGCCCTTTATAGTTTGATGGCATTAGAGTACATTGTGCACTGGTGTCTACTAAAGCTTTATACTTCTGTGCATCTGACATGCCAGGCCATCGAATCCACACAGTCCAATAAACTCGATTGGCCCTTTCCTCCCCCCGGCTGGAGGCAGGGCCCCTCTAATCCTGGTCCGAATCTTCATTCCTGTGTTTAAGGGACTGCCTGCTGGAGCAGCAAACTTTTCAGAGAACCCCTTTTTCCCACTTGTTTTCTTTTGCAACTCACGTACCCGTGCCTCTAGGGTCGCAGTGGATTTTCCATCCCATTTTCTCATGTCCTCTCCATGGTCACGTAGGTAAAACCACAGGATAGCACGAGGTGTGTATCCACCATATTGTCTTCCTTGTACGGATGAGCGCTTACCCCTAATAGCTGAGACACTGGTTCATTCAGGTGGGGAGGAAAATAAACTCTCTTCAAGTTGGTGGACCTTTTCAGAAAGTTTCTCCAAAATATTCTCTTTAGGTTGGTGGATGCTTTCAGAAAGTTACTCCACAGCTGAGATGCAGGCCTGTAGGGAAGAGGAGAGACTTTCTTCGCACTGCCGGAGTTGTTTAACCACATCACACACTGAGGGTTCCTCATCCTCTTTGCAGGCCATTATTTCCAATGAGCTGGCATGTGATGATGGTGCACTCTGTACAAACTTCCGCCACATGGGTCGTGTACACTTGGCTTCATCTGGCTCTACAGGTATTTGTCCATTGTCTGGGTCCTCATAAATTACCTCCTGTATGGCTAATTCCCTCAGGTACTGGATTCCCTTCTCCATAGTGGTCCACTTGCCTGGCAGACATACAAGTTCTTCCTTGTAGGGATACCTTTCCCTTACACCTTACAGAATATGCCTCCAGAGGCTGTAAGATCGTACTCCTTCTCCAATTGCTTTGTCAATGCCTGCATCTCTAGCAAGGGATCCCAGCCGAATGGCTTCCCTGCCCTCTAAATCCACATAATTGGCTCCGGTATCCCAGCACCGGAGCAGCCAGGTGACAAGCTGCTCACCTATGCAGCGACCAAACTCTTTTCACATATCTCGTAGCTCACGCTGGTATAGGCTTCGGGAAACTAGTGTTGTTTTTTCAACATCCCCAGCTTCATCCTCCTGCATCCCTGATGGCCCAGCCTCGTCTTCTCCAAACCTAGACTCTCTGCATTCTAAACGACCTGAGTCTCTATACCATTTTTTCACCTTGTCTACAGGGGCAGCTTGTACTGCTACAGGTTGTTTCTCTGACTCAGCCACAGAGTCTGCCACGGGGTTGAAATACACTCTGCAGGGTCAACTTGCACTGCAACAGTTCGTTTCTCTGGCCCAGCCACAGGAGCTGGAGCAGCTGCAGGGGCTTGAGTGGCTGCAGGAGCAGGAGCTGGAGTGGCTGCAGGGGCTGGAGCTGGAGCGGCTGCAGGGGCTGGAGTGGCTGCAGAAGCTGGAGCAAGCGGCTGTAGGAGCTGGAGCTGGAGCGGCTGCAGGAGCAGGAGCTGGAGTGGCTGCAGGGGCAGGAGCTGGAGTGGCTGCAGGGGCTGGAGCAGGAGCTCCAGCAGAGATCTTCCTCAGGACAGATCTCTGGATGAGATTCCTAAGTAGTTGTTTAACCTTAAACAAAACCTGAATCACATTCAAGAGACATAACAACAACAACATGCTGGTCTGCGTATCCCAAGGATATTCAACAACTTGGAGAGTTACAGTAACTAGCTCAGGGGATAAGAGGGTACTGAAGGAGTAAGGGAGAGTGAACAAGTAGGGAAAAATATATTCCCCTGTCCCCTCCACAGACTGGCTCCCTGATGAAAAAAAGCAGTAGGTGTAATTGTTAATGGTTTCCGAGATATAGTTTCCAAAGTACAGAGTTGACGACAGTGTTGAGTACAAATACCAAGTTAGAGTCATGGCCAGATATTTCATCATATAGTAAGCTATTGTTACACCACACAGTACCATAATGATCTTAAACCAGGGCCCAGAAAGGATAAACAGCACAACAGGGATCACATACAGAAAGCAACGTGCTATAAAATTCAGTTTGGAATACAGCCACAGCAGACTTGAGATTAAAGCAATCAACATTCTGATTAGTAACTATTAAGCAGCTCTAATACTTATACCAATTTTAGTTTAACATACTCTGGTCAGATCTGTTGTTATCTCAACCTTCGTGCCCCATGTTGGGTGCCAAAAGGACTGTTGTGGTTTAACCCAGCCAGCAGCTAAACACCACACAGCCGTTCGCTCACCCTCCCCCCTCCCTCTCTGGGATGGGGGAGAGAAACGGGAAAGTGAAGCCTGTGGGTTGAGATAAAGACAGTTTATTAAGATAGAAAATAATAATAATAATAATAACAATAATATGTACAAACAAGTGATGCACAATGCAATTGCTCACCACCCGCTGACCATGCCCAGCACAACCCCGAGTAGCCGGCCCCTACCCCAGCTAGCCACCCCTATATATTTTTCAGCATGATGTCAGATGGTATGGAATACCCCTCTGGCCAGTTTGGGTCAGCTGTCTTGGGTCTGTCCCCTCCCAGCTCTTGCTGCACCCCCAACCTGCCCGCTGGCAAGACAGAGCGAGGAGCTGAAAAGTCCTTGGCTTAGTGTAAGCATTGCTCTGCAGCAATTAAAACATCAGCATGTTATCAGCACTCTTTTCATCCTAATCCAAAACATAGCACCCTACCAGCTACTAGGAGGAAAAATAACTCTGTCCTAACTGAAACCAGGACAGGCCCTCTTCAACAGAGTGATAGGGGACAAGGGAAGATTATGGATGGAGTTCTGTAAGGCCTTTGACATGGTCCCCCACAACACTGTTGCCACTAAATTGGAGTGATAAGGATTTGATGGATGAACTGTTCAAAGGATGAAGAATTGGCCGGATGATCACATCCAAAGAGTAAGAGTCAATGGCTCAATATCCAAGTGGAAACAAGAGAATTTACGTCCCTGACAGGTCCATGCTACAAGCAATACTATTTAATGTATTCATCAATGACAAGAAAGGTACAGATCTGTTAGGACGTGTGTAGAGGAAGATTATGAAAAATGATCAGTGGGCTGGAATACTTGTCCTGTGATGAAAGGTTGAGAGAGCTTGTGTTGTTCAGCCTGGAGAAGAGAAGGTCCTACCTAAAGAGCCTTTATTTTAGCCTTTCAAGTTACAGTCTTAATAAGGAAGACTTTTTACCAGGATCTGTAGTGACAGACCGGAGGATCTGTAGTGACAGACCAGAGCATAATGATTTTAAACTGAAAGGATTGTTTTTGATTGGATATAAAGAAGACAACTTTTCATGATGGTGGTGAGACACTGGAAGAGGTCACCCAGAGAAGTTATGGATGTTCCATCATCGAAAGCATTTGAAGTCAGGTGCAATGGTGCTTTGAGCAGCTTAATTTAATGAAAGATGTTCTTGCCCATAGCAGGGAGGTTGGACTAGATGATTTTTAAGTGTTGGTCTCTTCCAACACAAACAGTTCTATGATTCTAGGTTCTATGTTTTTAATTTGACTTCAGAAAACCCTTTGACACTGTGTTGCATAACAGCATCTTAGATAAGCTGACAAAGTATATGCTAGATAACAGTGAGGTGGATAAAAAACTAGCTGAAAAGCTGGGCATGGACAGCTGTAACCAATGGCACAAAGTCCAGCTATAAGCCCAACATTAGCAGCATACCACAGGGGCTGAAACTGGGTTTAGTATTGGTCAAAATCTTCATAACAAAAGAAAACCCTTTTTTGTTGTGAAGGTGTTCAAATACAGGAGCAAGTTGCCCAAAGAGGTCGTGTAAACTCCTCTCTTGGCAATACTCAAAACCCAGCTGGACATGGTTCTAGACAACCTGCTATAACTGACCCTGTTCTGAGCAGAAGTTGAGACTACATGCCATTAAGAAGTCCCTTCCAACTTAAATTGTATGGTGATTCTGTGACTCTATGCCTCTCTCTCTCTCTCTCTCTCTCTCTCTCTTTCTCTTTTTTTTTTTTTAATTTATACATTTATTTAATTTTGTAAATAAAAGAAAAAAAAAGTTCAGCAGGAGAAATATATTGAAGTTGTAGAGAGGAAGACAGAAGCAAGAAATTTGATTTTAAAAGCATGAAAAACAAACAAACAAACAAACAAAAAAACAGTAGGCATAAAGATAACTGGAAGACAGCATTTATGCTCGGTCTCAAACATTGTTTGCAGAGGTTCCTGCCTAGTAACATAGACTGTGGATGTGGTCTACCTTGATTTCAGCAAGGCTTTTGACACCGTTTCCCACAGCATTCTCCTCAAGAAACTGGCTGCTCTTGGCTTGGACTGGCATACGCTTCATTGGGTCAGAAACTGGCTGGATAGCTGGGCCCAAAGAGTTGTGGTAAATGGAGTCAAATACAGTTGGAGGCTGGTCACTAGTGGCGCTCCCCAGGGCTCAGTGCTGGGGCCGGTCCTCTTCAATATCTTCATCGATGATCTAGACGAGGGCATTGAGTGCACCCTCAGTAAGTTTGCAGATGACACCAAGTTAGGTGCGTGTGTTGATCTGCTCGAGCGTAGGAAGGCTCTGCAGGAGGATCTGGATAGGCTGCACTGATGGGCTGAGGTCAACTGCATGAAGTTCAACAAGGCCAAGTGCCGGGTCCTCCACCTGGGGCGCAATAACCCCAAGCAGAGCTACAGGCTGTGAGATGAGTGGTTGGAGAGCTGCCAGGCAGAGAAGGACCTGGGAGTGATGGTTGATAGTTGGCTGAATATGAGCCAGCAGTGTGCTCAGGTGGCCAAGAAGGCCAACAGCATCCTGGCTTGTATAAGAAGCAGTGTGACCAGCAGGGCTAGGGAGGTGATCGTCCCCCTGTACTCGGCTCTGGTGAGGCCGCACCTCGAATACTGTGTTCAGTTTTGGGCCCCTCGCTACAAGAAGGACATCGAGGTGCTTGAGCGGGTCCAGAGAAGGGCGACGAAGCTGGTGAGGGGCCTGGAGAACAAGTCCTATGAGGAGCGGCTGAGGGAGCTGGGATTGTTCCTGGAGAAAAGGAGGTTCAGGGGTGACCTTATCGCTCTCTACAGATACCTTAACGGAGGCTGTAGTGAGGTGGGGGTTGGTATGTTCTCCCATGTACCTGGTGACAGGATGAGGGGGAATGGGCTTAAGTTGCGCCAGGGGAGTTTTAGGTTGGATTTTAGGAAGAACTTCTTTACCGAAAGGGTTGTTAGACATTGGAACGGGCTGCCCAGGGAAGTGTTGGAGTCACCATCCCTGGAGGTCTTTAAAAGACGTTTAGATGTAGAGCTTAGCAATATGGTTTAGTGGAGGGCTGTTAGTGTTAGGTCAGAGGTTGGACTCAATGATCTTGAGGTCTCTTCCAACCTAGAAATTGTGTGATTCTGTGTGATAGACCTACCTATCCTAAGACTAGCACACCTATTCTAGATTGGCTGGTGCCTGAACAAACAATAATGCATAGGCAGGAGGAAAATGCCAGTATGGCATGTTGTAGGTGCATGATACCCCTGGGTCCCCCTCCCAGTGACAGCAGTCTTGACCAATCAGAAATAAGAACACTTGTAGTGATGAACTAGCTATGTGCCTTTATAAGCCAGGTTAAAAGACCACAAGGGGACACTATAAAAAGACAGTGTCTTTTCAAGATGTAAGAGACTCTCCCTGCTGCATCTTTGAAGACAATGGACCAATGGGACAGTGCTGAATCCATGGTGGTGGCTATCTCTTGCAATCTACAAGACCCTTCACTTATATTTCAAAAAATCATAGAATGGCTTGGGTTGGAAGGGACCTTGAAGATCATCTAGTTCCAACCCTTCTGCCATAGACAGGGATGTTACTCACTAGATCAAGTTGCCCAGGGCCTCATTTCAATACCTTTTCTATCACTCCTCCTTTCTTAACTCTCACTTCTCTTTTGATATTTTAATACAAACTAATAAACTGTCAGACAGCATTTGACCTCGTTTGTGTTTTCATCTTGCTGTGGGTGACTCACAAATGGCTCTCTGAGAATGGGATGATAACTGAAATATAAATATTAAAAGATTGTCAGGTGCAACAAGTGATGTTTTAGTGTTAACTTATTTTACTGGGTTTCACTGAAGGAGTTAGAGAGAATGCAGTAGTATTCAGAGCTCTGCTGCTGTGAAGAAATGTAATGTATGGTGTCAGCTGAACAGAGCAGCAAAAGTCTCTGAAGGTTCTTTGCAGAGTTGTGAAACCTGTCAGTTTTATCCTTCAGAGAAACTGAAGGGCTTTTAAACTCTGGCCTTCTAAAGTTGGATAATGTGGCAAAATAGAGTCCATAAGACCTAACCACTAACTGCTTAAAGGTCTGAAGAAAAATCCAGGAAAAGGAAATCTGAGGTAACTGTCTTTCATCTGTCTTTCCAATCCCATTACAACTGGCTCATTTCTGTAAGTGGCCCTGCATGACCAGAGATGAAAGGCTGGCATTACAGTTTTGCAGGGCCAAAGAAGAAAAGTAAAGTGCTCTGTCTCATCCCAGACAAACTTCTGCAACAGCCCAGCATACTTTAGTTCTAGCAAAAAAAAAAAAAAAAAAAAAATGTAGCCTATATATATGCATTATCCTAGATGTCAAGATTTATAAAATCTGAGTAAAAAAAGGAAATCAACAATGCTGTTAATATATGAGATTTTTTTTTTTCGTCTTTTCCTTCAATATATTGCCTATGGAAGAAAAGATATAATGTAGTAAATATTGCCCTAGAAAATATTTTTTCAGGAATCAGAACAGAATTACTTTGATTACAATACAATAAGTTGGCCCACATAATTAAAATCATTAATAAACTGGACCATTAATAATATGGACAGTTATTAATAAAAAAGTATCTAGCATAAACAAATAAAGAATTCAAACATCTATCATGGCACGGAAACACACCTTTATACATCATCATTTACTGATCTATAACAGCAATAGAAATTTTGGGTGAAAAAGTGGTGTCAGTTTCCTAACTTCACATAATAGTTTCTCAGGCTTTAAAAAATATGATTCTGGTAACAGTTCATGAACACTCAGTTTAAATTTGAACATCTGCCCAGTTCTACCACATATTTGTCCCCTTGCTACTCAATATTCAACAGCAACCGTGTATATAAAACCAAAAGAATGTAAGAACAGCTGTACCAGATGAGGTTGAAGGCCTGTCTAGCCAAGTATACCATCTTCTGCAGCAGTTTAGAACAGATGGTTAGGGAAAGGGTATAAGAAGCAGGGCAAGTATTAACTGATTGTTTCCCTTTCCTTTCATTCTGTGATCACTGAACATCAAATGACTAATGTTTCATCTTCATGATGATGTCCAATAGTTATACATAGACTTACCTTTCAACAGTTTGTCTAAATCCCTATCAAACTCATAGATATTTCCCACTTCTTAGGAAAGCACATTCTAAGATTTAATTGCATGCCATGTGGAAAAGTTTTCTTCTAAGCATTCTGATTAAAAAATTCACGTGATAACCCTAGTTCTGCAGTTAACAAAAGTTGAATGATCATTTCCAACTCATCTTCTCAGTGCTCAGCTCTGTACTTTTCCATTAGCTCTTTTGCAAGCAGAGCAATTCTAATATAAGTTGTTTCTTCAAATAAAATCCATCCCATATACATAATTCTTACTGCATTTTTAGTTCTAGATGGAGTATTTCTAGAACTAGTTCACCTACAAGGTGAACTACTAGGTTCAAGTAGTCCACTCTTCGTTCTGATGGACTAAAAATGGGCTAACTAGAACTGCATTAAGTATGTAAGATGTGGATACACCTTGAATGAGACCTATGACCAGTTATCATTTCCTCTTATTTCTCCCTAAAGTTCATTATTTTAAATTAATTTAATTGAATATTATGTGTGATTTTTAAACACCATGGCCATCCCTATGATAAAGCACAATATACTTCCCATAAAAGATTTATGTAGCTTGAAGATTTTGCCCCCCTTTTGATACTCGTCAATGAAGGACTATTACCTCTCACTAATCCAGGCAATAGATTGTGCAAAAGCTCACCAGTCACCAACTGGACAAGCCCTGATTATCTAATTGAGAGAAAACATATTACCTAATAATAAGACTAGCTGATTAAGGGAACACTTGCAGTCCAGTCACCATTCAGTTTATTAATCCATTTAACAATTATTGGCTTAAAGAAGTTAGGCAGGGCCATCTTACTCTTCTAGTAAGAGTAAATCACTATTCCACCTGAAAGTGGTACTTAGAACATCAGTCACCAGGTGAATACTTTTATAATCAAAAACTACAGGTTACACTGACTTTATGACACAACTATTACAAATATCAAAGCTGCAGTTGAGCAAAACTGTTGAATCTTGTGAATAACTTCAGTAGAGTCTAGGTCCTTGCATTCTTTTCCAGCTCCTGTGTGTTTTCATGCTGTTACTACACTAGGACCATCTTATTTGTGTTCTTAGTTCCCCTCTCCTACCCTCAGCTTCTCTTCTGTTCACAGGTGTTATATAAAATCATTATCTGTTGTCCAAACAGAGCTAATGTCAAGTCCACAATGCATATTCTATTTCTTATTTTTTGCAGATTTGCCTATCACTTGATCATTCTTCCTGCTTTTTCACAGCTTTCAAGCTGTGGTCTATACTAACTCTGTGTTAATCTAAATTAAAGTCACTAATTCTTTGTTACAACAAAAAGAGACAACTTCTGTTCCTAATTTCTAGTCTGACAGCTAACCGAACATTGAGTCCCGGGCCCCAACTTTTTCATGCTTTATTCAGTGTTATGTGAATGAAGAGTACAGAAGTCATTTAAGAACTTTGATGAGAAGGAAAAAAAACAAAAACAACAACAACAACAACAAAAAAAAACCACAGAAAAGTATATGATTGAATTCTCAGAGTTCATTATATGTTATTTTTACACAGGAATGTGGATAATATTTCTGAAGCCGTTTAAGCCATTCATTAAAATAGTGTATGCAAATACCTATAAAATAAAACCTGTAGAGAGTACATACTGAAAGTACTAAGGCTCATGAAAACCTTGGTGATCTGTTGCTATGTGATTTGGTTTCTATGAATTCTGCAGAGCCTTTAATTTATTTATTTATTTTTAAAATAATTTCATGGCTAAAGACAGGGAAAATCTTGAACAAGCTCACAATTGGGAGACGGGATTAAAGTCATTTTAAAAGGTTGAATATAGTATTAAAATACAAAAGGAAAATCAAATGCACATACAATTCCCAGAATACTTTGGAACATTTTGAATCTATGTTTTCTAGAAGAATATTTATTCACTAGTCACCATTTACTTACATTGAAAACCTAAACATGACAAACAACTCCAATTAAATATCCACATGAAAATACACTGGCTATTTATGGAAGGAAGGAATACATGCCTCCAAGATAAGGATATTTTGAGAAAATGATGTGGGAGAAGCTTTCAATTTGCTGTTCTGCGGCTTCCTAAATGTGTTGTATGTATTTGGAGCTTTCTATCACCATTTGTTAAAAGCAATAAGGTTACCAATGTACATACATTTAAGCCAGTCTTACATTTGTTTTGTAAGGCAGTAGAGGTAGTTGATCAAGGTATCTACACACATCCATGACATCATTTACCCTGGCACTGTGCTGAATTCCTGCATCAAAACCATTGATTGTTTACTAACATGGATAACACAGAATCCTGGATAGAAACTCCATAATCTCTCCTCAGGTACATGATTAAGTAGCAAATGACACCCACCAGCATCTGGTGAGCTGTCAGGTGCCAGAAGGTGTTTGTAGTGGTAATTTGGCCATCTGCAATCTGTGTTGTCAGTGCATTGTAAGTTATCACTGTCTCAGGCAATATTAACTTGCAATGTTCTGACATTTCTTCAGTGGGTTGTGAAGCAAACATATGGTATAAAATATTTCCTAGCTGGTTCCTCCCACCTTTTCAATAGTAATAACTTCTGTAGATTGTTATCAGATTTCTCTTCAAGAGACTTTAATATTGGTACCACTCAGGTACTTATATACTGTTTTAAGTATTCTGAGTAACTGTGACACACTCCTGCATTGTACAGCACACAGGCCATAGGAACATATGGCCCACTGTAATTACATATTTTGCAAATTACTTAGCAATTATACTTTTAGTTACCAGGTAGTTCAAAAGCAATTACCTTATAACTTCCTTTCAGATTCTGTAATAAGGTTTTCAGTTAAGATGGAAAAATAACTAGATAATTTTGTGGTTTTATGGTCATTAAACAACAGCTTAAATCATTTAAGACTTTTTTTCCCCCCAGAAATGCATCTGACAAACAATAACAACTTCTATGCTGGTGTTAATCAAAGAGTTGAGGTATATTTCTGCATTATGGGGCTCACAAAAGAAATATCAGATGACCCTCAACAGTTATTAGTTTGGTCCATTATTGTTATTTATTCTTACTGGATCATGTAAAAATACATATATTTATATTATTTTTTCTTTGATTTTTGTAATATGGTTTCTTATAAAATGAAGAACAAACCTGCTTAGAATATCAGAAAACTTTTAGAATTTCAAACAAAATAATGAAGATAGGAATCCTCTACACATTCATTTGCAGTAGAAAATGTAACTGCCCATAACTGCGGATATATTAATGTAACATTGAACTAGAGGAAAAATTATGTGATGGATGCAAAAACATTTTTATTTTTAGACCAGCAGCTTCTAATATGGGCAATTAGAATGAGAAAACAAGAGTCCTAATGACAAATACATTGTGCATTTATTTAATAGGGACTGAGTAGTTCAGAGAATAGCTGATAGTATTCAGGAGCTTTTACCACAAAGTCACTAAGCTAGAATCTGGTCCAGGTCCACAATGATTTAAAATAATTATAATTTTGATAGCTTTTTAGAGCCCTATGCAAAATGAATGATGCTCTTACTCTGAAACTGATGGTCATCAGAAAAAAAAAAAATATATATATATATATATATAAGTCACTGGAGAAGTAAGAGAGCAGTAATAAAAGTATGGTAGGAAAGGAGGCTACAGAGTGCACCTTCAGTAAGTTGGCAGATAGCACCAAGCTGGGGGGAAGTGTTGATCTGCTGGAGAGTAGGAAGGCCCTGAAGAGGAACCTGGACAGGTTCAGTTAATGGGAAAAGGCCAACATGAGGTTCAACATTGCTAAGTGCCGGGTCCTGTGCTTTGGTCACAACAACCCCACACAATGCTACAGGCCTGGGGGCAGTGTCTGCGAAGCTGTGCTGGAAAAAGATCGGATGTGTGAGGAAAAAGATCGGATGCGCTGATTGATGCTCACCTGAAAACGAGCCGGCAGTGTCTCCAGATGTACAAGAAGGCCAAAGGCATTCTGGTTTGTATCAGGAATAGGGAGGTGATCATTCCCCTGCACTCTGCTCTGGTCAGGCCACACCTTGAGTATTGTGTTCAGTTTTGGGCCCCTCACTACAAGAAGGATATTGAGGTGCTTGAGCATGTCCAGAGAAGGGCTACGAAGCTGGTGAAGGGCCTGGAACACAAGTTTTATGAAGAGTGGCTGAGGGAACTGGGATTGTTTAGTCTGAAGTAGAGGAGACTTAGGGGACACATTATTGCTCTCTACAACTACTTGAAAGAGTGTTTTGAAATTACCTGAAAGAGTTTTTGTTTGTTTGTTTTGTTTTGTTTTTCTACCTGGGGAGATGAGGGTCAGCCTTTTCCCTCAGATAACTAGTGATAGGACTAGAGGGAATGGCCTCAAGTTGTGCTGCAGGAGGTTTAGGTTGGAAATGAGGAGACATTTCTTCTCAGAAAGTGTGGTCAGGCATTGGAATGGGTTGCTTCTGAAACACTTTATTCATACACAAATAGTATTTTCTTGTGTTCTCTCTTCTTCACAAACAAGTTATGGAAAAAGTTTTAGCTTTTTTTAGCTTGTTAAAAACAAACCTAACTGAAAGCTTAGTTTTATTAGTTTTAGCAACATATTCCAAAATAACAAGCAAACCTCCTATTGTTTTAAGCTTGTGCAATAATTAATTCAGCAAAACAGAATTAGTGTTTAACTTCTTTTAGAACAGTTATAGCTGTGTTAACATGTAATATTTCATAGGTGACAGAGAAAAAAGAAAAGCTCACCAAATATTTCTTTTATTCATTTCTTCTATATTTCTTTGACTGAATCATTGCAAGAGATATAGTAAGAACCACCATTGCAAATATGGTGGATTTTGTTTGTTTGTTTGTTTGCTAATTTTAGTATGGTTATTTTATTTGCTATTTGCAACATGACATTTTTCCAACACTATAGGAGTTTTAAACATTTTAAAGGTAGTATTTCTGTCTATTGATAAGTGAATACACATCATTTATTATCATTTACTCTGTGGTAAAAAGGAGGAAAACGTGAAAGAATGCATATAAATCACAGAGTTATTTATTCATTTGAGAAAGAGGAAAAGAATCACAAGAAATGAAAATGGTGCTGTACTTCAAACATCGAAAAGTATAATCAGCTTAAATATTTCAGTGTTTCATGAAGATTTTCCTTATTTCCATCCATCTCTATGGGGTGCTTTGCCAAAAGCAGATCAGCAGTTTCCTTTATTCAAGATAAGGTTGATTTACTGAATACAAAAAGACATAAAGGCAGAAATTTCTACACAGACGCACAAAGTGACCTGAATGGACACTACTTGTTAAGAGTCATATGGTTATATAGCTACTTAGCATATCATGGGATGGACCGTACCATCTAAAATGAGCATTTCATTATTCCCCATTTTTATGTTTTCCTCCCTAGCCTGACTATAAGCATTTACTTATGAGCTCCTTCAAAACCACTAAGGCTAAACCAAAGACCAGATTTTCTCCTAGAGTCCAATATAGGGTAAAACACAGAGGAGAAAATAAACTGTCTTACTCATATATTGATATTTTCTCTCCTATAGTATTTCAGCTCTGTAGGAGACGTACCTATAGCTCTACTACCCACAGTTGAAAGGTGGAATGGGTCACAGAAGTAACTTTTGATCTTGCATATAGGTCAATATGCATGTACAGGAAAAGTAAGAGCAATTTAAGTTTGTTGTACTTTCCAGAGCTGATGTACTGACTTTCCACAAACTAGTCACAGAATTTAACTTGAAGTGTTAAAATAGCATAGTTATGAGAGCTCAGTTAGAATCACAGAATCATAGAATATCCCAAGCTGGAAGGCACTCATAAGAATCATCAAGACCAACTCCTGGCACCACACAGGTCTACCCAAAATTTTAGGCCATGTAATTAAGTGCACAACAGAGGTGAACTCGCCGAGGCAATTGGCTCCAGGGCAGACATGTTCTGCAGAGAAGCGGGGGATTGAGGTAGATAGGGATTTTTTTTTGGCATCTAGGCCACTCAAAGCAACTGAGGGAGCCGCCAGGACCCGACAGCCCTCAGGAGGGAGGTTGATGAGGCATAGGTGGAGCCAGCAGCAGCCCCTCCCCTGGCATTCAAAAGCAGCCCCTAGGAGCACGAATGACCAGGATGGGCAAACAGGGCGTGTTGTGGAAGTTTGTGCAGGCAGGGCAAGCAGGGAGGGTCCCTCACCACTCTTTTGCAGAGGTCTTTCCCAATGGTGCTTGTAACCTGCTCACCAAGAGCCCAGCCATGGTATCCATCAGGCAGAAAACCATGGCCTCCACAACTCTTGCGGCCTCCCCAGCCACAGTCACCAATGTGGTAAGTCAGACAGAGGGCTCAGGGAAGCACACAGCCATCCAAGTCTTGGGCTGCAGGGTGTGCCCAAGTCTTCTGTCAGTATCCGAAAGCAGCAGTGGTGGGTATGCCTGAGGGAGGTGTGCCCAGATTGAAGAGCTGCTCAGCCAGGTAGCAGAGCTTTGAGAGGAGGGGAGTAGGCTCAGGAGCATAAGGGAATCAGAGAGGGAAATTGACTGGTGGAAGTTAAAATAAAACAAACAAACAAAAAGTTGTAAGTTAAAATCAGAACAGTAAAGTGAATTCTTTACTTTTGGGGAGGAAACAGCACAACTAGTGGAGAATTACTGCTTTCATCTTTTCTTCAGTGCCTGAGGAACTCAAATCATCATGGAAGTGTTACCTTCCTAAAATCAATTACTAAGGGAAATAGACTCTTTTAACAGATGCTTGGGAATATTGTTAATTACAGAGACTCTAGTGGGAACCTAAATTAAAAACAAATCCTTTATCACTATATTATGCTTTCTTAGATGTCTTAGAAAAAGTCATCCTATAGAACACAATATGTCGGTATATTACCACCAAATACAATGTAAAATATTTGTTTGAAGATTGTATACATTTGACACATGAGAGAAATGCTACACTGAATTAGACCCAAAATTAAATCTGCTATGATTAACAATATGATTTAACATATTCTTTTAAGAAGGAATATAGAAACTATATATATATACACACATAATACATTTTAAAATGTTTATTTAGTTCTGCTAAATAAACTTTTTCTAACGTATCTGTGTTAATTTTTCATAAGCATTTCTATTGTTATATACTGTTGAAGGGATTTCTGACTTCTATCTGCATTTGTTGTTGTAGTATCTAGGACCAAAACTTGGTTGCACAAAAGCAAACAGACTGATTAAGACAGAACTTAGAGAAAGTAGGGAGAATAAAGGGACTTATATTTTCAATACTTCATGTGCACAAATTGTTTGTTTTTCATGGTAAGAGTTCAAACTGTGGACAAATTACAAATTCAAATCTTAAATAATAATAATTATTCCATCAGCACAGCAAACAAACAAACAAAACAAAATATATGTCAGTCCAAGTTCATTTGTTTACTTCTCTAAACAGTTCAGACCTTGTGCATTTTGTACATTCAGGCTCTGTTCAAATAATTTAGTGTCCATAAGCAAAGGTTGAGCTCAGACCACCTAATATGCTGTCTCAGCAAACCATCAGTAATTTGTACCACCTTCTTTGCAGAATAATAGGCACCGGCTACAGTAAATGAGAAGAATATTAAGAACTGATAGTATCCAGAGCAAATGTGGTCATTTTTGTTTTGTTTTTAGACCCTGCACTTATCCTGTGCAGAAGATGTGTTTATATCAAAAATGCACCACCATAAAAGATTTCTACCAACTGCATAGTAGATAACAATTATGCTGATGTTTGCACTCAGCAAATGCAACCATTCATTTCCCTGCTTGCAACTGTCTGAATCTAATCAAGCATGCATTTTTGCATGTGATGAGATATAAGAGACATACTAAGTAATGAGTGCATCCTATAGAGTCACATGAATTGCCATAATAGCTAAAAGCTGGCAAACAAGATTTCGCTACATAAGCTCATTTAATAGGTGCTCATCTGAGAAAAATAAAACTATTTGGATAGTTTTAAACTATTTTGAGAAATAAAATATCAGTAGGCTTCTTTTTTTGTTGTTGTTGTAAAAAGAGTGATTCCATCACTAGTGAGACTCTGGATCACTTGGGTATCAACGGTAACAGGTATTTCAAAGGAATGTTAATGAATACATTCAGGTTAATGAAAAGGAAATGAAGTACGTCTTTTATTGAATTTTCTAAAACAACTTGAGGAGATATTGTATACAGTAAAATCTTTTCAATGAAGCAAATTACAAGCTTTTATTAATGGGAATCAGTAATCATTATAGGTTAATAGGACTTAATAATTGCTTGGACATTGTTGCTAGGAAAATAAAGATGCCAACTGATAAAAAACATGCTTCCAGAAAAGATCCTGGCTGGCAAGCATCTTGTTGGAACAGGCCTATAGGAGGTGCTCTTGGCCTGACTTTCCTTAGTATCTTGACAAAACACACTGCGAAAACCTGATTTCAGTCTATGACTTCAGACTGCAGTTATAGTTCACAGTCCCTGTTGAGCAGCTGGCTAGATTTTCTGATGTCCATTGTCAGCATTTCCTATGGCCTTGAAACCTGAAGATGAAATCTTGAACACAAATTCATAATGTGTAAAATAAATCTTTATTTCCATTGACTTATTTTAATTTGATCCTACTGAATGTTACATGCACTGACAAATGTACTTGTCATTTCTTAATTTCATGTTAGAGACAAGAAATGGTTAATTTTTACCTTTTACTTGTTCTAGCACACAGGTAAGCCTACCGTATGTGTTGGAAAATAAAGTCCTGTTGCTATAAGCATCTCCTCAAAATATAATTGAGGATAGCAGTCATATGTAATTTACTATGCTGTTAGAATAAGTTACCACCCATAACAATGAATCTAACAATAGGCCAAAGACATGAAAGTTTGAGATTCAGTGGCTGCCACAGACTGTACCACTTTTGTATAGCATGGGACTGTCTGAAGACAGATATGCTGTACACTGTAAGGTACAGCAGAAGAAGAAAAATAAGAATTTAAGAAGAAAAATGAATTAAAATAGGCATATTGTGCATTGTGCTAGTTAGAAAATATGTATATCTATTACTTGCTTTTTCTTTCTTAAAGTGCTGAAGTCTAAAATGAGCAAACTGTCTCAAATACCCTTGACATTCAAAAGCTCCCCTAAATAAACTCATTGCCAAGTATTATACATATTTTAAGTTACAACCTTTCTGCAGATATGTCAATAATACCAGCTAACTCCAATTCATGGGGAGAAATCAAGTGCTTCTGCTAAAAGATTAAGAGCAACAGTACAAAACAAATCAATGATTTCCATGCCCTGAGAACGAACCTGACAACTAATTTTTCTTCATGTTCTTATTTGGTTCCTTTCCTTCCTTTTGCAGTGAGACAAGTAGAATATGCACTCCTTCATTGTTTGAAATATTTGTTGACTTCAGGGAGTGTAGATTCTTATTTAAGTATACTACGTAAAAACTCGTTGACATCCTGTCATCCCTTCAGTTCATGTTTTAAAAATATATGCCTTTACTTGGGCTGAGCAAATAGTTCTATAAAGTAAGCAGACTCCATAGGTTCATATTTCTGAGTGGATACATGTTGTTTTCCCCAAAAAAAACCCTGTTTCTGCTTCCCTTCACTTCCCTTCCCTCCCTAATTATACTGCCAAACTCCCCTTCCTTCAAGCTTTGTCAGTGACACATCAGGACCCTCATCATATACTTACAAGTAGATGGAATTTCTATTATTTGAGGAACATTGTTTTGGACATAATCTATACAGAAAAAAATGGGACTTAATGAATCACATCATTGCTGCAATACAGCAGCTTTAGCATTACTGTTTGGCGTAGGAAATTAGGGTATGATTCTTACGGAAATACAGATAAGAAAATAATAGTAATTCAAACTGAATAATCAAAAGTAAAAAATAAAAATAAAAGCTAATTCATTTCAAAAATATTTGTTAAAAAAAGGTTTTGAAAACTCATTTTGTTAATGTTGCTTGTTATGGTCTTCATGATTGATTTGTTTGTTTTTATTTTGAAGACAGAAAGTGATAGTGAATGATACAGAAGTCTCTGATTTTTCTTTAGTTGACAGTCTAAGGGTAAGAAGAATGTATGTAGAAGCTTCTACCAGTATTACTTTTAAGTGGGGGATTGAAAAGGTATGTAGAAGGAGAGTGTCTTGTCCTTTAAGGGTATCTAGTCAAGGACCTTTTCCAAGGCAACAAGAGATACTAAAAACAGAGACAGTGATGTGAACAAAGTATGGCTAATCACACTAATTTTTAAGAGCATGTGAGAATGTAGGAATTCCAGCAGGCGTATCTGATTAAGGAGTTTCAGTGTGGAAGACAATGACCAGAAACAAACCTCCCAGTCTCACTAATTTGTGGGCTAACAAGTTACAGGTGTTGCTTCCTGGAAGAACAACCTGGAATTTGCAGGTGATAGGAGTGTGAACTGGGGGCACCTTGACCGAGAGACTGCAGGATACTACAGAGTAAACTCTGTAAACCCATAGGGATGTGCAGGGGGAAGGAGGAGCAGAAGGAACAAAGAGGGTTATTTAAAAAGTGTTCAAAGGGGTAGGTTGTGTAATATTGAGCTGATCAGTATTTTTCTCTGGTTGAACCTTGTGTCTTATTGTTGCAGTCTCTTATCTTTTTATATTTTTCTTATTTTTGTTCTCTTAATATTTTCTCTGCGTATTCTCACTCTCCTGTGTGCATGCCTGCAGCAAGGACTATATGCAAGCTACAGGTGTGACCTGGATGTGTGTGAATGAGGATAGGTGCTAGATATTGGAGGTGTCAGCTGGTTGGAGGATCAGGCACCCCTGACCTGCAGTGCCAGCTAGCCAAGTGTGTGGATCTCTGCACGAGTCATTGATATGACCTCTGTGTATGAGTGGAATTGGTGCCAGCTACTGGAGTCAGACAGGGAATTTAGGCCCTAAGGATTGTGGTGTCAGCTATTGGAGTGAGTAGAGATCCTAGTATCAGTCAGGGGCAGGGCATAGGTCTCTGGATCTGAAAGATCCTACAGATTTTAAGCCTACAGTATCAACTACTGGGTGATCAGTGTGAATGAACTGAGTGCCAGCTAGCAATGAGCTTCAGGATGGACCAGCTGGCTAGTAGGCAACCCATGAGTCAGGGATCTCAGCAGGGACCTCAGATAGACAGAAGGACTATGTTGGTACTTGAGGGATCTGGGCAGGAGATGTTGGATGGAAAGAGGGGTTATGTCAGTACTAAAGGGATCTGCAAATTTCAACACAGATTAGCTAGCGAGTATGTGACCTGTGAAGTAGGTAAGGGGTCCCAGGATCCAGCTACGGGTGCTGGATAGACAGAGGGGCTGTGCCTGTACTCGAGGGATTCACAAATGTGTCTGCTTGTGAAACTAGAGAGTGCTGTGTATGTGCCTCCACTAGTAACCTTCTATCTCTACCAGGTGTAGAGGAAGGAAAGTTCTCAGCTGTGTGCACCTGTGTACAGGCACAGTCCTCAGCTGTGGCAGCCTGCGTGACTGGTCATGTCAGTGTACTGTACCTGTCTATGTTGTGTCCCTGGAAAATGTTTTCAGCTTTGCTACTGGTTGAACCTGCAATGAGGAAAGTAGAAGCCACGTGCCCCAGCGTGGGCAGAGATTCCATATCCCCAGGTGCTGGACTGCATGCCAGCAGCCAGGTAAGGACAGTCCTAGGATGGAGTGGCTGGAGGATGTGGCTGTGTTCTTGACCTCACTTAACATATACTTACTGAAGATAAGCTAATGAACTATGGAACTACATGAACAACATGAACTATTTAGATTAAAATAAATATATAAATTAAAATGTACGTTTTTATTGTGGCAGTAGAGCATGATTACGTTTCTGATGAAATACAAAAATGGATGTAGATCCTGTTGTATGCAAAAATATCACTGGGGATTTGATCTTGCAAATTGAAGTTGAATTAATATCAGCTTTCAGCCCTTGGAAAATATGAACAGTCTCATGGAATCTGTTATAGTATATAGTCATTTCCTTACTGCTAACTTTTATTTAAGAAGGTTTCATATATTAAACTTTCTCATGTAATGTAATATCTAAACCTGAGCCTTGTGACCCCTGACATTTTTCCAAGCTAAACACATAGACTATTTGGGTTCTTAATAGCCAAAGAAAGTCTGTTTTTGTCTGTTTGTTTTAGTGCCTGCGAGACAGAAGCTGGTATGGAAAGCAGCAAGGAAGTTTCAAAAGCATCAGTGATCCTAAGAAGGAGTAAAGAAAGAGGGATTTCAGTTGATTATTTGCCTAGAGAGGCCTCCCAGTGTTGAACTATTCTTCTTGCTTGATTACACCTGTGTTAAGAGAATTCACACGTTACATTCATTGTAAATAAATAAAATTGCTGATTCATTTAAAACCTTATTTTAATAGTTCATTGCTTCTTCTCATTAATAGAATAGTCAGAATAGTCACTGGTGACAACATTTTGAGAAAGCATTCAAACTGAAGAGGTATTTCATGAAATAATGGACAGAAAAAAAGAGAAAATGAAAAAAAATGTTTTTCCATCAGTCTAGTAAAGTCAATATTACTATAAGAATAGTCTAGTCAGAAAGAGAAAAAAATTCTACAGTTTTAAGAGACTGAGAATGCACAGTTAATACAAATACATATGCTACTTAGAAACTTGTCTATCTCACCTCTTAGTCCCCAAAGAGGTGATTTACACCCTGATCTAAATAATTAATCTTATTTCAAAATTAAAAATGGTTTATTCCTTTAATGATGGCCTTACATAATAAAATGCAGCATCAAAATTATGAAAGACAAAACTCACAAAAAATAAATACTTGATACAGTTGAGTACTTCAGTTTGGTAAAATAGTCCATCAACGTCCTGAACTATTTAAAAGACTTTACTACTACTACTACATGATTTTTTTCTTTCTCTTTATATGCATGCATTTCTAGTTGATATAAGTAAACAATGAGTGGAAGAAGAAAACTAAATCAAAGGAAGTAAAATAATGAATAACATTTTCAGAAAATTCTCAAGATGAATGTACAAGGGCTTGTCTCACTTTGGATATATTAAAAACAAACAAACGAACACACACACACAAAATCAGTTTTGCAGGACATCTAATTCTTACCACAATGGAGATGGAACTGAAACTTAGGGCGGTACATGTATTATTTAGGGTATTATTGTTATTTCTAAGAATTTCAAACATTACAGTTAAACAAGAGATATTCCACAGAATATGTCAGACCAAAACAGCTTGAAATTTAACTATTTACAACAACTGGCACAAACTAGCTAGAGAGAAAGTATTATTCACTGAATGATTGTGAATAATGAACTAATTTAGGAAAATCGCAATCTATTCACGGACAATTTGTGAGCCAAAGAGAGTTGAAATTCATCAACAAAATTATTTATTATAAATTATTCACCAAGCTCTAATGAGCACTCAAAGTATGTCTGCTTATCTGAAACTTATTCAAATTATCCAAAGTGCTTCTCTCTGTATAAGGACAGAAATATTAGAAGATGATCAGAGGACTGAAACACCTCTCTTAAAAAAAAAAAAAAAAAAAAAAAAGGCTGAGAGAGCTGGGGAGCTGCTGAGCCTGAAGATGAGAATTGTCCAGGGATATTTTTTTTGCAGCTTTTCAACTCTCAGAGGTGACATAAAAAAGGCAGAGAATGACTTTTTCCTCTAGCAAGTAATGATAGGACAAGGGGTAATGTTTTTATACTGTAGGAGAGGGGAATTAGATTAGATGATAAGAGGAAATTTTTCACTCAGGTGAAAAAGGTACTGGAACATGTTGCCCAGAGAAGCTGCCAATGAATGCACAATGAAGTGCCAATGAACACCCTGGAGGTGTTCAAGACCAGGTTGGACGAGGTCCCAGGCAACCTGATCTCAGGGGTGGCTTCCTTGCCCGTGACAGAAAGGTTGGAACTAGATGATCTTTAAGGTCCCTTCCAACCCAAGCCATTCTGTGATTCTTTTCCACTTTTCAATGTCTTCTGACTGTTTTCATTGTACTTATGTTCCAAGATAAAATATGAAGTACAGAACAATGTAAAACCAAAAGATAGCAAAAAGGAGGGAAAAATCAGTATTATTTTCAAATCTAAAAAGAATTTTTACTGTTTAATTCAAGCTTGTGATGATTCTGATTCTGACATATCTAACACTATCTGACTGAAAATGTTATTAGAAAATGTATATTTTATTTTTTAATTTGCACCAGTGTTAATTCAGCTTTCTAGAAAAATATATCTTCACCTGACATTTTGTTGTTAGTAACTTAGCTGTTATAACATTTCAGTCACCCACTATGTAAATAGTGGACACATCACTTTATCTAGCAATGATAGCAATTAATATTTCATTAATTTGTGACTTATATTTATTTCTAGTTTACAATGGCAATAAAAATAATGACAACTACCACATGACAAACAGTAATGTTCCTCAGTTATATGAATCACACTAGGTGCTTAAAGTGTGCTAGCTATTAGATTAAGCACAAGCACTATGTGCATATTGTATGCATGTGCAACCGTCTCTGTACTCAGCAGTGATCATGCACTGCAATAAATAACTTTCTAAACATTTTGAAGCCAGACTTGAAAATTTCTAAAGACTACAGAGAGATTTTAAATAATATTAAAGGAAACTGTGAAAAAACAAACAAATTTCAGATGGCAATTTATTTTACATAGTGTTAGCCAACTTACAGAAGGGCAATTAATTTAATGCAATTTTTATATCTAAAATTTCAGCTTTGGGCTAGTCACTATCAACTTCCTTCATATTTAGTGACAAGAAACAGGCATGTTCAAGAGGCTGATTTTTCAGACCTGCTTTAGAATGCCCTTTTTAGTGTAAGATTAATTGCCTTAAAGAAGTGCACACTGTTCTACAGAAGGATTCTAGATGGATTATCTCACACCTAAACATCTAACTTCTAGACACCTATGATAAAGGAGATGTGTCTCACTATAAGCTGTGGCTGTAGTTTCCTTAACTCTTTTTTTGTAGTTAATGGAAAAAGAAAGGGCCTCATCCACAAAGTGACTTATGAATTTAGCTGGACTGAGTAGCAGCAATTTTTTTTTATTATATATTTTTTTTTTTCCCTCTGTTGACCTTATGATGATGTGACTGGTAAATAAGGAGCTTCAGAGATGTGCAGAAAGTTATGAGAGAAAAAATGGGGTATGAATATGAAGCTTCTAAGGATCACAGTTAAGTTGCTAAAGTTTGTTAAGTGAATTTTAGCCTTAGTAACTGAACTTTGATTGCACTGGTGGATTTTCTTTGTGTGACATTGCACGTGATACGTGATATTTTTTTTACTTGTTTACTTGTTCCTCAGTGCAAATTACCTGAATTACCTGTTACCTGTCAGACCTCTCTCTGAAGCTTAGAGCTTTTTTTTTTTTTTATTTTTCTTCATGAACTATATTGAGAAGACAAGAGATTAATTGCAGCAATTGCTAATAAACAGGAAACTACTCATCCTTGGACACTGTCCTCATTCTCAGAGTGAGCTTCAGTTTTAGAATGGTATTCATCTGTCTGCTTTAGTTTTCTAAATGTAAGGCTCCAAATACCTAGTCAGTTGTCCAAAACTCATTTGTTCTCACTACAGTGAAGGAGCTACTCCCAAAGTACAATTCATGTCATGGTGAAATCAGAGGCAGGTGGATAAAAGCCTTTCTGATGTGCTTCATGCTGACTCAGTATCTGTACTGATATAGAAGTCTGAAATAATAGTTCCAATTTAGTTACCTAAATTTTACACGCCCCCCACCCCCAAAATAAAAATAATTAAAAATATCCTATTTTTAGTGTTTTATTCTGTAATTCTATAAGGGAAATAATGGTGCTTTTTGCCTCAGCAGACTCAGGTGAGGAAAGAAGCTTAGAAATACTTAATTGATACAGATTTTCTGCTATTCTAGCTCTTCTGATTCACTGGGGATTTTTATTTCTAACTTAGACACTGAGGAATGAAAGAAGGGAATTTACCAGACCCACTTTAGTAAAAATGAGAGGAACTTTTCCCAAATATATAGTGGATCCATATTTGTAGCTGTTGAAACCAGTGCAAGAAGACTCAATTTCAGTTATCTCATTTATTGTATGAACTATATTTAATAATAAATAACTATATAAAAAAGGATGAACTACTGGTTAAGTAACAAACAGAATTCTTGGGAGATAAAAAATCAACATAACTGTCATGTCTGACCTAAGTAATCTGTGGGAAATAAATAAATAAATAAATAAATAAAACTGTCTCCTACTTCCAAACTTTAAAATGGCAATATTTCTACTTCACAAGGAAATTATACAGTTGAGTGTTCTGCGGCATTCAGATATTGTTGTGATAGTGATAAAGATAAATAGATAAGGAAGGCATAATAGAATATTTCTACAGTACATTCTCAGTATCACTGTTCCTACCTGGCTTCACCAAAACACATCACTGTCTACTAAATCTCAGGCTCATATGTGCCAAAGATGAATAAATAAGATGAAGGGCCTTTCACTGAATAAACCTTTATTTGGTATCACTTAAAGCCTTGCAATCTTTAACATAACACTTTTCCACTAAAGTAATAATTGTGTGTCACAGTTTGCATGTTGTTTCTTATTAGTCAGAGCCCTATGGTTAGTATTACTGTCATTCCTTCTTTTATTGGGTAAGGTGAAGATTTTGCAGAAATTATAAATTAAAAATATTTCATCTGTATTTACTTTTTAATTATCAGCAGTATAAAATGCAGAAAACCTCAGGTCTTAGTTTATTTTACAAAGGTACACACAGGTATGTGCACTGTGCACCGATTACACGTCACAAAACATATGTAACTAATGGTCATATTACCAGCTCTCTTGATGTGTACTCTGTCTTGAACTCTCATTTCTGTAAAATTTATTTATTTGTTATTGAGGAATTTTCTGTATTTTTATTACAAGTTACTATTAACACTTATTGCAAGTGCTGCAATAGCTGCAAACATACTTGGGTACTCAACAGCCCAAGGTCAAGCAGAGCTAGAGGTTATGCATACACATAGGCACACATGAAAAAATGAACAAAAACTATCAGGAAACATGAAAAAGTAGGTTTCTTGAAAACACATCCAAGACAATGTTTACAAGCTGTTACAGCACATAGCCACATTTCCCTGGCAGATTACATAGTCAATGTCCTGCTGGATCTGAAGGAGATACATGAATGCATCACATGTCTACTTAACTTTAGATTATCACTTCCCATAAAGTTTTATGCTGGTTATGCTTACAAGAATACTCAAATATTCAAGCCTCTTTTACTTTGCCTATACCACTGGTGACCGGTAGCCAGCTGGATTTCACTCCATTCACCACTACTTTCTAGACCCGGCAACCCAGACAGTTTTTAACCCAGAAAAGAGTGTACCTGTCTAAACCATGGACTGCCAGCTTCTCCAGAAGAATACTGTGGGAGACTGTGTCAAAGGCCTTGCTAAAGTCTAGGTAGACTACATTAATAGCCTTTCCTTCATCCAACAGGTGAGTTACCTCATCATAGGAGATAAAGTTGGTCAGGCAGGACTTGTCTTTCATGAACCCATGATGACTGGGCCTTATCCCCTGGTGATCCTGCATATGCTAAATGATTGCATTCAAGATTACCTGTTCCATCACCTTTCCTGGTACCGAGGTCAGGCTGACAGGCCTGTAGTTCCCTAAGTCCTCCTTACGACCCTTATAGATAGGCGTCGCATTCACAGAATCACAGAATCACAGAATTGTAGGGGTTGGAAGGGACCTCGAAAGATCATCGGGTCCAACCCCCCTGCCAAAGCAGGTTCCTCAGAGCAGGCTGCCCAGGTAGGCTTCCAGACAGGCCTGAAATATCTCCAGAGAAGGAGACTCCACAACCTCCCTTGGCAGCCTGTTCCAGTGCTCTGTCACCCTCACCATGAAGTTCTTTTGCATGTCGGTGCAGAACTTCCTGTGCTCTATCTTGCGGCCATTGCCCCTTGTCCTATCCCCACAAACCACTGATAAGAGGTTGGCTACATCTTTCTGTCTCCCACGCCTCAGGTATTTATACACACTGATGAGATCCCCTCAGTTTTCTCTTCTCCAGGCTGAACAGACCCAGGTCTCTCAGCCTTTCTTCATAGGGAAGATACTCCAGGCCCCATATCATCTTTGTGGCCCTCTGCTGGACTCTTTCCAGGAGATCCCTGTCTTTTTTGTACCAGGGAGCCCAGAAGTGGATGCAGTACTCCAGGTGAGTCCTGACCAGGGCAGAGTAGAGGGGGAGAATCACCTTCCTTGACCTGCTGGCCACACTCCTTTTAATGCACACCAGAATCCCATTGGCCCTCTTGGCCACCAGGGCACACTGCTGGCTCATGGTCAACCTGTCGTCCACCAGGACCCCCAGGTCCTTCTCCTCAGAGCTCCTCTCCAGCAGGTCGTCCCCCAGCCTGTACTGATACTTCTGGTTGTTCCTTCCCAAGTGCAGGACTCTACACCGGCTCCTATTAAACCACATTTGGTTTCTTCCTGCACATCTCTCCAGCCAGTCCAGGTCTCTCTGAATAGCAGCACAGTCTTCTGGCATGTCAGCCACTCCTCCCAGCTTTGTGTCGTCAGCATACTTGCTGAGGGCAGACACTATTCCCTCATCAAGGTCATCAATGAAGATGTTGAACAAGACCGGACCCAACACCGACCCCTGGGGAACACCACTAGTCAGAGGTCTCCAGCCGGACTCTGCGCCACTGATCACCACACTATTTGCAAGTCTACAGTCCTCTGGGACCTCTCTGTATGATCAAGACTGCTGATAGATGATAGAAATCATCTATCACTCAGCAATCATATCCACCAACTCCCTCAGCACCCTCAGGTGGAATACTTTTGGGCCATGGACTTGTGACAATCCAGGTGAAGCAGCAGGTCTCTGTTTACACCTGAACTGTGGTGGGTTTCTTCTCCTCTCCATCCAAGACGTCTAGGCTGGGAGGCTGAGTAGCCTGAGGATAAGTGGTCTGACTAGTAAAGACAGACGTAAAGGCATTAGGAACCTTAGCCTTTTCCTTAACCTCAGTAGTCATGTTCTCCTCTGCATCCAGTAAAGGATGTAGATTCTTCTTGGCTTCTCTTGTACTGTTAATATATATATATAT
>CM021731.1:173511218-173527656 GCA_011075105.1 Heteronetta atricapilla
ATATAATATATATAATATAATATAATATATATATATATAAATATATATATATCTTTTATGACGGTGGCTAGATTGAGCTCATTCTGGGCTTTAGCCTTTCTGATTTTGTTTTTTTTTTTTTTTTCTCTACATGTGCTAGTCAATTCCTTGTACTCTCCCCAAATTGCTTGTCCCTTCTTCCACTGGACATAATCTCTCTTTTTCTCCTAGACTTAGAAAAAATTCTCTCTTCAGCCATGATAATCTTATTCCCCACCAGCTCATCTTACAGCACATGGGGACAGCCTGCTCCTGCACCTTGAATACTTCCTTCTTGAGGAGTGTCCAGCCTTCCTGAAGACCTCTGCCCTTCAGGACACCCTAACAGTATCCTGAACAATTCAAAGTCTGCCCTCTAGAAACCCAAAGTAGCAGTTTTATCAACACCACTTCCTGAAATCACCAAGAATAGAGAACTTTACCATTTTGTGGTTACTCTGTCCAAGACAGCTCCTGACCACCACATCTCCCACCAGTCCTTCTCTGTTCGTGAACAGTAGGTATAGCAGGGCACCCCCTCTAGTAGGCTCACTAACCATCTGAATCAGGAAGCTGTCCTCCACACACTCCAGGAACCTCCTAGACTGCTTCCTGTGGACTGTATTGCATTTACAGCATATGTCCAGGAAGTTAAAGTCCCCCATATGAACTAGTGCTGGTGATTGAGTGAATTCTTCCAGCTGCTTATAGAACACCTCATCCATCCCTACATCCTGGTTTGGTGGTCTACAACAGACCCCCACCAGGATGTCCACCTTGTTGGCCAACCCCCTGATTTTTAACTCTACCATACCTTTGCCAACCCTGAGCTCAACAACATCGGAACACTCTCCAATATAGAGAGCCATGCCACTACCCCTCCTTTGCTGCCTGTCCTTTCTGAAGAGCTTATAGCCATCCATTACAGCACTCCAGTCATGGGAGTGGTCCCACCACATTTCAGTGATGACACATTTTGTCCATTTTTCAACGTGTTGCTGGCCATTCAGCAGTTGATTTTTTTATATGGATTCTCTGCTGGATTTTCAGCTGGACTGCAGGTATTAACAGTGGCTCATCAGTCAAGTCATTGACAAGTTAATAGCTCTGTTTCCCTCATATAGTATTTTGCTTTCATTACTGTGACAAAGCAAGAATCTGTTTTGATTCTATTCTGTTTTAGAAAAATCTCTGTCACTTCTATGGACTTCATGTATACTAGTTTTTAACTATGCTATATATTCAAACTCAAACTCAAAAAAAAAAAAAAAAAAAAAAAAAAAAAGCCATACATGGGTTGCAGACTTTCTATCCTCAAAAATACTAGGCCATAGAAGCACAAGAGCCTGGGATGTGGCTTGAATGATATTCTACAACTTCTTTCAATAAGACTGTGCAGATCAGAAATAAAATATTCCAGTAAAAATTGGAAGTTTGTAGGACTCCCTTCTCACCCTGCACATTGCTTTACATGATGCTTATCTTGTTTTGTAAGTGCAAAATAAAATAACCTGTTAAGTACTAATATTGCATCATACCTCCAAAGATAAGTACAGGAAAAGTCTGCCCCAAACATCACGTTACTGAATATGTCCAAAAGAACAATGTCAAAAGGAGCAAGTGAAGAGAAGTAGCCACCTGCCAGGATAAGTGAAATCCCTAACTCTAGCAGTTGTCAATGGGTTAGGCTTTTTGACCTACTGTTCAGCATGATCTTTATAAGCTTCCTCAACAGTAATTTTTCAAAGTGTTTTATTATTATTATTATTATTATTATTATTATTATTATTATTTTTCCCTCACTGAGCTGTCTTAATAATAGTTTTCTTGTACATCTTTAAATTCAGGTGTGACTTCAGGTGGAGAAGTTTTGAAACACTCATTGTTAACCTAAGTTCTCATGGTTAAGTAAAACATAATTGAGCCAAAAAGGGACTGCTCTGAAATTTTAAAATCATAGCTTAAAAACTTCAAGGAGAGGAGATAAAAATAGTACTCCCATTAACAACCTTTAACAGGATGAACATGTATTATAACTTTAAAGAATATATAAACATAGACATATGAGGAACAACTTTCTATTTCTTTAAACTTTCAAATCTAAATAGTGTTAAATATATACATATATCTAAAAATCAGACCCTTCCAGTCCAGGTACTCTCAAATTAATATAAGTATCTAAGTGAGGAATTTAGCTGCCCAAGATTCTTCACAGATGATGCAAACAAGAGACCACAAAAGGATGATTTTAAAAAGGAATTAAACCACCCAGTAAAGAACAATTTCACTGGCAATTATATTAGAAACCTGAACTTCTACACATTTAACTTGAATGTTTAAAGGTGGCATACTCTCTTCTGTGGCTATTTTTCACTTTATCAGGCACAATTCCTAAATGAATTAGAGGACAAAAAAGAGATACCAATGGCTCAGTTTTTAGTATCTCCTAGTTACCAGGATGCAAATCTGAACACTTAGGGGATGCTCCAGGAGCTGAAGAGTCACATTGGCCTTTGTGAGAATCACTCCCACTCATATCAGTAGCTCAAGCTATCTTTGGCAACAGTTGAACCTTTTCTACATAGTCCTGCAGGTCTTCCTTTATGTTTTCCTTCTCATCCTATTTTGTTTACTGCCTTTTAGTGAACGTCAAAGAATGTCTGCAGACAAATGGCTACAGAACCAGAAAACAGATGACTGTGACAAGTCCCTGCTATTTGCAGTATAAATGTCCCTTATCTGTGGCAGAGCTCAGGACTCAGATTGACTATTTGCTTCTTTGCTTGTTGTGGCTCTGTCAGCACATGAAGGTGTATTCTCCCCTAACTCCTGTCAGATTTGCAGGTGTCCAAAGCATGAAAAAGAATCTTTAAATACAAGCTTTGTTTGCAGTTTAAACTAAGGCTAGTGATTAGTGATAAACCAGCCTCTTTGATACAAATCTAGAATAAAATATAGCAGAAGGAATTTAATATTCTGGTATAGCAACAGGAAAAACACCCTTCAATGCATAATTTTATTTTTCTAAGATGTTTGACTTAATGTTTTGCTCAATCGAACAGTGACAAATGGATAAATACAACGCCCAGTGCCACAGCAGAATACACTGAATTACACTGTGAAAGGACAGAATTCCATGAATTCCACACGTGAAGGTGTGGAGAACTTCCCTTGCCATACAGTGCAGATTATTAACATGGGAATGTCTGCCACACAGGAACTTTTGGCAGCTCAGAGTAACTTTGTTATAAATGTATGTATGTATGTATTTATTTATTTAATACTGTTGTTCTATTATTTTAGCTCCCAAGGCAAAGTTGGCGGTCTTTACTTTTATCTTTTCAACCTAATATAACGGGCAATGTGTACTGGGTCTAGCTGGGATGTTAACTTTCCCTGCAGCACCCATACAGTGCTATGCTCTGCACTTGTAGCTAAAACAGCAGTGGTATCACACTGGTGTTGTGTCTGCTGCTGAGCAGTGCTGGCACAGCATCAGGACTTTCTCTAGCCCTCCTAGGGGGTGGGCAAAAAAGTGAGAAACATCACCAGGGCAGCTGACCCAAACCAAACAAAGGGATATTCCATACCATATAATGTCACACTCAGCAATAAAAGGTGGAAAAAGGAAGAAGAGGGGAGGGGTGGGCTCTCGTTGCGAAAACGTCTGTCCTCCTCCCCGAACACCGGCTACGCGCGTTGAGGCCCTGCTTCAAGGACGTGGTCAAGCATCGCTTATTTGTGGGAAGCAGAGAGTAATTTTTTTTTCCCTCTGCATTTCCACATAGCCTTTACTTGTTTTGTTTTGTTATTCCCTTTCCCCCTTCCTCTTCACCTTTTCCCTTTTTCCCTTTAGTTGAATTATTTAATTAATAATAATATTTCCTTGATAATATATTTTTCTCTTTATTAAAATTATCCTTATCTCAATCCGTGAGTTGTTTTTTTCCCTTTACTTCTTCCCCTCCCCATCTGAGGAGGGGGAGTGAGAGAGCGGTTGTGGTGTTCAGTTGCCTAACACGGTCAAACCACCACACAATGCCTGTTGTAAAAAACATATATTTTAAGTGGACCAGCTCTAAAAAAGCTGGAAAGAAATAAGATATGAAGCCAATTCATGAAAAGCACACAATATCAGCCCTGGTCTTGGCAGAAGTTAAGCCTTAGACAGGCCACAGAGGTAGTTTCACAGAGGGTTGTAACTCAGTTAAACTCTATTTACGTTCATATGGCTTCCGTATCCTGTTAACAGCGTAGTGGCTACCATGGCAACCACTATAGCCAATCACCATCTGCATTGGAAATTTCAGCCAACCAGGCATTCTGTATCCACTTCTTAAGAATGACATGGGTCAGGGAGTTCATGCACACCCCAGGTATACTTGTGACTAAAAGTACTTTGGTGTCCCAACCTAGTTAGCCTCCATGCTTTCAGTTTGGTCTCAAGCAATAAAGTAGTATTCCTGCCAGAGTACATAGCCAAAAGTGAATCCAAATTGCAGCAGACAGCACATAGAAGCAGAGAGCTGATACCAGTGAACATACAGGTATGTATCTCAAAACAAAACAAAACAAAATAATCCCAAGAGAAACAGGATTTTTAAAGACTTGTTATCATTAGGCAGAAATATCAGCCACTCCTGGCTTGGCAGCTCAGCTTTCCCTGACAATGGTTTTTCTTGTCCAGATTTATGTCAATATTAATACCCATTAATTTGATAAACCTGTGATTTCCAGTCTGTTAGAGACAGATTGCACTGAAGTAGTATATGCCAGCCAACAAAAGAGTGTTAGCAAAGTGCTGAGATCATTAATTGGCTTCTGTTACCCTATACTCTTGTGGGTTCCTCTCTCTCCCCACACCCAACAACCAGCTTCTCCTTCAAAATATCATTTGGTTGTTTTTCCCCCTTGTTTTTTGTTGAGATTTTGTCCCACATTTTTTTTTCCTACTCTTTGCCTTATCACTATCCCATTTTTTTTATTGGCTTCTACTTGGCTTTTACTGTGGTGAAATCTATTTCCTCAACCTTGACTTCATTTGCATTCACATTGTGGTTTAACCTGGCAGGCAGCTAAGCACCACATTCTCTCATTCTCTCATCTGCCTTGCCCCCATGCAGTGTGAACGGACAGAGAACTGGGAGAGGGAAAAAAAAAAAAAATGTTTGTGGGTTGAGATAAAGGCAATTTAATAAGACAGAAAAAGAAATAATAATAATAATAATAATGGTAAATAATAAAGGTAATAGAATGTACAAAGCAAGCAATGCACAATGCACTTGCTTACCACCTGCTGACCAATTCCCAGCCTATCCTGGAGCAGCTGCTCCAGGCCAAGGTCCCCAGTTGGGGACCTTGGCCAGCCATCCCACATTAATTGTTCAGCGTGACATTATATGGTATGGGACATCCCTTTGGACAGTTTGGGCCAGCTGTCACCTTCTGTCCCCTTCCAGCTCCTTACGCACTCCCAGCCTCCCCACTGGCAGGGCGATGTGAGAAACTGAAAAGTCCTCAGCTTACTGTAAGCATTGCTCAGCAACAACTAAAACATCAGCATTATTATCAACCTAAATCCAAGTGCAGCACCCTCTAATAAGTGGAAAATAACTCTACTCTAGGTGAAATCAGGACACTAGATGAAACCAGAACACACATTATCTGTATGATCCACTTAATTGTCAAATTCAGCATTCCAAAACCTGATTAATTATTTATTTATTTCTCCAGCTGTATTCCATTTTCCTCCCTGGTCTGTTCATACTAACAGCCAGCCAGTTGGTCTGTCATTCAGGTACACCACACTAGAGTCTTTATGAACCACTGCTCCTTCTTGTTCTTCAGCCTCCATAAGACTCAGTTCGTTCTTTATGTACCATGTATTGGAAAAATCTTTCCTTTAGGTACCAACAGATAAAAATATAAGTATCTCATGCTTCAGTGTCTTCTCAGTCAAAA
The DNA here is from genome assembly GCA_011075105.1 of Heteronetta atricapilla. Classification (NCBI taxonomy): domain Eukaryota; kingdom Metazoa; phylum Chordata; class Aves; order Anseriformes; family Anatidae; genus Heteronetta; species Heteronetta atricapilla. Next base: position 173,517,198 of record CM021731.1, read on the forward strand.
TTACAATGTATCTAGAGGTATTGCCTGAATAATAATAATAATAATAATAATAAATAATGAAGGATTGTAAACTTACGTATGATATTTTGTCCATGGTTTTGATTTAAAAAGAAATAAATAGTGTGTAGCATACATGTTCATTCAATCAGGACAATTGGTAGAGTAGTTCATGCAGTGTTCTGATGGTTCATCCTGACTCAGACTTATCTTTTCATAGAATTGTAGAATCATTAAGGTTGGAAAAGACCTCCAAGATCATCTGGTCCAAACATTCCCCCATCACTAGTATTAAACCATGTCCCTAATTACCTCGTCAAGGATGCCATTTGCTTTCATCTTTCCCATGCCTGTCCATTCACAACTCTGAGAAAATCTTACTTTGAAGCCAAAGACAGGTTTGTTTGTTTGTTTGTTTGTTTTTAATCAGAGTCCTTTAACAGTTATATATCACCTCCTGTAATGCATTTGTTTCATATGTTAATACAAAAACAGTTAGGGATTTAGCTTAATGGATAATCAAGTGGACTTCAGGAAAATAACACTGCAGAGCTTCTTTTAGCAGATTATGAGCTTGACAAAGTGTACTTCGTCTTGATGATCTTTAGCAAATAGATTATTAGATTTTCAAAAGAAGTTAATATTTCTAATCCAGCAAGACCAGCCCTCCAATGGGATTTAATATAATTTTTGAATGTTGCATGTACAGAAACAGAGATTAATTCCCACTGCAGTTCTAATAACTGTAAAGAAGTAATACCTCAACTTCTGTCACAGAAGCCTGGGACTGTGAAAAATATATGATTTGGCCTGCATTCTGGATTTATACATCCATCTGAGACTACATATTCTACATTAATAACACATCTACATTCATAAAAACTATAACATCATTTTCTGTTTTCATACAGTTAAAGTTATCGAGTACTTCATGTGCCTGTGACAGTAGTCCCTCTTGTTTGACCCTGACTCTCTTGCACTATCTACAGGCTTTACTGTCTATTTTTCACAACAATACTTAAACAGGAAAATGAATATGAATCAACAGTGCACCCTGGCAGACAGGAGGGCCAACTGTACCCTGCATTAGGCACTGCATTGCTAGCCAGTCAAGGGAAAGTGATTGTCCTGCTCTGCTATTTGCTGGTGTGGCCTCACCTTGAGTACTGTGTGCAGTTTTGGCCTCCACAATATAAAAAGGACCTCAAACTATTAGAGAGTGTCCAAAGGAGGGCTACAAAGATGGTTAAGGGTATAGAGGACAAAACATATGAAGAGCATCTGAAGTCATTTGGATTGTTCAGCCTAGAGAAGAGGCCTCACTGTAGCCTGCAGCAGGAGAGGAGTAGCCGCTGAGCTCTGCTCTCTGGTGACAGTGACAGTACTTAAGGGAAAAGCATGGAGCTGGGACAGGGGAGGGTAAAGTTGGATATTAGTAAAAGGTTTGTCACCAAAGGTTTGTTGGGCACTGGAGCAGGCTACCCAGGGAAGTGGTCATGGCACCAAGTCTGCCAAAGTTCAAGAAGTGTTTCGATAATGCTCCCAGACATGCGGTCTGTTTTTTGGGTGGTCCTCTGGGGATCCAGGAGCTGGACTTAATGATCCTTGTGGGTTCCTTCCAATTCAGGATATCCTATCTGAGGAATTCTGTGATTCTAGGTAATATTCTAGAATATTCCTAGATATTCCTAGATCCTTTTTTTTTTTTTTTTAATCCTTTTATTTATTTATTTATTTATTGGCACTAATGCTTACCTTTGCTATGTCAATGAAGCCAGTCTTTATTGCTCTCTCATTAGTTTTTCAAACATTCTATTTATTTATTTATTTATTTATTGTTGTCTTTTCATTTTTCTCTCAGGAAATGTCTGTAAATGTCCTCTGAGACAGCTTATTGTAATCTATAAAACAAAAAAAGAAAAAGAAAAAAAAAGTTTGAGACCTACCAAAGCCTTGGCAACAGTTAGGAACTGAGCCTAATAGGACTATTGCTAAAACAGATTATTACATGCTAAACAATGCTATCAAATTGTTTACTTGTGTAAGCTGTGTTGATCTACTGCCGGTATTTACTTCTTGTTCTTTTCTTGCAAAGGCCATCATTTTCTCTTGCATTTTTAGAACAGCAGAAAAAATATGTCCTTATGCTACTGCAAATATTCCTGTTACTAATACAGGTTGAGACCTTGTGGGTGAGAGTTAAAGACCACACCAATAATAATAATTACAACAGCAGTGGTAAAAACCTGCAGTAAAGTCACGAGCCTCATTGTTTCACATGATTTAAAGTGTGAACTAAGATACGATTCACCTTGGTCAGGTCCTCGCATTGCTGTAGTTCAGAAGAAGTAACCTATGAAGTTTAGTTGGTAGGAAAACAGAATATACATTCTTTAAGAAAATGATGCTTCTTCAACATTAGTTTCATTTTGAAACATGAATAATTCACATTCTGTGTTAAAATATAATAATATATTAAATATATATCTAGAAGTTGGGTGTTTCCTACTGTATAAAAGAACATGGAATGATACTGTTAAGTGATGGATTTTTACTTCTTTAAAATGAAACAGTTGTCATTTTGAATTGGGATAATAAAAAAATTTCCTTGGGTAATTTTCTTTCCTGAGTATATTCAAAATAAAAATGTTCCTGAAAAATATATTTCCACACAAAAGTCTTTTATTAGAAATGTGGTCTATTGTGTACTTTTTTAGTAAAAGCAAAGTAAATATAAAATGGAATTTAAAAAAAAATTAACAACTTGGATAAATCAATGAATGTGGAGTTTGTTTGTTTGTTTGTTTTAATGCATATATATATATTAATTTGTGTCTCAGGGGTGATATCTGTTAAATAAAGTCTAACAAAACAATCAGTAACTAGAATACTGTGTTCAGCTTTGGGCCCCTCACTAAAAAAAGGACATCAAAGCCCTTAAGCATGTCCAGAGAAGGGCTACGAAGCTGGTGAAGGGCCTGGCACGCAAGTCTTATGAGGAGTGGCTGAGGGAACTGGGGTGGTTTAGTCTGGAGAAGAGGAGGCTCAGGGGAGACTTTATTGCTCCAGCTACCTGAAATGAAGGTGTAGGGAGCTGGGGGTCACCCTCTTCTCACAGGTAACTAGTAATGAGACTAGAGGGAATGGCCTCAAATTATGCCAGGGAAGGTTTAGGTTGGAAATTAGGAGACCTTTCTTCTCAGAAAGAGTAGTCAGACATTGGGACGGGTTGCCAAGGGAAATGGTGGAGTCAATGTCCCTGGGAGTGTCCAAGGAAAGGTTGGACCGGACACTTAGGGACATGGTTTATTGGGTGATATCTATAGCAGGGTGATGTTTGGACCAGATGATCTTGGAGCTCTTTTCCAACCTTAATGATTCTATGATTATATGGTTCTATGACATTTAGTACTTCAGTTAAATACCCCATTGATTTTGTATGGTGGTCATGGGGTCACAATCTGATGCAGCTCATCAGTTGCAAAATTAGATTTCACATTAGAGTGTTGACATTGTTGAGATCACCATCTTGAAGCAATTGTTAACACTATAGAACTGTCCTCTGAAACAAACTAGTCATTCTTTTATATGACCATTGTACACAGTAATTTGTTTCATAACATAAATCACTGCACTTTAAATTCAATAATATGCCCATAGAGAGGAAAACCAACACATTTGCATAAGCAGTAACATACGTGTGTGTATACTTATGCCTGTACATATAAATATATGCAAACAGGTATGTATAAGTATATTTTTATTGATATTTTAGAAATATCAAACAATAAAATGAGACTGGTGAAATTTCCTAGCCATTTTTCATTATTATACTGTAGTTAACTTAGATTCCTTTCTAGTTCTGAAAAGTGTTGGGAGTTTAGCTGGGATACTTTTATGTGATTCTTATTAAGTTGTGCAACAAAGTGTGATCAGGAAAGGAAAAAAAAAAAAAAAACAAAAAAAAAACAAAAAACAAACAAACAAACAAACAAAAAAAAAAACAGTCTAATAAGCCTGGCTATTGCAAAAGAGGGAGCAAAGAGAGAGGTTGTACTAGTCAGAACTAGCAGTTTACTTTCAAGGTAAATTGCATGCATTCAGAGCTGAAAACATTCCCATGAGACTGTCACCTCTGCAAACAGCGCAGTTCAGGCTGGTAGATTTCATGACATTATGCTATATTCGCTGCAGTCACATGCCAAAAATATATCACGCCTAATTAATTCAGTGCTTTGTAGATACAGTAATTTGGAAATGCTTATGACAACAGCCCCGGGCCAGGATACTTCGAAACATGATTTTGTCAATATGGCTTGCAGAACTTGTCCCAAAAACTAGGCTGTAAAATGACATATGGGGAAATGAAATTTCTATAGGTGACCTTGAGACTTTGCATTTTGCTTTTGAACGCTTCTTTTCCTCTATGACAAGACTTTTGGCTATATTATTCTGTTTAAAATCACTGAAGAACACAGGAACTTAATGGAAGCAACATGGTATCAGAACCATGCTTCAGATGGTACAGTTCCATACAAGCTTCTAGAATAACTCTGCATGACACCTTGAAATGTACCTTCCCTTCTTTTCATGCTCTATCTCCAGAATTAGTTTAATCCAGATCATTTCTCTGATGTAGTTTACCATGCAGCACCAAAGCTGTAAGTAAATTTGTTTATTTACTTATTTACTTATAGTAAAAGGGAGTGATTAAAAAAGGGGCTGTGTGTAAGTGGCAATGTATAGCTAAGGAGAGGCATGTGTCATATGGATAGAAAGGGATGAAGAGATGTGTCATGAAAAAAATGCGAGTCTTAACTTTGTGGAGTTCAATTAACAAAAAGGGGGCAATGATCCAAATATTTCAAGCACAAATATTTATTAAAAATAGGCTTCCTTCAAAAAAAAAAAAAAAGTGAAGAAGAGGAATATGAACAAAGGTTCTGGGTGTGCTGCCTAATACTGGAAAGCACAAATCAGCAAAATTTTGACAAACATGAGACAATCACTTTCAAAGCAGAACTTTTATAAAGTCTGAACTGTTACATGAAAGGAGACATTTGGAGTTTACATTATACATGACATGCACAGAAAAGATGTGAAATATATATATATTTTTAAAAAGTTTCACCTATTTTAATTTCTTATTAATTTATATCAATTAACACCCTTGCTCTTAACTTGCTCTTAATGTAATATATTCCTTTGTGCATAGAGTATGAACTGACTGCTCTGCATTCTATTTCCATTCTAACCTGCAACAAACAAAACTTCATTTTGTCACTACCTCATTTGATGTAATGCCCACCTTGCCTGCAACTCTTGGAATTAGTCTCTTGAAATCCTCTGTGGAATTACATCTCTTGCTCTGCTGCACACTGTGCAAGAACACCTGTCTTGCCAAGAAAATAATAGTAGTCAAAGGCAATTTGCAGGATGATAGGGGTTTGGCCAATTAGAGTAAATTGAAAAAAAAAAAAAATCTTAAAATCTCACAAAATCTTTTTAACCAGTCTTTTGATTCAGACAACAAAAATTGCCAAAGCTCTTAGTTAAGCATATGTAACCCATTTATCTGATCTCTTTTATCCACCTTTCTCATACCTCCTAAAATCACAGAATGAATGGAAAGGAACTTAGAGTAATAATCACTGTTAGGATTGGAATGTAACTGTTTTGCTTTGTCATTCAAGTTATACTTCATTTTATAAAGGGGGTACAGAACTAAAAATGGCCTTTTGGTAAGTGTTGGGATATGACCATTGTTACAGAGGTACAGTAAGTTAGCATGAGCATCATGATAAACACAATTTGTCTTTCTTTAAAAATAAGAACAATTAAAAACATAAGATATATTTTTTAATCTCAATAAATATTATTTGCACTAAGGTAAGATATGTATTTATAGAAATTATGCCAATATTTTGAAATACCAGAAGTCTCATTCCATTCTTTTCCTGAGTCAAATTGCTCTGACAATTGCTATCTGACAATTGCTCTCTGACAATTGCTATCCAGCCAATTCCTTATCCACTAAATAGTCCACTCTTCAAATCCAATTTGGACATCAGGTTGTCATGTGGTACCATGTCAAAGGCCTTACAGAAGTCCAGGTAGGTGACCTGTCCAGGTCAGTCTTCCCTTGTCAACTGATGCAGTCACTCCATCACAGAAGGTAACCAGATTGGTCAAGAATAATTTGCCTTTGGTGAAGCCATGCTGGCTGTCACAGATCACCTCCTTGTCCTGTATGTGCCTTTGCACTGCTACCAGGAGGATCTGTTCTATGATCTTCCCAGGCACAGAGATGAGGTTAACCAGTCTGTACTTCCGCAGGTCCTGCTTCCTACATTTTAAAATGGGAGTGATGTTTCCATTTTTCCAGTCACTGGAGACTTCACCTGCCTGCCAGGACTTTTCAAATATGATGGAGATAGTTTTGGCAACTCCATCAGACAGCTCCCTCGGTACCCTGGGATGCATGGCATTAGGCCCCATAGATTTGTACCTGTTTGGTTTCATCATCTGGTCTTGAACATGCTTTTTGCTTACAGTGAGACAAACTTTGCTACCCCAGCTGATGTCTAGAGGTTCAGGGACTCAAGATATGGGAAGGCTGACTGGCAGTGAAAACTGAGGCAAAGAAGTTGTTGAGTACCTTAGCCTTCTCCATGTCTGTTGTTAACAGTTCTCCCTTTCTTTGTGTCTTACAGTTTTGGTTCTATGACCATCCAAAATGGCAGAGTAAGTGGATATTTCTGAAATCATCTGTGGTCCGTGGGATCAGAGGAAAACGAAGGAGCAGCAGAGAAGCAGAGAGGAACTGTTATGGATGAACTTCAACCCCCACTTCCCATGTATTTGCACCACTTGGAAATTGGTGGAAGTAGAGAAATTGGAAATAAAGGAGTGAAGTTGAACCTGGGGAAAAGGTGGAGCTGGAGGAAAGTGTTGTTTTCATTTTGTCATAGTTTCACACTACCCTATTTTATTTTAACTGGCAATAAATAAAATTAATTTTCCCCAAATCAAGTCTGTTTTGCCTGTGATAGTAATTGGTGAGTTATCCCTTTGTCCATATCTCAACTCACAAGCTTTTATCATCTTACTTTATCTCTCTTCTGTTGAGGGAGAGAAGAGAGAGCAGCTGGGTGGGCATTTGGGATCTGAGCAAGTTCAACTTACTACAATAATAAAAAAAAAAAAAAGGAAAGAAAGAAGGGACTGCCAAGAACATTATCCTCATTTTGTCTGGTTAATTTTCTTTGTAGAGGCTTGAATTTTGCTATGTTTTTTGTTTGTTTGTTTATTTGTTTGTTTGTTTGTTTTGTTGTTGTTGTTGTTCTTTTTTAAAAAAAATAAAAACAAAATAATTGTGATAACACCATGTTGCTGAACAGTGCTTGGACAGAATCAAATACTTTTTTGCTTCTCCCCTGCCAGCTAGGGGGCTGGGGATGCACAAGAAGCTGGTCAGGGACACAGCTTGGGCAACTGACCCCTACTGATCAAAAGGATATTCCATACCATACGGTGTCATACTCAGCAATAAAAGTAATACAAGCAGGGGACTTTCAAAATGATGGTATTTATCTTCCAAGAAACCATTACATTTGACAGACTCAGCTCTCCTCGAAATGGCTGAGCATCTGCTTGCTGATGGGAAGTAGTGAATGAATTCCTTATTTTGCCTTGCTAGCACATGCAGCTTTTGCTTTAACTAGTAAACTGTTATAATCTCAACCCATGAGATCTCATACTGCCTTTCCATTTGTCTCCTCTCCCACTTTTGGGGTAGTGGGCAAATGACTTTGTAGTGTTTATCTGTCTACCATGGCTAAAACACACACACAAAGAAAAAAAATATATATATATATATAAAAAAAAAAATGATAATTATCTGCTCAGCATTTTATTCTTTTCTCTTTTCCATTTTTTTCCTTAATGCCAAATGAAAGACTTGGGATCTAAATTAAAGAAACCATGCCCAACAAATTAAATTGCATAATTTTTATATTAAGCTGATGGCTAACTTAGATAATGGTAGATGAGAAACTACTTGGTAATGTATATGCAGTGTGAACTTTCAAAGCTTCAGTCTAAACTAATTTAGCTGTAACCTTGGTTTGCTGTAAAGTCTTTGGTTTTCCAACAAGTTTTCAGATCTGTCCAGTCTCTGAAACTATACTGTTATTTAAATGTTTGCAATGTTCTTTCAAAGAAGTAGCTTTTATAGACTACATTAGAAAGAATGAAATATTTTTTTTCAGAATGGTACATGGATATATTCTTTATTCTAAACACTCTTCCTCCTCCCTCCCACCCTGCCAAGCGAAAGAAAAGAAAAAAAAAAAAAAAAAAAAAGTATAGAACTAGGATTGTGTATTGTCTGGGAAATGTTTCAAGGTAATAAAAATTCAAGCTGAGTTGTATCTTAAATGCTGGCAGGTTCATAAGCTTACTTGCTGTAAATGCCAGACTGTTTAACCATAATGCACTCTTAACATAGTTATTTTTCCTTCAAATATTCAAAGATTCTTTATTATTTTTTTCATTTGTTCTGTATTATTTTGAAGACTTAACAGAAGAGAAAGCAGAAGAAATTAACCTTGCTGCAGTTACAAAAATAAATAAATGAAACAATCATATATATCATCAGTGTATATATAATCTGTGTATCATCTGACTTGTTCACAACATGTAAATGCAATACCAAGATTCAGCATGTGTGCAATATGATTTACAAAGGACCATACTAACTGAAATCTAAACTGCTGTTCTGAGAAGTCTCAAAAGTACTTCCTCAAAAACATCCGTAACTCCAGAATTATGTTCGCTCTTTTTCATTGGCTAGAGTGTAAAAAATCAGAAAAAAAAAAAAAAAAAATTAAAAAACAGCAGGTTTTTTTGATTGGTTGGTTGGTTGGTTGGTTATTGATTCTTATATGGATCAAACTGATGGAGTGATCAAAGAGGTTTAAAGGGTAACATTTCCTTAGTGTTAAGTACAATAATGCAGAGATAAAGAAAACATAAATTAATTAGTTTATAGTTCAAATCCATCTTAATTCACTAATCTGAAGGTCACATCCACCCTTTCTTTTTTTTTTTTTTTTTTTTAATATTATTATTATTTTATTTGAGTAAACAAAGAAAAATTCTAAGTCCTGAAGGTAGGACAGAGTAACTTCATGTAACAATACAGTCTGAAGGCTGACTTAATTATTGGTCTCTGAAAAAAAGAAAAAAAAAAAAAAGGGATGGAGAAAAGGACGGAGATATCCTGGTGAGCTGTGAGTCAGATATGAGTCAGCAGCGCATCCTTGTGATGAAAGCTGACCGCTGAATCACATAATCACAGAATCACAGAATCATCTAGGTTGGAAGAGACCTCCAAGATCACCAAGTCCAACCTCCGACCTAACACTAACAAGCCTAACAAGGAGTTGTAGACTCAGCAGAGGGTGGAAAGGCCTTGCAGAAAAATCTGGACAACTTGGAGAGCTGGGTGATCACCAACCGCATGAAGTTTAAAAGCAAGTGCTGGGTCCTACATCTGAATGGGAAACCCTAGCTATACATACAGACTGGGTAACAAGACACTGGAGAGCAGCCCCACAGAGAGGGATCTGGGGGTTGTGGTTGACAGCAAGTTGAATATGAGCCAGCAGTGTGCCCTGGCAGCCTGGAGGGCCAACCATATCCTGGGATGCATCACACACAGCATTGCTAGTCGGTCAAGGGAAATGATTGTCCCGCTCTACTCTGCGCTGGTGCAGCCTCACCTCGAGCATTGTGTAGAGTTCTGGGCACCACAGTACAAAAAGGACATTAAACTGTTGGAGAGTGTCCAGAGGAGGGTGACGAAGGTGGTGAATGGCCTAGACGGGAAGACATATGAGGAGTGGCTGAGGTCACTTGACCTGTTCAGCCATGAAGAAGACAAGGCTGAGGGGAGACCTAATGGCAGTCTACAACTTCCTCATGAGGGAGAGTGGAGAGGCAGGCGCGGACCTATTGTCCATAATCACCAGTGATAGGACCCACGGGAACAGTGTTAAGCTGAGGCAGGGGATATTTAGGCTGGACATCAGGAAGAGGTTCTTCACCAAGAGGGTGGTCGCACACTGGAACAGGCTCCCCAGTGAAGTAGACACTGCACCAAGTCTGCCTGAATTTAAGAAGCAATTAACTGTTCACTTAGTCACATGGTCTAAAATTTTGAATAGACCTGTGGGGTGCCAGAAGTTGGACTTGATGATTCTTATGGGTCTCTTCCAACTCGGAATATTATATGATTCTATGATTCATTAAAGTGCTTTAACTTTTGGTTAGCCCTGAGGTGATCATGCAGTTGGACAAGTTGGAAAACTGAACTATTCTATTATTCTATTCTATTATTCTATTCTATTCTATTCTATTCTATTCTATTCTATTCTATTCTATTCTATTCTATTCTATT